>PKMM01023409.1:2593-47018 GCA_002933915.1 Eutrema heterophyllum | reverse complement strand
TGCGATAAGCCTAGAGAAGTTAGAGTAATTATGGATGTGTGTTCTTGCAATATGGTATCATTTTCTAAGGACATCACGGTGAATGCCTTGCTAGCTTCTTTTGATTTGAGCTCCCGCTTTCAAACCTCTTCTCCGACTCGTCCGCTTGTTCGCTTGAGGACAAGCAAAAGGCAAGTTCGGGGGAGTTGATATTCATGCATTTTCACTCTTTTTAGCAGGCATTTCGTCTCGGTTTTATGTCTCATTTCATGCATTCATTGTATTTTTTGGGAGTCTTGCATAGTAAGTAGAGGTTAGTGAGTCTTAGGTAGGTCCTAGAGAGTCTTGGTGGTTTTTGGAGTCTTTTCAGGTGCATTTGGAGTCAAAAGGCGAGGTTGGAGTTCACAATGACCAGCCATAGCGACCAGGAGGACTCGCTGCCATTACCTTGAAATGGGGTTCCGTAGCGACTGACGCATAGCGACCAGGAGGGGTCGCTGTGAAATCCATCCGTCGAAACCCAGGGATATCACAGCGACCACGCAGCGATCAGAAGCAGTCGCTGCGAACTCCCCACTCACAGCGACCTGTCACAGCGACCAGAAGCGGTCGCTACAGAACCATGGAGGAGATTCCCAGCAAAACCATAGCGACCACGTAGCGACCAAACGCGGTCGCTGTGGATTTCTGGGCAGCGAAGAAGCTCGCAGCGACCAGCCATAGCGACTGGAGCCAGTCACTGCGAGTCCAGCGAACTCAACAAAAAAACGGGTCAAACCCGGTTTGTTCCGGGTGACCCGGATCCAATTTTAATCACCCTTTTAGTCTCTTAATCGAGATTAGAGGTTGGGGGGACCGAGTGGGATGTTCTGAAAACACAAGAAAAACTCCTTGAGAGATTTTGGAAGGGATTTGAAGAGCTTTAATCAATTGCACCAATTTGTTTCATCATCTCTCTCTTTCTCTCTATGTTTATTATTCCTTCCAAGAAAATTGCTGGGTTTAATATGGGTAGTGAGTAATCTTCTAGGGTTCTAGGATGAAGTAGATTAGGCGATTCTAGGGCGAATCGATGGTGTTAGGACTTAATAGATAATTGATTCATCCTTGTTTAGAGTGCTTAAGGCTAAATTAACCTTGATCTAGTTGGTTTAGATCATAGGGAATTTCTCGCCCGGAAGGTATTCGATGAAATTCCCCAATGAATCTAATCAAGGGATTTACATTCTTAGCATGCGGAAGTAGTTGTCTAAGGTGTTGATTGACTAAGTAGTCTTGTTTTCAATGCATGTAGAATCCTATTTCACAAACGGAAGTTTGATCTTGACCTAGAATTTTACATAGGGATTAATGTGAGGAATTGTATTAGTCTACTTAACAAGTTGCATCCCATGAATCATTGCAGCATTGACACCATCGTGAAGCTCTAGATAGTCGAAATCGTACATTTCATCCCGGGATTCGTTTTTAGCATTCTTGATCATCTTAGTTATTCCATTTTACTTGTCTTATTATTGCATTAAATTAGGTTGTTAGACAAAAAACCAAAACCTTATTGATTCACTTAGATTAGAACGTTTATGTATTTCTAGTGCATTAATCTTAACCCTTTTGGATTGATATCTCAAGTGTTGCAATGACATGAGTACACTTGGGTAATTGAAGTGGGAATTATCTTGTATCAGGCCACACCTTATCACCCCCAAACGAGTGGGCAAGTGGAGGTTTCCAACCGGCAAATCAAGGCGATCCTAGAGAAGACCGTTGGAACTACAAGAAAGGATTGGTCCATGAAGCTTGATGACGCGTTATGGGCCTATCGAACCGCTTACATGACACCAATTGGGACAACCCCATTCAATCTTCTTTATGGGAAATCTTGTCACTTGCCGGTTGAGTTGGAGTACAAAGCCTTTTGGGCGGTTAGACTTCTCAATTTTGATCTCAAGACCGCACAAGAAAGGCGTTTGATTCAACTCCAAGAGCTCGATGAGATTAGGCTAGAGGCTTATGAAAGTTCAAAAATCTACAAAGAACGGACCAAGGCGTTTCACGACAAGAAGATTGTGCGTAAGGATTTTAAAACCGGAGACCAAGTGTTACTATTCAACTCCCGGTTGAAGCTATTTCCCGGGAAGTTGCGGTCTCGATGGTCCGGTCCATTTGAAATCAAAGAGGTGAGACCTTACGGAGCCGTTGTTCTCGTGAACAAGAACGGGGAAGACTTCGTTGCAAATGGACAAAGAGTCAAGCCATATCATGCCAATGAGTTCATTGAAGAAGGGACCTCACTCCCTCTCGATGATGCTCCTCTTTCCGCCTAAGCGGGTAACCAACGTCAAACTTAGTGACGTTAAACAAAGTGCTCTTGGGAGACACCCCAAGCTTATCATTGTATATACTTTTCGTTTTGTTCTTTTCCTTTGTAGTTCTAAGTGTTTGTAGGGGTTTAAGTGTTCACAGTTTGCAAGGCAAAGGGGATGTGAAGGAGAACAAGGTAGCACCGACCTACCACCACGCCATGCAACGAATCGATGTGAAGGAGTAGAGGAACACCGACCTACCACCATGCCATACAACGAATCGATGTGAAGGAACAAGGTCAGCACCGGTCTACCACCGAGCGGTGCAACATGTCAATGAGAGATCAGAAAGTTTTTACCTTAAGCACCGGTTTGTTGGACTGATCCGTGGCGAGGACTGCACGGCGCGGTGTTGAACGAAATTCAAACAGGTTTGACCAGATCTATCATCCAAAGGTAAGTGGTCCCTACCAGTTAAGAGAAAAACCTATCTTCGCCATCCTCCTTCTCTCCATTTTCGCGGCCACCTTCTTTCCTCTTGCCACCATCTCTTTTTCTTCATAACTTTCTCCCTATTTGCTCAAAATTCTTGATTCAAGTTGCTAAATTCTCAATTTTCTCTTCTCTTTGTGGATCCACCAACGTTTTTCTTGATTGAGCACTCATTCCTAAGGTATTTAGCTCATGCTTTCTTTGACTTTATAAGCTTGTTCTTAAGTAGAAATTTTGTGATTTTTTTTGGAAATTGCATTCACTTGTGCTTAGACCTTGGGATTAGGCTAGAAAATAGTTGGGTTTGGTGGATCTCGTGCTAATTTGTGCTCCATTTGAGAAATTTTGAGATCTTGAGATTTTTGCACTAGTTTGAGATTAAAGGATGAACCTTTGAGAATTTGATTAAATTTTTGAAACCACCCACCACACTGAGAGAACTTTTCCTCTTTAATTAGAGTTTTGCGAATTTTAATTTGAGGATTCGGGATTGTGATTTCAAAAATTTAATCTCTTGGTCATGAATGTTGCATTTATATCTTGGTCACCTTTGCTTGGAATTTGAGAAGAGTCATATTTGCTCATTGAAACTCTTGTGGATTTTGAGATACTTGTAGGAAATGGCTAGGGAAAAGGCTACACCAAAGCAAACCAAGACCAAGGTTCAACCAAAGAACAAGGATGGGGATCGAAGGTTAAAGGAAGTGAGCTTGCTCTAGTAACAAGTTCAAAAACCAAGGGCAAGAGCATTGTCCAAGAAGAAGAAAGTTTGAGTGAAGAAGAGGTTATGAGGGAGCCAAAGGCGGATGAGTACCTTGCAAAGTTCATGGAGATGAAATTTAAGCAAGGTCAATTTGTAGACTCGGTGGCATTGGAGAAAATGGGTTTATATGAGGATGTGATGCTTGTCTTCGAGAACATGGGACTTGGAAAGTTCATGAAGATGAAAGAACAAGGTCACAAAGCTCTCACTTGCCAATTCCTTGCCTTATTAAAGGCGGCATTTTATGATGAGTTTAGCAAAAAGGCGAATGCACAAACCAGCTTTGGGGTGATCGAATTCAAGGTGAATAACCAAGACTATCGGGTCAGCTTTCACGAGATTTGTGAGATCTTTGGGTTCAAAGAAGAAGGCACTAGTGGTACACAATACTTCCACTACCCCCAAGGGCGAGCTACAATATTTTTGGGAGACAATTGCCTCTTGAAAATATGAACCCATAATCTCCAAGAACTCAAGCATCCGTAGCCCGGTTCTCAAGTATGTGCATAAGGCGTTGGCCCATACGTTCTTCACCAAAATAGAGTTTGGCACTGTCGCAAAGGAAGAAATGGAGTTGATGGCTCTCAGAGTAAAGCTTTTTCTCAAAAAGTTCCACAATGGAAACGAGTTCGTGGGAAACGAAAGGACTCATTGTCTCGCCACTCTTCTAGTGAGGCATTTGAGAGCTTGTAAAGATTGGGCTTGGGACACACAAGGGAGAAAAGCCGCGATAAGTATAGGGTGGCTCATAACACCCATCCTCAAGGCCAAAGGGATCACGATGTCGGCTTGCACAAACATGAAATGGGCGCTTTTGGATGAAGGCTACCTCGCAAGAACACGGTTCTTTAAGGGGATAGTGGAAGGCAAGATCGCGTACAACCTCACGCTTCATCAAAAAGAGCCGGTGCAAGTTATGCTACCAAACACCTCCCTCACCAACATCCGAGAGCCTAGAAACATACTCTTCTACCCGACCAAGGACAATCTCTACAATCCGGCCTTGGAACCGCCAATAGTAGCATTTCGTACAAGAGGGTCAAGGAAGGGCATGGCCAAAACTAAATACATGTCCGAAAGCTCCGAGGAAGAAGTAGCTAGCTTATCACCTCCCAAGTCCTTGTACGGGAGTGAGAGATACCACTTCGACCCTTACAATGGAACAATGCCTCATATGGCCGTAGGCCATGCTCACTATCAAACTCGGATCCTTCAAAGATGGTGTAAATGGCAAGACCAAAGCATGAGGAAGATGGCGAAGGCGATAAAGAGCTTGAAGAAGACGGTTAAAACCATGGGCCAAACAAGCATGGAGCTCAATGGAAATGGAGGTGAGGCTAGCACATCTAAAGCCCGAGAAGAAGATGGTGGTGACTTGGATCGAAGCCACTCATTGCATGGAGGAGAAATGGTGGCACACGAGGGGACAAGCCACTCCTTGGCACCTAGAGAGAAAACAGCAAAGAGGAAAGCCATGAGATCCCCATCTCAAAGTTTCTAGGTACAATCCCAAAACCCTTGTAAATAGTTTTATTTTTATTGAGTCATGCATTGTATAGTTCTCTTTGTTTTTGGTTCTTCCCTTGAATTTATTTCACACCGAGACGGTGTGATTTAAGTTTGAGGGAGGGACCGGTATCTAATCCCGTTTTTTTGTGATCTTATTTTGATTTTTGCATATTGAGTCTCATGCATCATGCATTCATATAAGGCATAGAAAAAAAAAATATCGAAAAATTTTGAAAATACAAAAAGAAAGCATGTAGTTTCATTCCATGAATAAGATCGAGTCTAGTAGCATATAGGTTGCATTGCACGTGCATAGGGAGTAATGATGATTTTTCCTTGTAGAGTATCATTTTAAGAGATTGGTCAAATGCTCTCGTTGCTAGTTGTTTAATGCTTTTGATCTCGTGTTTAAAATCAAGGATGAACCATATTGTGATCTCACATTTCATTACTAGGTCTTGGCCAAAGCAAGTTTCGATTCTGACTCCAATCCTACTTAAGTGAAAACCGTAATTTTGACATTTGAATTATCGTGTTCATGCATGTCATAGTGAATTCATGGATACCACATACATATTTGGGCTCTCTTATCCTTTTCTCCACTCTTTTGCTAGCCCAAATAGCCGATTCCCCTTATTGGAACGGTTAACCACACCTTTAACCTACCTTCCTTTCAAGCCAAAATCTCTAGTGTGCGAATGCGAGGCCTAATTTTTTGAGTAAGCTTGACAAAAAGTGTTGAGTTTAGGGCGACAAGGATAGGTTTGCATGTAGATCTAACCCATCATCGAGGGTTAGACTAGGATAGGCTTGTGGGAAAGGGAAGTCTTGGGTTGGAATGAATAAAAGTGAGTGACTAATGGGATTGTGGAATGAGAAGGAAGTGGATCATAAGGAGAACGCAAAGGCAAAGGGGAAAGCAATTATGTGAAGTGGTTTGTGCAAGTCAATAAGATTAGCTCTTAGCAATAGTTATAGCCTCTTGGAATTCAACGAAAAAGGAAAAGGCTAAAAATCGGCTAAGGCATCAAATGATAAAAGACGAGGCAAGGCAAAGAAAAAGAAGAAAAGAAGAGCTAAGGAATAAAACAAGAAAAGCAAAAAACCACAAGATTCAAGGGAGAAGAAGAAACTCCCCAAGTGAGAAAGATGAAGAAAGATGTGTGGGACATGAAGGCTAAAAGCCTTGAAAACAAAAAAAAAGGATAGCTTAGGTTTGGGGCTTCATGGTTAGATGTGTTAGGGTTAGAGACATTTCTAGACATTGGGTAGATGTGAATCTGATATATCATGGTTTTTACCCCTTTTAGGCCATGATATAAGTCCGTTTTATAGAGTCTTTCTACTATTTTGGAGTATTTTAGAGTCTTTTACAGGTTTTAGCACGTTTGGAGCATAATTGGAGATATTGGAGCTTTCTGGAGCATTTTGGAGGAAAGCAGAAGTTCGTGTAGCTGAGTACCCGATTTGAAGCCTTAGTATCGATCGACACTACCCTAGTATCGGTCGATACTCACTGCAGCAAGACACAAGTCGCGACTTTTATGAAGAGTTGAAGAATTGCAAAATTGCCCAGAAGACTTTATTATTTACAATTAAGCCCAGAACGTGTTTTAGGAGTTTAAGTTAGGTTTTTAAGCCACTTTGGCTAATGACACTTGATTACGCTTTTTCTATTTTGGGTTTTGTGAGAGAGCTTTATGAGGGAGACAAATCTGAGACTCCGTTCGTCCGAGAGAAGATTGCGAACCCTCTTGTTACTCTACTTTTTATTTATCTGAGTATTATTTCAGTCATGTTTATTGTTTCAATTACCATGTCTGAGTAGTTCTCTTTTAGGTTTAGGGTTCTCATAAAAGGATTTCTCTGAATGTTAGATAGATCAATTTATTAGGGTTCATAATCAATTAAGTTCTTCACCATAGGTTGTTCTTAGCGCTAATTCTAGCCTGATCACCTAAAACTTAGATCTTAGGTTAATTGATTAGGCACGAAAGTGCAATTGAATAACCTAACATAACCTAGGGTGAGCAAAATAACTATCCGCAAAGAAATTTGGTTTAGTTGCTTTGTGAACATATCAAACCTGAACTCTAAAGCTGGTTTAGATCCTTAGGATTAACAAAGAAATTTGGAATTCTAGGACTTAGACTTAGATAATTCTCGCAACGAAAGTTGGTTAATTATAATTTAGTGTTTTGAGTTCAAGAACCGTGTTAAATCTGAATCCTGATAGATTGATTTGTCTGCTTTCTCTGATTTCCTGAGAGATACCCTAAACCTAGTTTTTCCCATTGAATTTACAACCCACTTGATATTCTTAGTTGTTTTATGTTTAATCTATTGACTTAGCTTAATTCAAATCTTGCAATCTATTGAGTGATATCTTGAGTCTTTGTGGTTCGACCCCTAACTTACTGCAACCACTACTTTAGTACTTTAGGGTATTATATTTGAGCATATCAGAATCTATCCTTGTATGCATATGTTGCCTTTTACTCTTAGCATTTTGCTAGAGCTTGCTCATTCATAGAGAGATCCCTTGCATTGGAGTAACCCCATACATTTGAGATCATCTCTATCTCAAGACCTTTACCCTAGCCAAATGAATTCACTTGTCTTGCATGAACATGATTCACTTGAACGATTAAATGAATGTTAAAGGATTGGACGAGATGAGTGCTTTTGTAGGTTGAGACTTGAACTTGATTTGTGTAGGGAAGGATATGGTTAGCTCTTTTTGAGTAGACTTGTTTGATCGCATCTTAAAACTTGCAATTTGGACATTGGGCTTGAATTCTTTCAAAAATACTTGTGGATTTGAGCTCCCGCTCCCAATTCTCTCTCCCTTCTTGTTCTTGTTTGCTTGAGGACAAGCAAAAGAGTAAGTTTGGGGGAGTTGATATCCTCATAATTTACACATTCTAGCATGCATTTTAGTTAAGCGTTTCGAGTCTTGTTCATGCATAATCATGGTTTTTGTTAGCTTTCCGGTCTTTATTAGATTTATGATGTTTGTATCTAAGTCCTAGTGTATCTTGCATGTCTTGGGATGTATTTTAGGTACTTTGAAGACGTTTAGAAGTAACGGAGTTGAGACCGTTCGAGTTCGGAGCGAAGGAGAAGAGCTTAGGAGAAAGGAGGCTTGGACACGATCTACACCGACCGACCACGGAACCATGCAACGGAGCGGTGTTCGGCCAGAACCTAAGCACCGACCTGTGGCAAGTTTTACATGGTCCCGTTGCGTCCGGTGTGCTTGCTGGTTGGCTGAAGGAGAAGCCCACACCAACCGACCACAGAACCATGCAACGGAGCGGTGTCTGGCCAGAACCTAAGCACCGACCTGTGGCAAGTTTTACATGGTCCCGTTGCGTCCAGCGCACACCTCCTCGGCTGAAGAAGAAACCCACACCAACCGACCACGAAACCATGCAATGGACCGGTGCACAAACCCAGCACTTACACCGGTTTGTTGCACCGTCCGGTGGCTGAGCGGTGTGACCACCGCCTTTCACGACCCACTTCAACCGGGTCGGTACCCGGTTTGTCCCAGGTCGACCCAGTTCGCCCACTCCTTACTATAAATACTCTAAACCTAATTTTCTTGGATCTATGTCTTTTCTTTATGCTAAAAACCTCTCTAAGTGTGTTCTAAGTATTTGTAAGAGATATCTCCTTTTGATTTATGCAATTTGAGTTCTAGTTCCTTAATTCTCTTCATCTTATATCGTCTTTCTTAAAGAATTCATCATCTAATCATGGGATTAAACATGTTCTTCATAGGATTTGTTGGGTCCATCATGATTAGTGAGTAGTCTTATAGGATTTGAGGGTTTGGTAGATTTATGGTGATTCCATGGATGATTAATGATGTCTAGGATTAGATTATTAGATTGCCCTTCTTGATTAGTATTCTTAATGTTAAATCTAGCTTGAGAAAGTGGATTTAGATCAAATGGCATTTCACACCCACAAGGTGTTTGATGAAATGCCTTGATGAACTAATTAAGAGATATTCATTTCTAGCTTATGAGAGTAGTTGTCTAGAGTGATTATTGGTTGATCTTGATTGTTAAACTTAATGCTTTCTAAGTAATTATCCACAAATGAGAATTTGATCTTGGATTAGTGATTAGCAAAGATGATTAGGGCCTTGAGAAAGGATTAGTCGTAATTAATGATCTTTGCCTAGGGATTAGTATTGCTTGAGTTTTGGACATCATTAATTAGCCATGGATCACCTTATCTCAATTACCTTATCCTTGAATTCACCCTTCATCTATTGCATTACCCTCGTTTAGTTTTGCTAGCTCTTGTTACTTGTTCTAAATTCGATTAGCTAATTAGATTAAACACAAAAACCAACCTTGTTGCTTGAATTAAGTAGTTATATGTATTCTTGGTGTCTTGAATCAAAACCCATTCGGATTGAATCTCAAATTCTACAATGATACGAGTAGGGTTGAGTAATTGATTAGGAAAAATACCTACTATCACCATGACAGAAGACCGGTCTTGGCAAATATAACCCAACTTTTTCTAAGGTTTGCCTTGACTCTTACTTATAGTCATTGCGAAAGTAAGCGATACTGGAAATTGCATGCGCCACATCCTAAAAGGAAATCTTGCGTCAACGGGAGTAACAAACATTCTTGGAATTAAGAACCTATCGTCAACACCATAAGTGAATTTTCATGTGATCACCCTAGCCTCGAAAACGTGATTAGCCAACTGATTGACAATAAGTCGCGTGCTATTTACAATAGGATGTGGCAAATGTTGTCAATGATCAAAATTTTCAACCTCATCCTCGATGTTAACCTAGAAACCGCAATATAAAGCTAACCATGACAGAAGACCGGTCTTGACAAATATAACCCAACTTTTTCTAAGGTTTGCCTGGACTCTTACTTATAGTCATTGCGAAAGTAAGCGATACTGGAAATTGCATGCGCCACATCCTAAAAGAAAATCTTGCGTCAACGGGAGTAACGAACATTCTTGGAATTAAGAACCTATCGTCAACACCATAAAATGAATTTTCATGTGATCACCCTAGCCTCGAAAACGTGATTAGCCAATAAGTCGCGTGCTATTGCACAATCCCCCCCCCCCCTTCGGGTCAATGTTCCTAAGAAAGATAATAGGGGCACCGAATTTTAAAACCAGTTTATGATTAGGCACACCTGAAATCCTAATGCTGTTCAATAACTCCTGAGTGTAAACGATGTCATCTGCATCACTTATGTCAGAAAGCTTGATACTATCGGCACTCACATAAACTTTCTCGTCACCTATACATTAAACAAACACAAAGATAAATAAACTATCACGGAACCAAGTATAAATACTGCCAGCAAAGAAATATGCTACATGATAATTGCGAAAGCATATAATCATTAACTGTATTCACATCCAAATTTGCCAGAGCCAATATAGCTCGCTTTATGAAGAAGTTGGGCTCGATTTTTGTAGCAAATGACTCACCATAGATTTCCTTAACTATTGTCCGTACAAGATCATCACAATCTTATATCAACAAATCTTCAAGAATATCAATCTCAGTCTCACTAGTATTAGGCTCGTTGATCTTTCCATCGCCAATTTGCAAAATCCACTTTGAAAAATACCTTAGATCCCCTACATCACGATCAATAAGCCCCGCGTGAAGCCTCATGTTCTTTGTAAGTCTTAGAACCTTACAACTCTTTTAAAGCATCGATGAATTCAGCGCAGCCAAAACCGTTTCAACTATACCAGCATTAGGGATCACCGACAACACCCGTCAAAAATCACCCCCAAAATCAAAAACATTACATCCAAAAGGCTTTTCACATTTTAGTATCTCACGCATGCTCATATCCAAGTCTCGGAACAATGTTTGCACATCATTGGACCTTCACAAAACACGTTGTGTACTCGTTTACATTGATCGAGATTTCAAACCTAGAATGTGTTGTCCTACCACCTTGCAATAGCAAGGAAGCAATCCCACTCGATGCAACGTTTAGGAAAAGATCACCTTTATATCGTAAAGCAGCTCCTAGAATACTCCAAAGAAATGTTTTTTTTAGTTCCTCCAAAGTCGTAGACAAAACAATTCCACCCACGTTACACATAACATCATTTAGTAGCTCGTTATAAACACATAACTGCTCGTCTGTTATCATCGACATCAACTCCGCGTGTTTTTCCGTAGCTTATCCCAATCGTAACTCTTATCATCATGAGCAAAATATTCTTGAATATATTGATTTCGATATCATTTGGCATCTCGTTGAAATTAGCAAGAGAATTCTCATTGGAACGCAACAACTTTTCTAATAAACCTAATACGTAACACGTACTATTCTTATATCCTCAAAACATGTTGGACCTTTTACCACACTCAGCAAATTCCTCAAAAATACACATGACCTAATGTGGGAAGCATGTATGTAATCCTTCCGGTTACTTTTCCTCTTTTTATCGGTTCCATGTCCTAGATTTTAGATGCCAAACAAATTTAGATGGAAAATCTGCATAAGTTCTTTTGCTTTGGCATATATACCATTGCACTCCATCCAGACCAGAAGCCTTAACATACCAATAGATACACGACTTCGTACTTCATCAACTGGTTCATCTGCATTATACACAATCAACTGTTGATTGAACAAATGGAACGAAAGCTTCTCTACTGAAGTATAACAAGTAGCCAGTGTCGTGCTTAGATTTACTATGGCTTAAGACGAATTGAAAAATGTGGCCCTTTTTATTTAACAACAAATTAAAATAATAATATTATTTCAAGTACACAATATTATTGATAATATAACCGGAAATATCAAAATTTTAAAGCATAGTTTTATATTTGTTTTTTAAAAAATTATTTATATTAGCTCTTCTATTTTATTCTACCTAATCTTTTTGACCATTTTTCTTCTTTTTATTTGTTATTATTCTCATCTCATGTTGTTATCTTATTATACATTTTTATAAAGCATCTGCATAAATTTCCATTAAGAAATTATAATAATGATAGTGTATATGGTTTTTCAAACAAAGATCTCAACCATATTTATTAAATTATAGATATACATGAGCATAAATTAGAAAAAAAAATGTGGCACTCTAATATTCTAATTTTTTGGTGGTCTCAAGGAAAATACTTATTTTCTACAACATGAGGCACGATACTGCAAGCAGCTTCACAGGCTGACACATATCCGCAGAATTTAAAATCAATTACGATAAGTAATAAATCGTTTACACCAAATGCTAATACTAGGGGAAAAAATCGAGGAAATATTAAAGAAAAATTATTGCCAGATACATAGATTATCGGGTATTGCATGGGGCAATAAATAGATTATCGGGTATTGCATGGTTACACATCCCAAATATCGAAATGTCGGCCTAACTACATCAACAAATACTTAACGCATAATGGCATACACGAAAAACCAAAAAATATGTTGCAAACAACGTATGAGATAATTTTTTATAGAATCTACTAATTTTGGGGTCAAAATTAAAATAAATAAAAATATTGCAAACCCGATCCGATTACTAAACCTGGCCCAGCCTAGATACAAATTCATTAAAATTGACCAATCACAAATTCCGATCCAAATATAGTATCCAACCCGACAACTTAGAAAAAACCGCCTCGACCCGCGATATTTTTTTCTCTTCACTCTCAACGATTTGGGTTATATGGCGACGATTTGCTAGATACTTAGACATTATCGTGATTTCCTCTTCAACCGCCTTATTTGATCAATCTACCACCCACCACCTCCTCATAGCAACATCTAAACCGCTTTCTTCTTTGGAGTAGTCACGAATCTCGAAACCCAAACAAACAAATCCACAAATTGATTCCTAGTAGTACCAACAGAATTAGCCAAAGCAGAAGGATCAAACAAAGTGTTGATGACTTCAATCATATTCACAGAACATTTAGCAACGGCGCATAAAGCGCAGTGATTCTCTCTTTACCGTGAGCTTTGTTCACATTATATTTTTTAGTGGAGATGATGACGTTCAAAACCTTTTTGCTTTTGTACATAGCAACAACTTTTTGATTAGGAGTTGCGATAAGCCTTGAGTGAGTTAGAATGAATTAAGTGTTTGTTTTTGCAACATGCTAGTATTATTCAAGGTGATCATGTCAAATGTTTGCTAAGATCTTTTGGTTATGAGTCCCCGCCTTCAAACCTCTCTTCCTATTTCTTCTTTTGTTTGCTTGAAGGGAAGCAAATTAAAGGGCAGGTCGGGGGAGTTGATGTGTGTATATTTTGCATTGTTTTTACTTAGTTTTTCCATTAGTTTCCATTCATCTGTGCATCTATTTCATCATCATTCATGCATTTTAGATTAGTTTTCTCTCATCTTTCATATTAGAGTCCTAGGATGTATATATGCATTCCGGTCTTTTTTAGGTACTTATGGATCATGAGAAGAAATGGCTCAAAGGAGATAAGAATGGAGATGAAGAGGAGCTAAAAGAAGTGAGGAAACAAGAGAGGAAAGGCATGCATCGGTTGATGGACTGATGCATAAAGACGCCGTGACAAGCAAAGGAATGAAATCCCCGACCAAGTCTCAAGAGACATCTGTATCGGTTGCTGGACCAATACAGAAAAATACAGAAAGCCGGCATGAAGAGCCAAAGAAGAAGCAAAGATACTAGTGCAAGGGACATCGGTCCAGATGTCGATGGGATTGACCGATGGGATGAACAAAGATACAAGCTCGTCAATCTGGAGACGACAATACCGGTTCATTCCCCGCCAAAACCAACATATGCCCTGAGCCATAAGATGAAGAAAGAAGAGATCCAAGTTTGGATGACCAACATGGCTGTCGCCTGACCGCCACACGCTACCGATGCGATGAGCATCTTGTGTTTTAGTTTTGACCCGACCCAGTTTGTCTCGGGTCGACCCGGTTCGAGTTTGCACTTCTATAAATAGTTTTGAGGTCATTTCTAGACCTAAGTTTTTAGCTACTCTTAGCCTCTTACCTCTTTTCTTTCTAAACTCTAGGGTTTTGTTGGATCTTGAACCACTTTCATGATCTAGTAAAGTTTCTTTGTTTAACAATCTTTTTATGATTATGTCTTCTCTTAATCCATTTACTTTGTTTTCTTTAATCATGAGTAAGTAGTTTCCGTATGGGCATTTGGGCTAAGTAGATTAGGGTGATTAAGAGTTGGGCTAATAGTGCTAAGTGCATAGATCTACATATCCAAATGGTTAGGGAGTATTAATACTAGCTTTAGAAGTAGCTAATCTAGATTTAGCTTTGTTGACATTTCATTCACTAAAGGTGTTTGAAGAAATTTCTAGCTCAACCCTAACCATGCATTTCATTCTTAGTCCAATGAGACTTGCAAGGTGATTTGTAGCTAGATAGGTTCTTGTTCTCAAGTTCACAAAGCTCTTAACTACTATCAAGAGATTGATTAGTTGAGAGATTAGTGAAGTGATTAAGGTTATGAGGATGGATTAGCCCTGGACATAATACCCGAACCCGAAAAACCGAACCCGAAAACCCGAAAACCGAACCCGAACCCGTAAAATAACCAAATGGATGTTAAGTGTGAGTAACTTCGAGTATTGGTTCGGTTTGGTTAATACCCGATACCCGAAGTATAATCGAACTAACCAAACATAAAATAATAACTGTACACATACCTTCTCGAACTTATATACGCATGCACATTTTATTATCTAACCAAACATATAATAATATCTAAACCCATCACTATAGCTAACCAAACATATAATAATACCTAAACCCATCCATTTCTCTTTTCAGCTTCCCACACGATTGTTTTCTCTATTCTTAAACCCATACCTGCTTGTGTTTGTGTTTTTTTCTCAAGATGCACGGGAGTTTGCTTGTGGAGTCTCACTTTAGGCTTAGTGTGACAGTATTATACTATTACGATACTGTTCTTGTTTGCTTCTTAAGATGCACGAGAGTTTGCATTGTTCTTGTTTGTCTCTTAAGATGCACAAACTTTGGAGTTTGGAACTTTATTGTGAGCCGTCGTCGTGGTCTGTCTGCTTGGGTCGGTGGCTCTTTTCATTTATGGCGGCGAGGCTATCGTGTGGTTGGTCCGAGGAGGTGGCGGTTTGTGGAAGCGAGTTTTCTTCTCGGCGGCGGAGTCGTCGGATGTCTCTGGTGCCGGTTCGATTTGGGTTTCCCACCATCGTGAAGGTTTCTTCTCGATGTTTGATGAGACTAATCATAATCCGAGATTCATTGTT
Source organism: Eutrema heterophyllum (assembly GCA_002933915.1). NCBI lineage: Eukaryota > Viridiplantae > Streptophyta > Magnoliopsida > Brassicales > Brassicaceae > Eutrema > Eutrema heterophyllum. The sequence continues at coordinate 31,707 of PKMM01023409.1, read as the reverse complement.
TCGGGAATTTTATCTTGTTTTCAGTTTTTTTTTTTTTTTTGAATGAAATCTTGTTTTCAGATTAGATCTCGGTTATTTTAACTGGTTTCGGGTATTTTTCACAGGTTCAAGTATTTTATAACCGAACCCGAAAAAAACCGAACCGAACCGAACTGAACCGAAAAATTTCGGGTAAATTTCGGTTATTGGTTACAATATCCGAACCAACCCAAACCCGATTAAAACCGAACCAAAAAATACAAAATACCCGAACGGGTTTTAAATCTTAAAACCGAAAATCCGAATAACCCGAACCGAACCCGACCGAATAACCGAACGCCTAGGGCTAGGATGGATTAGTCCATTTTAGTAAGCCTATGCTTTGGATTAAGCTTGTTTAAGATTTGTTAGCACCATTAACCAACTATTAACCACCCAAAGTCAATGACTTTAGCCCAAAGCTCATATTTCATTTTATAAGTTTATAATCTTTGTTAATCATTTGCCTTATTACTTGTTTAGTTAATTTGTCTACCATTTCTTTTGAGGATTGGACAACTCCACCTTTTCATCATTAGGACTAGACTATTAGGTTTCTTGCATTCTATATTAGCCTTTAGGCCTCTTTGTGGTGCAACCCTTAGCTTACTCTTCGATAGTACCTTGTATTTGGGGTAGTTTAAGATTAAGATTAAGGATTCAAAACTTTGATCCGACCATGAAGTTAAAGTGTTTAGGGTTACCTGACGCTCCGGAGGATGCAAAATATTATGCAAAATCGCAAGAGAGAACATACAATTGATAACCACAATTTTCTATCACTTTTCCACAAAGGTTGTCGCACATTCCTCATTCGGTAACCATTTACTGCTCACATTAATTATTTTCTTACAATGGAAACTCAGTTTGCTCCATACCTAGTCTCTATCCTTGTAACGAAGCTATAAAAATCTTTAATGAAAAGGGGGAAGCACATGACATGTACTGGATGGGCTATATATGATTTTTTGGAAACTCATGTTTGATGTTTTTCTATATGTGTATACATAACATAATCTATGTTTACTATAGGGTCAGTTTAATATTTTTCATTTTCTTAATCTCAAAATAGCTAACAGAACTTGTAGATAATTTTTGTGGGGAAAATTTTCATTAAAAAAGTTACAAACTAGTAGGCTACTTACATGAAAAAAAAATACATACGTTTTTTTTGTGTTGTGTTTAGATTTGCATTTTGCTTGAAAGCATGTAAAACAATAAAGTTTATGTCCGGGAAAATTGATGTGTTACAAATAAAAATGAGACAACAAAATTACAAGAAATAATTTATTATATTGAAATACATTATATATATTATTTGTATAACATAAGTGTCTTATATTCTTATACATTTTTAAATTATATTTATTATAATATTATTTTCTGATGTTACCTAACAAAATAAATTAAGTTTAATTTTCAAATATTTTAGAGGTCAAAATTTCATATGAAAGCGTAGGGTGAATGATCATTTACAACTTCTAAATATTCTCCTCTATGTTTGATTAACAATGATAATTGCATATCTTATTATATAAAGTTTGATGCATCTACTTTGTAATTATTATGATTGTTACGCATGTCAAACAGTCAATCACATTTTGATACACATAAACCACATTTTAATTAAATTTTGATATGTGTCAACAGAGTTTTATCTATTTGTAAAAAACCTTATATGATTATATTTCTGAATTAGATTACAAAAGCAAATTATTATTTTCATAAAAACTTTCATTTTGATGATAATTTAGAGCCCAAAAAATAATTAAATAATTAAAAGGAAAAGGTAGATATATAAAAGTACGAATATCTAAAGAATAAAAAGTAAACTTAATTAAAATAAAAATAGAAAAATTAAATATTTAAAAACATGTACCAAAAAATAATTGGAAACTAAACAATAAAAAAATTAGGAGTACCAAATTTGTTTAACTTGGCATCGTCATTCTTAATTTATTTTATTTATTTTTATGAATGATATAATTTTGTCGTTTTTAGTTTTTTTTTTTTTATGATTATGAAATATTAATTTTTACACCCGCATACACGCAAGTCCTAATCTAATGTTACAGAACTTTGGGAAATCACAATAAACTCATCTAAACTCTAACCAAAACGATACAGTTTTGAGTGTCGCTTGGACATACAATTACATGGAAAGATCTAAAACAAATTAATTTTATATTAACCAGTTTACGTAAACACCCGAATAGATTGCTAAAATACATTTGTAAGATAACAAATAAAACAAAAAAAGTTAGAAAATGAACAAGAGTACACAAAATCTCAATGTTGGCTAACGTGGATTTTCTAAAGCATATGTGGCCTTTGGTTGTTCATGTGAGTTAACCGGAGTCTCAGGCAAACCCATTTCATCTTCTTGTGCCCATGATCCAACATACTGCTGAACCACAAGGACAGAGACGGTGGCTGCAAAGTCTGATGATGCAAGCAAATCTCCAATGGCACCAAGCTCAGGACACTCACTCCAATCAGTTAAACCCGCGGTGAGAGGAGACGACATTCCTTCTCCTCTTCCAACTATAAACAGATCGTGAGAACTATCCATTGATCTCACTGCTGCAACTGTCTCTTCCCCGTTGCTCACAACTTTTTCTATATACTCAATTGACTCGTGATCCGCATTTGCCACCCGGAAGGCATCGATATATTCATCATCAAGCTGTCTTTGCTTTTTCAGGTCGACGTTCACCTTTTGGTTAGACTCATTCGTTACATCTTCATCAGGAATAAACCGCAACACGGTTAAAGTGATGCCCGGATGTTCAGCCATTCTCCAAGCATAGGCTAAGGCTTCTCTATCGTCTGGACCACCGAAATACAGAACAGCAACTTGGAGAGAGATAGTGTTTGAGGTCAATCTTGTGGCACCATTGAGTCCTCTATCTACCAGTATTCCAACGGAGCAAGGCGAGTTTTCGAGTAGGTTTTGGTTAACCAAGCGGTACGCTGGATTGGTGGCTTCCATTCCTCCATCAACTGTTTGTTGTTTGTGAAATGGTATGATTATAAAAGAGACACGTTTGTCCTCTGCTAAGCTACAAACATCTTCATGCATTGTCGAATAAGGCGAAATAGCTGTTAAGGGTTGAACAGCTACAAAAGCAGCATGTTGTTCATAATTCTCAAAGGCATTAATGATGTGATCTGATTGAGCTTGAGTTCTGTTAAGCGCTGGTCGTCCTGATTTTCGTGTGTTGTGGACAATCAGCATTGCGGATGCTCGACCCGTGAGCTCAACAAGATGGAGAACGTAGATACATATAGGAGATCTCTTTGTGGGATGTGAAGCTTCAAGAAGGTTGATTATAGTAGGAACATTACGCGGTGTGTGGACACATACCAGTACTCGAAGCTCGCTGTCTGGCTTTGTCTGTTGGATTGTCCGTCTCTTGTACGAAACAGAACGTTTTACTGGTCTGTAAAGGATAGTTACTATAGGAGTTATGACTCCAGTCATAACCAAGGCTACAAGAACCATGGTAGCAAATGTCTCATCATCTAAAACCTTTTGGTCTTTTCCAACATTAAGGACTATCATTTCAACAAGACCTTTGGTGTTTAATAGCAGGCCAAGAGTTATCCCTTCACGAACTGGCATTCCATGGAAAAATGCAACAATAACTGTACCGATGACTTTTCCAGCACACGCGAGGAAGATAACGAGCATCAGCGTTAACCAAGTGGCAGGCCCTTGGATGGAAGCTATATTAGTCTTAAGACCACTTATGGCAAAGAAGAGAGGTAGGAGAAGTCCAGAGACAAAATCTTCAAGTTTCTCGATGAGAGTAAGACCAAGAGGTCCATTAGGAATCACAAGACCAAACACAAAAGCTCCAAAGACTGAATGTGTTCCGATTGAATCGGTAATGAAACCTGAGATCATGACTCCTGTCATGATGAGACAAATATAGAACTCACTAAAGTTCTCTCCTTCAGGGGTTTTCCGTATAATCCAAGAGATGCCTGGTCTCACAACAAAGACGCAAATAGCGATGAAAGCTGCACTAGAGATCATGACCCAAAGGGAGGCAAAAGAAGTTTTGTCACTCTCGGCCAATGCGATGGCTAAGGCCAGGAGAATCCAAGCAAACATGTCGTTGACCAATGCTGCAGACATGGATATCCGACCAATCTCGGTATTAATGAGCTTGAGCTCAGCAAGAATCCTTGCAAGAACCGGGAATGCGGTAACAGAGAGAGCTACACCGAGGAAGAGTATGTATGTGCCTTGCCCCAAATGGTCATCTGCTCTGTGCATAGAGAAAGAGAAGGCAGCACCAATGAGGAATGGTAAGACCATACCACCAATAGCAATGGTTATAGCTCGCTTCCCTGTCTTGCGTACCACCATAATGTCCATCTCTACACCCACTAGGAAAAGGAAGTAAAGTAAACCAACATTAGCCATTGTTTCAAGTACCATCACACTTCTCTGAGGGAAGATGGTGTTTGAAAATTTGTCGTATCGCCCAAGCACCGATGGCCCGAGCACGATTCCTCCCTGTAAATTAAGATCAATGATATGTTTTAGGATAACCTTGTGAAGAAATCACTAGCTTCCAACTCAAAACCAATTGACAATAAGTGAAGAGATTCATATCATTTATATATTAATGTTGAATTATCTCCATTTCCCATGTAAATATTCCAACATCTCCAACACGGAGGGAAAAAACAGAAATTATGCTTACTCACAAGGATCTCGGAGATAACACGAGGTTGGCGAAAGGGCTTGAGGACAAAGACGAAAAAACGAGTGACGACAACGACCAAGGTAAGCTGAAGAACAAAGAGAGGAAGGGAGAAATCGAGAGGATTATCGCCTTGCCAAACTCCATTGGTGGTGATCATGCTTGGCGCGTAACATATTATTGAAGTGTCCGTACTGTTTTCCTCGGCCATTTTGCTGCAACTCCTATCAAAACTAGAATTGATTGAAAGGTTTGTTCTGTTGAATTTGCAGGAATACATACATAGCCATATGTGGGAAACGAAATGGATTCAAAGTTGGTGGTATTCCGTATCATCCTCTCTGCTCAACGAGTCAAACAACATCATTTCATCTCTATTTTTGGTCTTCTTTCTTTTATTAGATCAATCAAATTTTTTGTTTTCAGGTGTTTAGCTAATCGTTTATTAATTCTCTTTCTTAAATAAATATTAAATTAATAAATTTTATTTATTTAGTTATGTTATGTGTTATATTTGTGGAGTGAAAATCTCGGTCCAGTAAACCATACCCAATAAGCAAACTGTTAAAAGCCTAGAAAAGTGAAAAACATAGACGATGTGACAGACCAAACTGGAAGGCACACCGGAGTCGTTTACGGTCAAAGGGAAATAAATGCTAATTTGTCGGTCAACCCCGTAATGATCAAAGACTCGTTCAAACCGGTGATTAAAGACGCCTGAATGTAACGACTGTATCCTCGGAATTAAAGACCATTTATGGCGAATCAAGAGAAGTAAATGACAACATTAAACACGGACGCGGAGTATAAAAGCAAGGGCAAGAACAAGGAGCACAATAACTTTTTCTACTCGCAATTAGCACTACACACTCAATACTTATTTTTTTGTTCTTGTTCTTGTGTAAACACTCTCGAGGACGAAATACTAAACTCATTTGCTACCACTTTTTGTGTCTAATGCCTTCTTTGATCCATTCCACTCGCCCCGAACAATCTACTTTTTGTTTATTGCTCAAAAGCCTTTCGAATCTTCTGTTATTAAAGATAAGCCAAAATCCTTCGACAATTTCTATTTACAAATTTTGATCGTTGTAATTCCAGCTACAACAGTTTGGCGCTAGAAGGAGGGGGATAGGCAAGTCTAACTCCAACACATAAGATCCGTAATGGAAGGCAACCACGACGCCATTCAGGAAGCCTTGAGTAAGGTCACCAGCGACCTGACCACAATGGTCGAAGGGGCAATGGCCACAATGATCCAACATATGGAGAAAATCATCTCCGATCACGTGACATTGACCCAATCAATCACCGAGCTCCGCTCAGAGGTGGTTGATATGCTCAAATTAATACCCTACAAGTACTAAAGCAGTTGTTGTAGTATATGTAGGGGTCGAACACAAGAACTCCAGATATCACACAATAGATTATATATATTTGAATTAAGCTAAACCAAAAGATGTAATTGAAAGCAAGTGCGTAAATTAAACAAGTTGTGAATCAATTGGAAAGAAGATAGGCTTAGGGTATTTCTCAGGAATTCAATGAATGTAGATAAACTAACTAACATGATTCAGATTTAGCGCGGTTCTTGAACTCAAATCACTAAAGTATAACTAACCAACTCTCGTTGCGAAAACTATCTAAGTCTAAATCCTAGAATTCCAAATCTCTTTGCGAATCCTAAAGTCTAAACCAGCTTTGATTTCAAGTTTGATTTGTTCACAAAACAATTAAACCAAATCTCTTTGCGAATAGTTATTTTGCTCACCCTAAGTTCTATTAGGTAATTAATCGCACTCTCGTGTCTAATCAATTATCCTAAGATCTAAGTTCCAGATTCGTCAACCTAGAATTAGCTATGAGAACAACCTATGGTGAAGAACTAATTCAGATGGTGAATCCTAATCAACTAAATAACCTAACATTCAGAGAAAACCCTTATGAGAACTCTGAACCTAACAGTGGATATACTCAGACATGGAGAATGAAAACAACATGATTGAATAGATCATCAAAGAAATCAATAAGAAACAGGAGTTTAGAGTTGTCTCTCCAAAAACCAGAGTAGAATAAAGCTTAATCAAGTCTCCCCAACAAAAGTGGCTCAAAAACCTAATTATAAACCTAAAACAAGTTTTGGGCTAAATTGTAAATAATAAAGTCTTTTGGGCAATTTTGCAATTCTTCAACTCTTCATAAAAGTCGCGTTTCCTTCCCCATGGTCGACGGTATCGACCGATACCATGTTGGTATCGATCGATACTCAAACAATGACGCTTCCTTCCTTCATGGTGTCAGTATCGATCGACACCAGGTGGTGTCGGTCGATACAAGGGCTTCAAATCTGGTACTCAGCTACACGAACTTCTGTTTTGCTCCAAAATGCTCCATAAAGCTCCAATATCTCCAATTATGCTCCAAACGTACCTAAAACCTGAAAAGACTCTAAAAGACTACCAAATAGTAGAAAGACTCTATAAAACGGACTTATATCATGGCTTAAAAGGGGTAAAAACAATGATATATCAGTGGTGCGAACACGAAAACCACCACCAACAAGTGTTTCACCAACACCGCCAACCACGATATCCGGAAGCAGTGGGAATGGCACCTCGTTAGCAAGATCATTCAACCTTGGGACATGCTAATTCCATATTGGCTAGAACAGCAACATCATGCTGATACCCCATGAGGTGGGGATCGAGGCAATCGCATGAATCTTACCCCGCCACCTCCTCTCGGTCTGCTCCATTCGACTCCCCCAAACCAAGATCAGAGAACTTTCGTGACCCCAAAGTCCAGACGTAGGAGCGGTCAGAGCCAATTCGGTCCTCAAATGGTAGGGAACCACGACCAGTTCGTTGGCAACCCTAGAAGGGATCTCGATCCCACAAGTTTGGAATATTTTCGTCAGTCCTTAGAAGAAACTAGAGAAGTATTGTAAAATTTTGGAGTTATAATTCACTAACTTTATTATTGTAAACTTTTGGAATTATATATTTCATTTTTTATATTAATTTAGTTTTACAACCTATATGTTTAATTATGGTAGTAAATAATATATAATATAATTTTACGGGTAATAGCACTAACTACTATTATATATTATCGAAATTAGTTATCTGGAAATGACACTGTTACAACACTATTCACTCGTATGATTTGAAAAAAAACCTTTATTATCATTTTCAATAAACTAAAAACATTGTTGTGTGAAGGTGGGCATGCATCATAATGACATGTCTGAAAAACGACACATTATCTTTTTGTATATACAATTCATTTTTTTTTAATTTAAATCAGATAAATAGAATGAGAGATAAGGGGAGGAAAACCAAAAGTCAGGTTTCCTTTTAACGTAGTTAACGATAGCCACACATTCATTCGGGAACTCATACAACAAAGATGTCAATTATGCCCCAACATTTTTATAACACAATCGCTAACCCGATTAGCATATTGTCCTCATAATTTGTTATCAATATTTATATTTAGAACCATGCTGTGACTATCTTCAATGCATGTGTAACGGTAGATTGAACTTTTTTTTTCCTTATCATGTTAACAAATTATTTGTTAACATGATTCACCGTTAACGAGATTAACAATAGTTACACGTTCATTCGGGAACTAATACAAAAAGATGTTAACTCTTCCCCAACATTTTTATAACACAATCGCTAACTTGATTAGCATATTGTTTTACTCGTGCATACGACCTTCGTATTTGTTTTGATTACCGTATGTTAACTTATCAACTAATTAACTCTTTTAGTCAAAAACAACATTCAAATTCCAAACAAAGAGCCTTCGGAAACAATCGCCATAGCTTCGATATATCTCGTGGTAGGTCACCCCGCTGGCTTGTTCCCGGCACCACACAACCGCCGACGACAAATATTGTTTCCTTCGGAACGAGACTTGCGTGGACAGAGGATAACACGATTATGGTTCTACAATATGGGACAAAACAACAATCTTTTTATGTGTTAAAAGTAGCTAACTTTATTACCTTTATTTAGGCTCCTCGAAGATTCGCCAATAGTTATCACCAAACGGAGATAACTTTGTTCAACGTTTACCGTTGTTGTTATCGGGTCTAATTTTCCAAATGGAATAACTTACTAAACGCGAGATCACTTATTTTTTGCTTCCCGGTACTCGTTTATGGTTTGGTCTGATGTTGTGGGAAGACTGTTGGACCAGCGCCAAGACCCAGACTGGGCGGAAACGATTTGGGTTCTCCTATCTCACCATGGGGACCGTCTATATTTAATCCTTATTCGGCTATGTTTCCAAGTCACAATCTACTCGATTTGGAGAGAACGCAACTCGAGAATCAATCACACGGCCTACAATACGTCTAACAAATGGTACAGGTAGTTGAGAAGCTTATTCGCAACCGAATTACATCGCTGCACTACTCCACAACACCTCACCTTCACGACCTTCTTCATTGTTGGTTCGCGGTCTCGCCTCGGTGATTTACTACTCGTTCTGGTTTTTTCGTGTTTTGTTGTTGCACTTGTTTTGCAATTCAGTTTTCATAGATTTATCATAGCTTCTCATCACACCACTTGTACATAATTCTTTTTTGAGTTATCAATAAATTTAACATTCAATCAAAAAAAAAAATAGTTGTAATATTTATTAATCTTTCCTATTTCTTAAAATTAGATATAAAATTAGATTAATTGCTATATTATTATGTTTGCAGTACTTGGAACAAGTTTGAATGGAAAACGGTGCATCAAGTATTGATAAGTTGCCAGTTTTCATTGTCTATTAACTGAATACAAATGTAAATCTCTATATTATTATTTAAAAAGTCATTTAGGAAAATAAACTTTATTTTATAAGTTATTACATATTATGCAATTACAAATAAGAAAAGATAATTGAAATAAGAAAGAATATAATTGTTTTCTAAAATTATTGATAAGAATATGGAAAATATTTATTTCCATGTTATTTATTATTTAGTTTCTTAATTATTGTGATATTAATTAGTTTCTTAGGAACCAGCTCGATACCGACTTCATCCCAATCCTTTTCTCTAATTTCCTCATCCGGCGATCCAACTTGGCCCTTTTCTTCGGATCTCTTTGTGATCCCAGACCAGCTCTTTGCATTCTGAGATAAGCTGAAAGGACGTACTGATCACATTACGAGAGAGGCGAAAAGTAAATATTTATATAAAAATAAATATACGGGGACACTAACCTTTTCGCAGAAATCAAGAGCATGTACAAATTTATCAAGGTTTAGATCCATTAAAAAAGGACAAGGGAGGAAACCTAAGGCCAGAGCGGACAAACCTATCGCCAGATGGACGACCACCTCTCTCGGCGATTGGGCATTGGTTAACTGAAGGAGAGTCCACACGGACGGAGTTTGAACCCGCATTACCGGAAGGATCCATTAACAAATGCTCGATCAATAGTACCTTGAACAAGAATGCAGAGGAATTAAAACAAGCAAGGTAGGCTCGGCAGAATCTTCGGATAGCAATCAGCCGAATCTATGAGATCTTCCAAATCAGTAAGGCAGATTTTACGAGGTACTTATGAAAAATAAAATGCAAATTTTTTCATGTACGACCAAAGTGAATCATGGGGTCCTTGTGAGAGAGCCCACAGTTCTGCTCTCGAGGAAGTCTTCTGAATGAATACCGAATATTGTTTCAAAAACTTACTGAAAGCTAGGAGAAACTGTCAATGGACCGTTCCTTCAATCGAGAGCTGGTCCTGCGAAATGCTCGGTGAAGAGTTTGCATAATCCGACATCCTTCTCGTACTGGTTGAAGCAAGCTCTTCCGACTGTGATCCTAAATGCAATCAAGTGCGACATAGGATCCGTCTTTCCTTCATATATGGGATCCTATCGGTGTGCTCTCAATCCTGTCAGAGAACGGAGTGCGTTTGGTTTCTTCAACTACATAGTCCATCTCGGGAGCCCCGTGCTTATGGCATTGTGGACCCTCGAACTCATGGTCCGTAGTTCTTCTCTTTTTTTCGCCAAGGCTTGATGAAGGTATTCCAGGCTCCTGGGGTCAAGATCTCTTCTAGGGTTGCCAACGAACTGGTCGTGACTTCCAGCTTGTTGCTGACCAAACTGGTCATGTCACTTCTTTTTCCGGACTCCAGGGTCGTAGGAATTCTTTAATCTTGGCTTTGTTGAAGCGTATTGAGCGGGCCGAGAGGTGGTGGTAGAGGAAGAGTCACATGATGGGCTTGATTCCCAATTCCCAGAGGTATTGCCACACTGTGGCTATTCTAGCCATGATAGGATGGCTTTGTTCCGAGGCTAAGTGAACATGGGAACAATTTGTTGTTCCCGTTGGCAACACGGTCGAAGGTGTTTGTACCTTTTGCAATACATGGGGGTGGTTGTTCTCGTGATCGTGCCACCTCTGAGTAAAGCTCAAAACTGATTGGGAAAAGCTGCATGGTCGGTGGCCATCTTCTCCACATGTTGGGTCATTGTGGCCATCGCCCCGCCGACCATCTCAGGTGTTTGGAGACCTTGTTTAAGGTTTCTTGAACGGCATTGTGGTTGTCATCCATTGCGGATATTCTGTTTTGGAGTTTGACTTACCCATACCCCTCATTCTAGCACCAAACTGTTGTACCTCGAAATACAACAGTCAAAATTTGTAAATAGTAATAATCGAAAGATTTTGGCTTATATTTGATAACAGAATAATCAAATGGTTTTTGTGCAATAAACAGAAAGTAGATGGTCGGGGATGAGTTGAATAGATCAAAGGTGGATTTAGCCACAAAAAATGGGAGTAAATTAGTTTAGTATTTCGTGCCAGGAGCCTTTACACAAGAACAAGAACAAAGATTCAATAAGTATAAGAGTGAAGTGCTTGTTACGTATGGAAGAGATTGTCCTTTTTTCCTTGCTCTTGCTCTTGCTTTTATACTCCGAGTCCGTGTTTAACGTTGTCATTTACTCCGCTTGATTTTTTATTAATGATATTTACTCCGGTAGATACGGCTGTTACTCTTTAGCGCTTTTAATCATTGGTTTGAACGAGTCTTCGGTCCACCTCGGGATTGGCTGACTTCGACATTTATTCCCCTTTAACCGTAGGTTATTCTGGCGTATCTTTCAGCTCAGCATTTCACTTCGTCGTTGTCTTTCATTTCTCCAGCATTTTTACATTGTCGTTGTCTTTCATTTCTCCAGCATTTTTACTTCTTGCTTACTGAATCTGTTTTATCGGACTGGGATTTACACACCCACGACATGTTAATAAAAAAATATCTTTTCGGTCAACTCTTATACCGACATGTACGACTTTTTTCATTCAGGATACTTTTGTCTGTCTTTGTTGTTTATTTTTTTAATATAAGAAATTGGTAAGACATCATAAATAAATAGATTGCACACAAATGAAAAGTGAAGAACAAAAAAATTGCATAAAGCAACACGTGACTCTTCATTTCTTGGGAAAGTTACAGCGAAGAGAGAAGAACAATTGCATGTGAACGAACTTCTCTCTTTTCTCTCTCCTATGATATAAGAAAACAAATGGCCCGTGAACCAAAACTTCAACTACACTTAAATCCAATGGAAGCTACAGAAACCAAGCTGTCCTCCTTAGTCTTTTGAACCATATGAGACCAATACAATATTACCAAAAGTTTATTATAGTAATAATAATACGATTAGAAGAAAAACTACGTAAGACAAATAATTGGTATTGTACTATTTACTCGTCCTTTTTCTCAAGCATTGGAGAAGAGTGAGGAAGAGAGAGAACAAAGCTTCATCAATGGAGAAGGAAGGATGTGAGATCGAAGCTTTAGATATTGATTACAACATCTTTGTACGGAAGATTAGTGTTAATCCTTTCGGAATCTTTACACGGAAACCGGTTCCGGAAGCTGACCAGCCGGTTAAGACAGAAGAAGAGCCATGGAAGCTTGAGCATGGAACCTGCAACAAAGTCAAGCATGTACTAAAAGGAGTGACTTGCAGAGCCAAACCATGGGAGATTCTGGCCATTGTTGGTCCAAGTGGTGCAGGGAAGTCTTCTTTGCTTGAAATTCTAGCTGCTAGAGTCATCCCTCAAACCGGATCGGTTCTTGTCAACCAGAGACCGGTTGATAGGGCCAATTTCAAGAAAATCTCTGGTTATGTCACTCAGAAGGACACTCTGTTTCCTTTGCTTACTGTGGAGGAAACTCTTTTGTTCAGTGCCAAGCTGCGTTTAAAGCTCCCTGCAGACGAACTGAGATCACGGGTTAAGTCATTGGTGCGTGAGCTTGGGCTCGAAGCTGTTGCTATGGCTCGTGTTGGCGATGATAGCGTTAGAGGGATATCTGGGGGAGAGAGACGCCGTGTCTCCATAGGAGTTGAAGTTATTCATGATCCTAAAGTTTTGATTCTTGATGAGCCAACCTCTGGTCTTGATAGCACTTCGGCTCTGCAGATCATAGACATGCTCAAGCTCATGGCTGAAACACGGGGACGGACCATAATTCTGAGTATCCACCAACCGGGTTTTCGTATTATCAAACTGTTCAATTCTGTTCTTTTGTTGGCCAATGGCTCTACCTTGAAGCAGGGCTCGGTGGATCAGCTTGGCGTGTACTTAAGGTCAAATGGTTTGCAGCCTCCTCTCCATGTAAACATCGTTGAATTCGCCATTGAGTCAATCGAAGCCATCACAAAACACCAACGGCTACAGCAAAGCAGAAGAGTAGCTCACGTCCTAACATCACAAACAACATTACAAGAGAAGAGATCGGAAGATAGTCAAGGGGAGAGCAGAAGTGGCAAATTCACACTACAGCAGCTGTTTCAACAATCAAGGGTTGCAGATGTAGGAACGATGAACATAGGGACGGAATTCACCAAAGATTTCGCAAATTCGAGACTAGGAGAAACTATAATACTCACTCATAGGTTCTCCAAGAACATTTTCAGAACCAAGGAGCTGTTTGCGTGCAGGACGGTTCAGATGTTAGGTTCAGGAATTGTTCTAGGTCTGATTTTCCATAATCTTAAAGACGATTTGAAAGGTGCGCGCGAAAGAGTCGGCCTCTTTGCTTTCATATTGACCTTCCTGCTAACTTCAACAATAGAAGCACTCCCTATATTTCTGCAAGAAAGAGAGATTCTGATGAAGGAGACCTCAAGTGGAAGCTACAGAGTGTCGTCATATGCCGTCGCTAATGGACTTGTTTACTTGCCATTTCTGCTCATCCTAGCTATTCTGTTCTCAATCCCAGTGTACTGGCTGGTGGGACTGAACCCCAATTTCATGGCATTTCTGCACTTTCTGCTCCTAATTTGGTTGATCCTCTACACAGCAAACTCAGTGGTTGTGTGCTTTAGTGCACTGGTTCCAAATTTCATTGTTGGAAACTCGGTGATTTCCGGTGTGATGGGTTCCTTCTTTCTGTTCTCCGGCTACTTCATATCGAAGCATGAGATCCCTGGTTACTGGATTTTCATGCACTACATCTCTTTGTTCAAGTACCCTTTTGAAGGATTTCTGATAAACGAGTTCTCCAAGTCAAGCAAGTGTTTGGAGTATGGACTCGGAAAATGCTTGATGACCGAGGAGGATCTCCTAAGAGAAGAAAGGTATGGAGAGGAAAACAGATGGAGAAACGTTGTGATTATGCTATGTTTTGTCTTACTCTACAGGTTCATTTCCTATGTGATTCTGAGGTGTAGATGTTCACAAAGAAGTTTCAAACCCACTCTTGATTGATAATAAGTCTTTTCTGCAAATCATCGAGTTACAAGTTTGTTCAAATGTTTAATTATTTACTTCTTACAGCAACCGAAGATGTGACAGAAAGTGTTGTTTATGCAAAATGAATTTTCCATTTATTCTAATAATGTTTCTATGTCCTTAAGTTTTCAACAAAAAAGGGACTTACTTGGCATTGTCCCAAATAAGACTAGATGAATAATCCATTTTCTCAGACGACAGTGATCCTGTTTCGGCATGATCTTGCTCCTGACTCATCTCTGCTCTTACAATATCAAGAAGCGACTGAATCTGTTTCTTTCGAGGATGTCTTTTATCTTTAACCATGAAAACATGAGAATGTCCTTGTATCTCTATCCAACTACAGCCTGGCTGCTTTGTGACTCCCTCTTTTGTCATCAACTTCCGTACATTCATCACATCACCCCATTGTCCGCGCTCAGCATACATGTTAGAGAGAAGAACATATGGTCCTGAATTTGACGCCTCTACTTCTAGAAGTTTCTCTGCAACGGATTTACCTAACGTGATGTTCCTATGAACTTTACAAGCAGCAAGCAAAGAACCCCATATAACAGAATCTGGTTGCATTGGCATCTCCTCAATCATGCTCTTTGCTTCTTCGAGATATCCAGCTCGACCAAGCAAATCGACCATGCAGGTATAGTGATCCCTGAGCGGAGCCACACCAAAATCTCTGGTCATGGAAGAAAAGTAACGCTGCCCTTCGTCAACTAATCCAGCATGTCCGCACGCAGAAAGAACACCAATCATGGTAATGTGATCTGGTTTTTCTCCAGAATCAAGCATTTCTCTGAACAACTCAAGAGCCTCATTTCCATAACCATTTTGTGCAAATCCAATAATCATCGCGTTCCAAGAGACGCAATCTCTTTCCTTCATCTTCCTAAATACAAGATAACCATCTTTTACACAGCCACATTTTACATACATATCTATCAAGGAATTGCCAACAAATATATCAGCTTCCTCACCAGATTGAAACTTAAACCCATGCTTCAACACATGCACGTGAGCCTGCATCCCGAGATGTAACTCTGCAAGATCTGCACATGCCTTGAGGATATTTGCAAAGGTATAGTGGGTTGGGCATACTGATTCCCTCTTTAAGAGACAAAAGAGACTAAGTGCTTCTTCGTTTTCCCCGTTTTGCGTATAGCCAGAGATAAGTGCATTCCATGAAACAATATTCCTCTCCGTCATCTTGGTGAACATGAGTCTAGCCGCCTTAGTGCTTGCAGCCATCGCGTACCCACTGATCATGGAGGTTTCTGCGATTACATTTCTGATAGGCATGCTATCAAATATGAACCTAGCTTCTTTTATCTTGCCGCACTTTGCATACATATCCACAAAAGCATTGCTTAGAATTATGTCATTCCTTAACTTATCGTTTTTAGCAACACGGCCGTGAACTTCCTGACCAACTTTAATTGCCGACAAGCTCGCACATGCACTAATCACACTTGCTAGTGTAACCTCATCTGGCTCCACACTAGCTCTTAACATCACATGGAAAACCTTGAGAGCTTCTGCCGCAGGACCATTTTGTTCGTAGCATGTAATCAAACTATTCCAAGTTACAACATTTCGATCACCCATCTCATCAAAAACCTGCTGAGCATCATTTACGTTTCCGCATTTGGAATACATATCAACAAGAGCAGAACCTATATGAACATCTGACAAACGAGGAGATTTCTCAACCAAAGAATGAATCTGTACACCTCTATTCATATCGTTTAAACTGGAACAAGCGCTGAGACCACTGGCGAAAGTATATTCATTGAGCACAAAGCCTTCCTTATGCATCATAGCAAAATAACTCAAAGCCTCTTCACACCTATCATGCTGTGCAAATCCCGAAACCATCGAGTTCCAAGTACACTGATCGCGGTCAGGCATTGACATAAAAAGAGAATCAGCTTCATCCAAAAGGCCTAACTTGGCCAAAGCCGTCACAAAAGAGTTCCAAGTGTAAACATTTCGTTCAGGCATTTTATCGAATACTTTGCGTCCATCCTCGAGTGACCCACATTTCGCATAAGCATCGATGAGACGATTCTGTATATAGACCTCGTTGAAGAAAGGGGATTTGATGATACAAGCATGGACAATACGGACATCATTTGGTGACAACTTGGATTTGATGCATGAATCCAGATGCTTTGAGAATGGTGAAGAAGAATTCGTGAAAGAGACAACACCACCGAGTTTGAGAAATGATTTTCTTGCCATTCCATTATTATTGGAGAAATTCTCGAACTGAACATGAATTTGGATTTCTCGAGCAATCAAGGCTACACATCTTTATGTGCGGGATTCGAGTAAACAGAATTCTCAGAACAAAGGCAAATTTTTTTTTGTCATATGCTCAAACGTACCGAACCGAACCGGAGCTAACCGGACCGAACTGATGATCCGATTAAAACATTAACGGCCTATAAAACCAGTTAGACATAAACCCGTATTAATTGGGGCCGGTTAACTGTCTTAAACCATCCCCTATGGAGCAGGCTAGTGCCTAAAAATGTGAGTCTGGGGATTTAGTCCATTACGGGCAATGTTCTCCAACCTGTTAAACCTGCGTAGACAACGAACCAAGGACACAACGATAGCATTACGAACCACTGTTATCTTTTTTTAACGTCTAATCAATTTTATTGATATTAAATCGTGATTACAAAGACAGTATACCGAACATCAGTAAAATTAATTAATACATATGCAAAGACATTCGGTAATTCAGTTCGGTTCGGGTTATTCGGTTTTAGAAAATAAATCTTGTTCGGGATTAAATTTTATATCGATTCGGTTTGATTCGATTTTTAATAATTTGGTTTGGTTCGGGGGTGTGATTGGTTGGAACTGTAGAGACTTTTACTCGTTTTTTCTTTTAATGTTCTTAAAGTTTATTTTTCTCCACTCACATCTTTAAAAACTTAACACCTTTAAAAGTTCTCCTAATTTTTCTCACAATCTTTTTTCACATTTTTGTTTTTGTTAGGTTACTTTTTTTAAAAGCCAACAATTTGTGAGTTTAATTTTTTTTAAAGTCACATCCATTATTTTACAGCCAAAAGTTTTTACAGCAATTTTTTTTTTGAAGTCTACAGCCCGGGTTTGGATTTCGAGTTCGATTCGGTTCGGGTTCGGTTCACCTTCAGACAAGAAAATTACAACAAAAATAAAACTAATTAATTAATTTTTAATAAGATTGTAGATTTTAGTATATTTAAATATATTTTTATATATCTTATCTTATTATATAAACTTTAATCACTCAACATGAGCGTGACACGTATGATAATTATAACTCATTAGATTGTGACATGTGTCATTGTTAATTTAGATTGCGACATGTATCAATTTAATAATATAAAATTTCCTATTATTAATTATATATATCAAAAAGGAAAAATGAATTATGTTTTTTAAATGGAAACTACTAAAAATAGAAAAAAGTTAAAATAAGACAAAAAAACAGAAACAATAAAAAAGAAAAATATTAAATTCATCAATGTTAAAGATTTTGTATGAGTTTATAACTTTTACAACATCAAAACCTATACATTTCTCATAACATCTATATACCTTATACTATAACTTATACTAACACCTCTATCAAATTTTATAAAATCTATAACACATTTTTATTTTGAAATTTGACAAGTTCAAGCTATTGTATATACATCATATAAGTATTTGTCTACAATTTCTACAAAAAAGCTAACCCTATACCCTAAACCACATTTTTGATCGTCCGTCGGAAATTTGTGGAAAATTTCCCACGGATTTCTGACGGATATGGAGCTTTAAAACATGATGTAAACGAGGTAAACGTGTCTAATACCAGATGAATCCGTCGGAAATCCGTGGGAAATTTTCGACGGGTTCAGAATCCCCGTCTAAAACTGGTTTCGCACTGACATTCCCCCGACTAAAACTGAATCCGTCGGAAATCCGTAGAAAATTTCCCATGGATTTCCGACGGATTCAGATTCCTCGGCTAAAACTGAATCCCCCCGGCTAAAACTGGTTTCGCACTAACATTCCCCCGGCAAAAATTGAATCCTTCGGCTAAAACTGAATCTTTTCCACGGATTTCCGACGGATTCAGCTTTCCCGGCTAAAACCGAATCCCCACGGCTAAAACTGGTTTCGCACTAACATTTCCCCAGGTAAAACTGAATCCCCCCGGCTAAAACTGGTTTCGCACTGACATTACCCCTGCTAAAACTGAATCCTTCGGCTAAAACTGAATCCGTCGGAAATCCGTGGGAAATTTCTCATGATTTCCGACGGATTCAGATTCCCCTGCTAAAATTGAATCCCCCCGGCTAAAACTGGTTTCGCACTGACATTCCCCCGGCAAAAACTGAATCCTTCGGCTAAAACTGAATCTTTCCCACGGATTTCCGACGGATTCAGATTTCCCGGCTAAAACTGAATCCCCACGGCTAAAATTGGTTTCGCACTAACATTCCCCAGCTAAAACTGAATCCTTCGGCTAAAACTGAATCCCCCCGGCTAAAACTGGTTTCGCACTGATATTCCCCCGGCTAAAACTGAATCCTTCGGCTAAAACTGAATCTGTGGGAAATTTCCCACGGATTTCCGACGGATGTATACTTAGCATTTTTTTTTTTGGGTTTTCGAAACGAATTATTACACTTAAGTATATCAAATGTCTAAGTTTATAAAACTTCTACATAACAAATATCTAGTACAAGTACAAGTACATATTTTACAATGCAAAGTTTATAAAACTACTCTGAATCCGATGATGAGTAATCTGATTCTCCTGAATCGGAAGTTTCCCCAAATTCGTCTAATTCTTCTTATGAATCCTCAAATACCCGATTGTCTGCATGTATGGTGAAATCATTAACAAGGTCGACCTCAAGGGAATGCTTGATTGAACCCAAACCTACGGAGCTTTGTTGGAGGGGTTCATGATCGGACATCCCATGAACCTTACCTCTCAGGTTTATCGATGTGACTGTAACCCACGGGTCTTGCTTGTTTGTCACTCGAGGATAGAGAATATAACATACCTACACCATGTAATAAAGTCATATAAAAATTTAACCACGGGAATGCAAAAATACTAAATTAAAAATTAACGTAACAGAAAAAAACAAACCTGGTCTACTTGTGAAGCAAGTACGAAAGGCTCGTATTTCTGGAGTCGCCTTCTGCTATGTAATGATGTAACACCAAATTGGTCGTGTCGCACACCGCTTTCTACTAATGGGTCGTTCCAGTCGCATAAAAATGCAACACATCTCAAACCAAGCATTCCCGGGTACTGAACATCGAAAATCTCACATACGACACCATAGTATACAAGATCACCGGACTGAGTAGATATTACATAATCTGAAGTTGTCGCACTCCTATCATCCCGAAAAATCTTAAAAGCATACCTCTGTGTGCTATACATGACATGTGACTGCACGTTTGGTAGTGGAAAACGCACAATTTCTTCTAACCACGTGGGAAATCTTTGTCTGTTAACCTTCTTTGTCGTGACCTGCACGATTAAAATAAAAAATGAGTAAAATAAATCATTCATTATATATGATAGTTAAAAACAAGGCAATTAAAACACTTACATAATCTTTTAACCAACGTCCGAACTCTTCCTGTTTGAGCTCCATTAGCTCGTCCTCTGTTTTGTTCGGAAATGCAAAACGTTGATATGCCATATACATCCTGTGAGATTGAAGTGATCATCACGTTAACATATATATAATCAAGGACCCAATAAGTAATTAATAATTTGGTTCAATATAATACCTCTCATATTCTTCAATTCCGTCGTAGTTTGTGAGAATATACATATGCAAATGATCCCGCTCACTCGTGCTGAAAGTCTCCGTTTCTTGCCTTTTCCACTAACTCGTTGATACGTTCAAAATTAATACCCTAAAAGTACTAAAGCTGTAGCTGCAATATAGTAGGGGTCGAACCACAAAGACTCAAGAATCACACAATAAATTATATAGATTAGAATTAAGCTAAGTAAATCAATGAAAAGGAAATAACAATGCAAATTAAACTGTTGTAAATTCAATGGAGAGAATATAGGCCCAGAGTGTTTCTCAAAAATTCAAAGAATGCAGATAAACCAATTAATCAGAATTCATGTTATGCACGGTTGTTGAACTCAAATCACTAAGCTATAATTAACCAATTGTCGTTGCGAAAATTATCTTAGTCNTTCTTGCCTTTTCCACTAACTCGTTGATACGCTCAAAATTAATACCCTAAAAGTACTAAAGCTGTAGCTGCAATATAGTAGGGGTCGAACCACAAAGACTCAAGAATCACACAATAAATTATATAGATTAGAATTAAGCTAAGTAAATCAATGAAAAGGAAATAACAATGCAAATTAAATTGTTGTAAATTCAATGGAGAGAATATAGGCCCAGAGTGTTTCTCAAAAATTCAAAGAATGCAGATAAACCAATTAATCAGAATTCATGTTATGCACGGTTGTTGAACTCAAATCACTAAGCTATAATTAACCAATTGTCGTTGCGAAAATTATCTTAGTCTAAATCCTAGAATCCCAAATCTCAAATCCTAAAACCTGTAAAAGGCTATAAAACACTACAAAATAGTATAAAGACTCTATAAAACGGACTTATATCATTGGTTAAACGGGGTAAAAACCATGATATATCAACTGCCTCAGACTTAGCCTTTGCTTGCCCTCAAGCAAATAGAAGACTAAGCCAGAGAAAGAGGTTTGAAAACATGGAGACTCACATGTTTATGAAACATTGCAATGACCCTTTTCCCAAGCACCCAAATGTTACCTAACCAGTTCCAAGATAAGACCACCATGTACTTCTCCGTAGACATTCGCAGCTTCCTAGACTACACACATTATTTCACAACATTATCCATCCAAGCCTTCATCGCCAGTTTCATCACTGTAATCAATGCTAAGAACCTTCCAGACTCTTTCCCATACAATATCATGACAAAAGAACCACCCAATTTTCACACTGTTAGTATTGTTTTCTCTCCCCCAGACTTATTTCACTTTATGCTTTTATTTTTTTTATTTTTTATTCGCATATACAAATCAAGGTTTGAGATGCGAGTATATATTGATGGTGTTTGCCACCGAATCCCCGGTTCTTCCCCACTCAATGTATCAAAGGCGTAGGTGAATAGTAGTATCACGGGAAATTTTCCTAACCTCGTTTCCAACCTTTGTGTGATCATTCCTTCACAAGTAGAATAATGGGATCGCTGGAAATTTTCCTAGCCCTCTACTCAGAAGAAAATCATTTCATCTTTTATGCTCTTATTTATTAACTTTTAACAGGGGAGAGAGATACCATTACTTTAAACACATGAGTTCCTTTGTCAGATATGAATGAGGAATCAAGCTCTATGGACATCAACCACATCGATGAAGTGCAAAAATTTGGCTCAGGCTTGAATGAACTCTGCTGGAAACATGGGTGTCTTCTAGTTAACTGGTCAGCCTTTGGATTTTTCATTAGTCCGATCTAGAACTGATTCTGTAACAATGGTCACTTTGGATTTTTCATTAGTCCGATCTAAAACTGATTCTGTAACAATGGTCACTTAGAAGCAAAGTCAGAACAATAGATTCAAGAAAAAGATCATCATCTCCAACAGGTTTTGACTCAAAAATGACTGACTCTAAGAAAAACAAAAACGTTGTCAGCAACTACCTCCCCCAGACTTAAACAACACTGTCCCTAGTGTTATTTAGCCTACAGTAGGTAAAAGAAACCAAAAGAACTGAGTGGATGTGGAAAAATCGAAGGAGACGTACCTGGGTGACGGGTATCGACCGATACCGTGCTGGTATCGATCGATACAAGGGATATTGGTCGATGCAATTTTGACATCGATCAATCTGTAGCTCACGGTCCCTTAAGAAATACCCAGCTCCTTTTTCGTGTGGATGGTGTCGATCGATACCGTGCTGGTATCAATCGATAATGCTCTTCTGAATCTGCTGCACGTGAAACACAAGACACAAAACCAAAAACAAAAATAATAGAAAAACGTATGTACAGACTTACCAGTGGGTTGCCTCCCACCTAGCGCTTGTTTTTATTCATTAGCTTGACTTTGGCTCAGGTGATCAGTCAGGAGAAAATTGAGAACTTACTCCCAGGCAAGTTCTACAACTAGACACTTCCAGCTTCAGAGTTCTGCTCAACATGCTCTCCACAACCTCCTTTCCTTTCTCTTTCAGCTCCGAAGTAAGAATAACTCTGACCTTAGAGAATGGTTTTGAGGTTCCTTTGCACTTCACCTTATACTCAATCGAATCTCCATCACACTTCTGAGGGATTAAAGTCATATAGGCATCACCCTTGACTCTTTTGCTCTTCACCTTCTTCTTTGCCTTAGCCGTTGTGATGTCTCTCTTCGTGATGATAGAAGGAGATCCTTCTAGAAGGAATGACTTCATCTAAACGTCTATGACAGTTGGCTCATCATAAGGCTCATCCAAAAGATCAACCATCAATGTCTCTCATGTAACAACGGTGATGCAAGAGATATGTTTGGGAGCTCTTCTAGAAGGAATGACTTTGTAGGAGATCTCCTTGTCAATGTATGAGAATGAGATTCTCTTACTGGGCGTGTCTATAACTGCACCAACTGTAGCCATGAACGGTCTTCCAAGAATCAAAGGCGTACTAGATCTTGCACTCATCTCCACAACTTGAAAATCAGTAGGAACCAGATAATCTCCTACTTTAACCAGCAAATCAGGGATGGTACCATATGGAATTGAGGTGGAGGAGTTCGCGAATGTAAAAGACATCTCAGGAGATCGTATATCAATTCTCAACCTCTCTGCAATTGCCCTTGACATGACATTGACACTAGACCCTAAATCAACGAGAGACTCTTTGAATTCAACTCCAGAGATAGAGCATGGTACTGAAAATTTTCCTGGGTCTTCTCTCTTAGTCAACTGCTTCAATGGTGGTGTGTGCTTCTTGCCTTGACGAAGAGTGCCTCGATCTCTTCTAGATTTCCTCTGCAATCTCGGAAGTGACTAAGCAAAGGGCGGTATTCCAAAGCTTCTTCAAAAGACATCGTATAGGGAATCGTCCTTACCATTTTCTCAAACCCGAGCAACTTCTCTGCAGTAATGGGATCTCTGAGGTGTTTAGGTGGCATAGGATATGGCACCTTAGGTTTGTAGACACGTTCCTCAACAATCTTGGGTGTTTTCTCAATTTCTAGATCAGTCTGCGAGGGGTGTCGATCGACACCATAATGGTATCGATCGACACAAGGCTTATGTGCCGTCTCCGTATCGGTCGACACTAGGGGGGTGTCGATCGATACTTGTTGCTTCGAAACGTCCTTGGCAGATCCTTGGACTGGTATCGACCGATGTTGGGTGGTATCGATCGATACTGGGCGATTTCGGGAGCCTCATCGTCGTCATCTTCAGCAAGATCGACGAGATTCTTTGCAGTTAGGCCAATTTTCACTCCTGGATCGACCTCTTCATCACTTCTTAAGGTGATTGCATTGACGCATTCCCTTGGATTCACTGTTTTCCCTGGAAGAAAACCTTATTGCCTCTTCACAGCTGCTGCAGTCTGAGCGACCTGAATTTCCAGCCTCTTCTGATGAATGCTAAGAGCTTCAATCTTTCTATTTAGGTCTGTGTACATAGCATCCATCTTCCCATTGAAATCCACTGTCATCTTCTGCTGTCCCTGAAGAAGCTGCTCAAGCATAGACTCAACCTTACTCTCTAGAGATTTGGGAGGAATAGGCTAGTAATTGTTGGTGAAGTTTCGGTTGTTGTTTTGCTGGTATTGATATCTCTGACTTTGTAAACCAGCACCACCTATGTAGTTAACGTCATTCACTTCATCCTCATCAACAAAATGAACAGCCTTCTTCGTCTTTCCCATCAGAAGATTGTGCACTGAATCCAGCTTAGCTTGAACCTCAGCAATCTGCGATCCATCCATGCTCCCAGCCTGTTTCCTTCGCTCAAAGTCTGCATTCTTGGTGCTATTGCTAGACGCCAAGTTCTCAATCAGCACATAAGCATCGTCTGGATACCTGGTGTTGAAGTTCCCATTACTCGCAGCATTTAAAGCCATCTGATACCTCCAGTCAACCCCTCTGAAGAAGATACCCAGCAGCTGGACCTTAGTGAACCCATGGTGTGGACAATCCCTCTGATACGACCTGAATCGTATCCAAGCAGCCTTAAACGCCTCAGTTGGTCCTTGAGAAAACTGGGAGATCTTGTTCCTGAGCTCCTCGGATCTCGCATCATCATAGAAATTATTGAGGAAGACATTCTTAGTCTCTTCCCAAGTAGTCAGTGATCCAGGGTGCAACTGCTTAAGCCAATAAGTTGCTTCCCCACCAAGAGAGTATGAGAAAAGCTTACAGAGGAGGTAATCGTTGGACACTCCATTGTACTTGATGCTAGTGACCAAGTCCTTAAACCTCTCAATATGATCCATGGGGTGCTCATGAGGAAGACCATGAAATGGATGCTGACCCACAAGAGTGAAGTATGCAGGTTTCAGCTCAAAGTCATTCCTCTGGAAAGCAAGAGGGCGGATCGCTGATCGATTGGCATAGAACTGATCAGGCCTGTTGTACTCACCAATTGTCCTACCACGATCAACCACAGCATTCCTTACATTCACAATAGTTGGAGGGACAATGATGTTTCCATCTCCATCAAGTCGTTGCCCTCTCTCATTGCACAAATGACCCTATCGGTCTCTGAAAGTACCAGCCTCATCACGAATCAAAACCAATGGGTCGTTCATCTCTGCTGGCCTCTTTGTTCTCATTTTTGTGCGTTCCAAAAGTGCTAGTTCCTCGTTGGAAAGATTAACTAGCTGCGTGCTCTTGTTTCTCCTGGTTTCGCGATTAGGCATACACCTGAAACACAAAAGTCAAAGCACGTAAGTAACAAACAAATTTTTTTTAAAAAAAAAAAAAAAAAAATACGACGAGTATCGACCGACACCAGTTGGGTATCGATCGATACCGACGAACTTAGTCGAAATTCTAAGCTAAAATCTAATGGCGAATTTAGAGTCCCCGGCAACGGCGCCAAATTTTGATAAGCTCAAAATTAATACCATAAAAGTACTAAAGCTGTAGCTGCGGTATAGTAGGGTTCGAACCACAAAGACTCAAGAATCACACAATAAATTATATAGGTTAGAATTAAGCTAAGTAAATCAATGAAAAGGAAATAACAATGCAAATTAAACTGTTGTAAATTCAATGGAGAGAATATAGCCCATAGTGTTTCTCAGGAAATCAAAAAATGCAGATAAACCAATAAATAAGGATTCAGGTGATGCACGGTTTTTGAACTCAAATCACTAAGCTATAATTAACCAACTGTCGTTGCGAGAATTATCTAAGTCTAAATCCTAAAATCCCAAATCTGTTTGCAAATCCTAAAGATCTAAATCAGCTTTAAAGTTCAGGTTTGATATGTTCACAAAACAACTAAACCAAATCTCTTTGCGGATAACTATTTTGCTCACCCTAAGTTCTGTCAGATTATCAATTGCACTGTCGTGCCTAATCGATTAACCTAAGATATAAGTTCCAGATTCGTCAACCTAGAATTAGCTTTAAGAACAACATATGGTGAAGAATGAATTCAGACTATGAATCCTAACTAATCAATTACCAGCACTCAATGAAATCATTTATGAGAAAACCCTAAACCTAAAGTGGATCTACTCAGACATGGAGATTGAAACAAGCAACATGATTGAATAGATCATCAAATCAAATAAATAGAAGAGAGTAAAACAAGGGTTCGAAATCTTCTCTCAGGCGAACAGAGTTTCAGACTTGTCTCCCTCCAAAGCTCTCTCACAGAAAACTAAAGTAAAATAAAACTTAGCCAACAAAAGTGGCTGAAAAACCTAATTATAATCCTAAAACACGTTTTGGGCTAAATTGTAAATAATAAAGTCTTATGGGCAATTTTGCAATTCTTCAACTCTTCATTTAAAGTCGCGACTCGTGTCTGCTTCAGTGAGTATCGACCGATACTAGTTAGTATCGATCGATACTGAGGCTTCAAATCGGGTACTCAGCTACACGAACTTCTGCTTTGCTCCAAAATGCTCCAGAAAGCTCTAATATCTCCAATTATGCTCCAAACGTGCTAAAACCTGTAAAAGACTCTAGAACACTACAAAATAGTAGAAAGACTCTATAAAACGGACTTATATCATGGCTTAAACGGGGTAAAAACCATGATATATCACTCGTCCAATCTCTAAGAATATATGAGGAACATCGACCGGATATAAAGGTAGTACGCCTCCGTCATCATGTCGAGCTGGTCTACGACACTTCGTTTTGACTTGTGATGGAAAGTAGAAGTCGGCAAAATGTGAGGTTTCTTCATTGATGCTCTGTTCGATAATAGAGCCCTCCACTTTGCTCAAATTTTTCACCTTCTTCTTTAGATGAAACATATACCATTTGAAAGGATACATCCAACGGTACTGAACCGGCCCCCCAAGCTCTGCTTCTCGAGGGAGATGAATTGTTAGATGTTCCATAACATCAAAGAAGGAAGGCGGAAATATCTTCTCCAAATTGCAAATGATAACATGTATATTATTCACAAGGTTGCGGATATCGTATGATGTAAGGGAGCGCGAACATATATCTCAAAAAGGCACCAATGCTTGCATAATATGCATAACAAATGAATAAATAAATACTAAAGTATTGCGTAAAGTATTTAAAAATTAATTTAATGATTGTATACCTGCAATTGCTTCGTGGACATTACGTGGTAGAAGATATGCAAAGGCAAACGGAAGGAGACGCTGCATCACCACATGGTAATCATGACTCTTCATCCCAGTAAACTTCCCTTCTCCATGATCAACGCAGTTCCGAAGGTTAGATGCGTATCCATATGGGAATCTAACACTATCGATAATCCAGTAAAAAAACTCGGCCTTTGAAGGTTCATCAAACCGAAAACCCGGAACCGGAGGCTTCTCGTTTCCTGTCACATGTAGTGCTCTACGAGAACGGTGTTCATAATGTTGTCGAAAAAATTCTTCTCAATGTGCATAACATCCATATTATGCCTCAAAAGATGGTCCTTCCAATAAGGCAAATCCCATAAAATACTCATCTTGTGCCAATTATGTAAGTTGCCACAACCATCAATAGGATGATGCCCGTTACCACCACAATCAACGGTCCTATCTGCACCAAAATCTCTGAACTGAGTCAACAAATATTGTCCATCTAACTCAGGAGGTGGACCATCAATTACTTTCTGGTTCTTCCTAAACAATGTTGTGCTCCGACGATAAGGATGATCTCTTGGTAGGAATCGCCTATGACAATCAAACCAAGACGTTTTGCGTCTGTGCTTCAATTGGAACGCATCTGTGTTATCTTGACAGTACATGCACGATAACCTTACGTGCGTTATCCATCCTGATAACATGTCATATGCTGGAAAATCGCTAATGGTCCACATAAGTACCGACGTCATGACAAAATTCTGCTGACAAGAAACATCAAACGCCTCAACTCCATGCTCCCATAACATTTGCAGCTCATAAATCAATGGCTGCAAAAACACGTCGAGTGCTCTCTTCGGATGCTCTGGTCCAGGAACGAGAATGCTAAGGAACAAGAACTTCCCACTACAAGAAAACAGGGATTTCGCGACTACAGTATTAGTCGCTAAACAGTCGCCATTTACCGATTTGCGACTGTGTTGCGACTAAAATACGTGGTCGCAAAAGACCTCGTCGCTAAATCAATTAGTCTCCGTGCAGTCGCCAATTAGCGACTCTTTTGCGACTGTTTTCTTTTCGTCGCGGTCAAGTCGCAATGTGGTCGCTACTTTAGCGACGGTATTGTGACCGTTGTCGCGACGAAGGTGCGACTGAATCGGCGACTGGTTTTGCGACTGGTTTTGCGACATGATTTGCGACTTCTCCTGACCGGTTTTGCGACTTGTTTTGCGACGTTGTCTGCGACTGGTTCTGCGACTGGGTTTGCGACGTAATTTGCGACTAAACTTGTTACTGGTTTTGGCGACTAAGTTAGAATGTTTTGCGACTGGTTTTGCGACTGGATAGCGACTATGATGTTTATCGGTTTAGCGTTTTGGTATTCCTATTTTTTTCTACTTTTGCTCTGTTTCAGATCGACTATGACATCTCAGATGATTAAAAAAAAAAGAAAGATGCAAATGAGTTCAAGATTTACAAACATAAGAACTAATAACATAAACATTCAAGATTTACAAACTAAAAACCTAAAGCATAGAAGTTCAAACTCCAAATATAAGGAGTTAACAAAAGGAGACAAGTTCAAACTCCAATATAGGAGTTAACAAAAGCATAACAAACACAAGTTCAGAGTCAGAGAGAGTTGAGAAGTTAGGAACCTAGAGGGGGATTAGAGGGATCTTCTTCATTAGCAAGGAATGCAAGAAAGTCTGGGTCTTTGATGCTGAGGTACTTTTTGACTACTCCCAAGCCCTTGACCTCTGCTTGTAGAGCTGATGTAACACGGAGATGCTCTGCTTCGCGATG
>PKMM01023386.1:0-10360 GCA_002933915.1 Eutrema heterophyllum | reverse complement strand
GATACACGGGGTTTTGAGATGTCCCGTGAAAGTATATGCGCTGGTGTCGATCGACATTGGGTGGTGTCGGTCGATACCCTGGGAATTTCTGAATCCTCATCATCAAGATCGACGAAATTTCCTGCAGTTAGGCCAATTTTCACTCCTGGTTCGACCTCTTTTCCATTCCTCAAGGTGATTGCATTGACGTATACCCTTGGATCTTCTGTTTTCCCTGGAAGAAAACCTTCTTGCCTCTTCACAGCACTTGCAGTTTGGGCTATTTGAGTTTCCAGCATCTTCTGATGAGTGTTGAGAGACTCAATTTTCCCGTTCAGATCTGCATACATGGCATCCATCTTCCCATTAAAGTCTGCCGTTATCTTCTGTTGTCCCTCAAGAAGCTGTTCAAGCATATATTCAACCTTGCTTTCAGGAGTTTTGGGTGGTGGAGATTGGTAGGACGAGTTCCCATAGGATCGAGTGTAGTCGCTTCTCTGGAATGGTTTCTGGGAAAATCGATTTGTTCCAAAACCAGCTCCACCAATGTAGTTAACATCTTCCACTTCATCTTCATCGAAGTTCTTGACGTCAGCAACAAAGTGGACAGCTTTCTTGGTCCTTCCCATCAAGAGATTGTGCACCGAATCCAGCTTAACTTGAACCTCAGCAATTTGACTGCCATCCAAGTTACCAGCCTGCTTCTTACGTTCCATGTCTGCATTATTGGTACTATTGCTAGACGCCAAGTTCTCAATCAGCACATAAGCATCGTATGGATACCTGGTGTTGAAATTCCCATTACTCGCAGCATCCAAAGCCATCTGATACCTCCAGTCAATCCCTCTGAAGAAGATACCCAGCAGCTGAACCTTAGTGAACCCGTGATGTGGACAATCTCTCTGATATGATCTGAACCTGATCCAAGTCGCCTTAAACGCCTCAGTTGGTCCTTGAGAAAACTGGGAGATCTTGTTCCTGAGCTCTTCGGATCTCGCATCATCATAAAAATTATTCAGGAACGCGTTCTTAGTCTCCTCCCAAGTAGTCAGTGATCCAGGAGGCAACTGCTTCAGCCAGTAAGCTGCATCCCCACCAAGAGAATATGGGAAAAGCTTACAGAAGAGGTAATCATTGGACACTCCATTGTACTTGATGCTAGTGACCAAGTCCTCAAATCTCTCAATATGATCCATGGGGTGCTCATAAGGAAGACCATGAAAAGGGTGCTGACCCACAAGAGTTAAGTATGCAGGTTTCAGCTCAAAGTCATTCCTCTGAAAAGCAGAAGGGTGAATCGCTGATCGATTGGCATAGTACTGATCAGGCCTGTTATACTCGCCAATTGTCCTACCACGATCAATCACATCATTCCCAACATTCACAACAGCTGGAGGGACAATGATGTTTCCATCAAGTCGTTGCCCCCTCTCATTGCACAAATGACCCTCTTGGTCTCTGAAAGCTTCAGCATCATCACGAACCAAAACCACTGGATTGTTTATCTCTATTGGCGTCTTTGCTTTCCTATTTGTGCGTTCCAAAAGTGCTAGTTCTTCAAGGGAAAGATTAACTAGCTGAGTGCTCTTGTTTCTTCTGGTTTCGCAATTAGGCANTAGCTGAGTGCTCTTGCTCCTCCTGGTTTCGCGAGTGACATACACCTGAAACACAAAAGACAAAGCACGTAAGTAACAAAAATAAGAAAAAGAGTAAAATAAAACGATGAGTATCGACCGACACTATGTGGTGTCGCTCGACACTATCGAACTTAGTCGAAATTCTTGACTAAAATCTAATGGCGAATTAAGAGTCCCCAGCAACGGCGCCAAATTTTGATAAGCTCAAAAGTAATACCCTAGAGGTACTAGCAGCTATGTCGTTGTAGTACTTTGGGGTCGAATCCACAGAGACTCAAGATNCCTAAAAGTACTAAAGCTGTAGCTGCAGTATAGTAGGGGTCGAACCACAAAGACTCAAGAAATCACACAATAGACCAATTAGATAAGAATTAAGCTAAGCAATTCAGTTGAAACGGAAAGCAATAACGTAATTTAAAAGAGTTGTAATTCAATGGAGAGAATATATGTTCATGGTATTTCTCAGGAAATCAGAGAAAGCAGATAAACCAATTAATCAGGATTCAGGTTACGCACGGTTCTTGAACTCAAATCACTAAGCTATAATTAACCAACTGTCGTTGCGAAAATTATCTAAGTCTAAATCCCATAATCCCAAATCTCTTTGCAAATCTTAAAGATCTAAACCAGCTTTAAAGTTCAGGTTTGATATGTTCACAAAACAACTAAACCAAATCTCTTTGCGGATAGCTATTTTGCTCACCCTAAGTTCTGTCAGATTATCAATTGCACTGTCGTGCCTAATCGATTAACCTAAGATCTAAGTTCCAGATTCGTCAACCTAGAATTAGCTTTGAGAACAACCTATGGTGAAGAACTAATTCAGATTATGAATCCTAACTAAGCAATTACCAGCACTCAATGAAATCCTTTATGAGAAAACCCTAAACCTAAAGTGGATATACTCAAACATGATTAATGGAACAGAAATCATAGATGAATAGAATTGCATAAAAGAAATCAATAAGAAAACAAAGGGGTTCAGAGTTGTCTCCCCAAAATCCCTAAAAACAATCCTTCTCAAAGTATCAAAAGTAAAATAAAGCTTAGCCAACAAAAGTGGCTGAAAAACCTAATTATAATGCTAAAACACGTTTTGAAGCTTTTTGTAATTATTAAAGTCTTCTGGACCAAGGTGCAGATTCTCCAAACTTGTAAAAAGTCGCGTTTCCTTTTCCATGGACGAGGGTATCGACTGATACCATAAGTGGTATCGATCGATACACGGGCAGTGAGTCATGTTCCTTCCTTTATGGTGTCTTTATCGATCGACACCAGGTGGTGTCGGTCGATACAAGGGCTTCAAATCGCTACATGATCTCTGCTTTGCTCCAAAAAGTTCCACAATGCTTCAATATCTCCAATTATGCTCCAAACGTGCCAAAACCTGAAAAGACTCAAAAAAGACTCCAAAAATACTAGAAAGACTCTAAAAACAAGACCTATATCATGGTTAAAAACGGGTAAAAACTATGATATATCAGCGGTGGATGGCGGTGAGCTCTCCACTCTCTCGCTCTCTTATTCTTCTTCTTCTTCCTCTTTTTATTTGTGATCTTCTCCTCTCTTCTTCTTGGGTTTTATAGAGATGTGAGATGGGTTTGGTGAAGTGGGATTGGTTGGTGGAGGTGGTGTGCGCGGTAGGTGAAGTGGAGAAGGTAGGTGGTTGGATGAGATGGCGGGGATGTCACAATTCTCCCCTACTACAAAGGAATTTGTCCCCGAATTCAGTTCCATCAACTGTAGTCCGCTCTCACCTTTAAAGAGCTCGGGGTAATCCTTCGCCATTTTCCATTCCGACTCCCATGTTTCCTCTTGTATATCGTCCTTCTTCCAGTGTACAAGCACTTCTCGTATAGTTCTCCCTTTTTTCACCGCTTCTCTCCTACTTAGAATTTCCAAAGGTTCGACATGAACTGAGACATTCTTTTCTAGACTCCTTGGTGGTTGGGAGATAATCAATTCTGGTTCTCTAACTGCCTTCCGTAATACCGATATGTGGAACACGTCATGAAGTGATTTTAATTCTTCTGGTAAGTCCAAGCGGTAAGCCACATTTCCAATCCGCTCTATAATCTGATACGGTCCAAGGTATCTTGGCTTAAGCTTTTTCAACTTCCGGTTCTTATCTGCATTTCCTCGAAATGTCATCATCTTTAGGTATACCGCATCGTCAACTGCAAATTCTAGATCTCTTCTTCTTTTATCCGCCCAACTCTTCTGATGATCGTGAGCCTCTTTAAATCTTTCTTTCAATAGTTCCACTTGCTCTACCGTTTCCTGAACCATTTCCGGCTCTAAGTCCCGACTCTCCCCTACTTCGGTCCAACACAAGGGTGTGCGGCATGGCTGTCCATAAAGAGCCTCATAGGGTGCCATCCCAATGCTCGCATGGTAACTATTGTTGTAGGGAAATTCTGCCAACGGTAAATAACGTAACCAACTCATTTCTCAGTCTAGCACGCATGCTCGCAACATATCTTCTAGCGTCTGGATGGTGCGTTCCGATTGCCCATCTATTTGTGGGTGATATGTTGTACTAAAATGAACCTTTGTCCCTAGCGCCTTCTGAAATGCTTGCCAAAACTTCAACGTGAATCTTAGATCTCGATCAGAAACAATGCTCATAGGTACCCTATGCAACTTCAAAATCTCTTCTAGGTATATCTCCGTTAAACGATCCACACCAAATGTCATTTTAATGGCCAGAAACTGAGCTGATTTCGTCAGTCTGTCCACAATTACCCAAACTGCGTCCAAGCCTCCAGTCGTCTTTGGTAACCCGCAGACAAAATCCATAGTGACCATATCCCATTTCCATTGGGGTAGAGGTAGCCCTTGCAACAACCCACCTGGCAATCTGAGTTCTACTTTAACCAGTTGGCATATCTCGCACTTGGCTACATAAGCTTCCACTTCCCTTTTCATAAAACTCCAATGATAATACCGTTTCAAGTCTCGGTACATCTTTGTGCGCCCTGGATGTATGGAGAAACGCGACTGGTGAGCTTGCTCTAAGATCTCATCTTTTAGGCCCTTGACATCGGGGATACTTACCCGGTTACGGTATAAGATGGTTCCATTAATCGCTCTACGGTATCCAAAAATCTCTTTGTCTACAACTTTTTAGAGAGCATCATCCTCCTTTTGTGCCTCGTGTATCCTCCACAACAAATCCGCTCTACCCACTACTTCTAACCCGCAGTTCCCTTCGTTCTCGGCAGTAATGGCATTCAAACTAAGACAAGCCAGCTCGGAGGCCAATTCCTGAACATCTCTAGCACTAGATACATCGGTCCTGCTTCTACTTAAGGCATCTGCTACTTGATTAGCTTTTCCAGGATTATAAGCGATGTCCACATCGTAATCGGCTAGCAATTCCACCCATCTTCTTTGTCTTAAGTTCAACTCTCCTTGCGTGAAAATATACTTTAAGCTTTTGTGGTCTGTGAATATTTGGATCTTCTCCCCATATAGATACGAACGCCATATCTTAAGCGCAAAAACTAATGCTACTAATTCCAAATCATGAGTATGATAATTAGCCTCGTGCTTCCTCAATTGTCTAGAGGCATATGCAATCACATGATCCCCTTGCATGAGCACACAACCTAAACCTGTTCCCGATGCATCTGTGTATACTACATATGGAACCCCTGTCCTTGGTAGTACCAACACTGGTGTTTCCTTCAAGCGTTCCTTTAACTTTTGGAAACACTTCTCACACTCCTCAGTCCATTCGAACTTAACATCCCTTCCCGTGAGTTGCGTCATTAGTTTGGATACGCTTGCAAAACCTTTCACGAACTTCCTATAGTACCCGGCCAGGCCTAGGAAACTACGAATCTTTGTGGCATTTTTAGGTCTCGGCCAATCGGTAATCGCTGAAATTTTCTCGGGGTCCACAGCTACTCCGGCTTCCGAAACAATATGACCTAGAAAACCGATCTTCCTCTGCCAAAAACTGCACTTACTCAACTTCGCATACAACTTCTGTTCTCGCAACTTGCCCAACACGGCCCTGAGATGTTCAGCATGTGTTTCAGGATCCTTCGAATATATCAGAATATCGTCGATGAATACGATCACAAAGTTATCCAAGTATTCCCGGAATACGTTATTCATCAACTTCATGAATGTTGCGGGTGCGTTAGTCAGTCCGAAAGGCATCACCACAAATTCATAGTGCCCATAACGCGTTCGAAAAGCTGTTTTTCTTACGTCTTCTTCAGCTATCGCAATCTGATGGTATCCAGATGCCAAGTCTATCTTAGAAAACCACAAAGCTCCTTGCAACTGGTCCAATAGCTCATCGATTCGTGGAAGCGGATACTTATTTTTGATTGTCACCGTGTTCGACCCTCGATAGTCAATAAATAGTCTAAAACTCCCGTCCTTTTTCTTGACAAACAATACCGGTGCTCCCCATGGTGAACTGCTAGGCCTCACGAACCCCTTGTCCATAAGATCCTCCAATTGCTTTTTAAGCTCTGCCATCTCTGCAGGTGCTAATCGATATGGAGCTCTTGACACAGGCGCTGTTCCAGGTTCCGTCTCAATAGTGAAAGCATCTCCTCGTGTTGGTGGTGGTCCTCGTAATGCCTCAAATACATCCACGTACTCTGCTGCTATTGGAATAGCATCCAATGTTACCTCTGTATCCTCCTTCTCCATAGAGATCGTTGCTAAGAACGCCTCACAACCTTTGCTAGTTAGCTTCCGCCTTCATCATTGAAACCATAGGAACTCCACTTTGTTTCTTGACTCCTTGGTAAACCAGCTTTCCTTCAGCCCGTGTGAAGCTAACTTGAGCTCGGTGACAATCCAACACCGCCTAATACGACCTCGTATCGGTTGAGTGGCATCTCAATCAAATATGAGAGTAACTCAACGCCTCCTATTATCACCGAAACATCCTTGAAGGTTCCTTCGGATCTGATGGCCTTCGGTCCGGCGGTCTCGACTTTCCTTGCTTTCTTGATAAACTCGCCTATGAATTCCCAACACTTTGTCAATTTAGGACTCACAAATCCGTGTGTAGCTCCCGTATCAAACAACGTGTTAGCTGCAATCCCTCCCACCAAAATCGATCCTACACGGTTTTCTATCTTTAAGCGACTCGACACCAAGAAGGACTTACAGAATATAATTTAGCATTTATTGAGTAATTCCAAATGCTAAAAGCTTGAAAATGACTTACCCGCGATCGGTTCTGCATCCTCGCCGTCCACAGTCGCGTACACATGATCTTCTGCATACTCAACTTCAGCAGGGTCCTCGACTTCTACAACATACACTCGCGGTGCTAGAGCGGGTCGCTTTGGTGGTGGTGCCAGCTGGTCCCTATTCTGGTTCCCTTGTTGGTTACCTGCAGTCCTTACTTGACAATCCTTTGACATGTGACCTAAGCGCCCGCAATGGTTGCAAACGGATCTCACACGAGGGCAGTACATCTTCGTGTGTCCCGGTTCCCCACATCCAAAGCATCGTCCCGAATTCGTCAAACAAGCTCCGTCATGAACCTTTCCACACCTTCCACATTCTTTCAACCTCCTCGTCCCCTGGATAACACCACGGTTAACGTGGAACTGACGCGGGGCGTCCACTAATCTGGTAGCCCTAGACTGAGCACCTCTTACCAACCTTGCTTCATCCTCAATTCCTTTCTCCATTGGTGTTGCTTTCTCGACCAGGTCAATCACCGATGCATAGCTTAGCAGCTGGCAACGGTTACGGATGTCCACTCTCAATCCACCCATGAACTTTTTGACAAGACGTTGTTCATGCATATCTCTCCTAGCAAACCTCTTGAGACGATTGAACTCTTGGGCGTAGTCCCTCACATTGTGCTTCCCTTGCTCCATCTTCAGAAACTCCGCCTCTAGTATGTCCTCAGCTTCTTGAGGAAAATACTTCCGGTTAAACTCATACACGAAGACATCCCAACGCATCATGTACCCTGCAGGAAATCCCAAAGCTACTCCTTCCCACCATTCATAAGCCTCATCTCTCAGGTACTGGACTGCCAACTCACCTTGTACCCGTCGGGGCATCTGATCGATGCAAAGTTGCGTTCCAACAGCTTCCTCCAACGGTCTGCCTTCACCAGGTCAGTTCCACCACTGTAAGTCTCCATACCAAACTCCCTCATAAGCTTCAGTATCTCATGGTAGGTGGGCATTTGAGGTTGGTACCCATACACTGGCGGTGGCATCTGCATCAGAGGTGGAGGTGGCAAATCTGGCACGCCATTCTCTTGCACTGGTGGCTGACATGCGGCCACTCCCGGAGTTATTCCGGCCATTGGGATACGCTCTAACAATGGTCCAAGCAGCTGTTGAATTCCCTGCAACACGGCCGCACTCACAGATGAACCTATGGTCGTTGGATCCACTGATGCCCCTTGTCCTTCTACAGCAACATTCTCATGCACAACAGCTGGTACTTCCTCCATTGGTTCAGCTGCATTCCTGATTTGGTTCCCGTTCCCAATGCACGGAGGTCTTCCCATTCTGAAAAAGAACGCTCGGATTAGATCTTTAACCTTGGAGAACTAAAGAAAAATGACTCGAGCTAAGGTCGTTGCTGCCCCACATTCTAACCCCCGAAATAAAATAACAACCGGAATACTGGAAAAAAACATTTGAAAACCGATGTAAAACTTTTTTTTTTTTTTTTCTAAGTCCGAGAACGCCGCCCGGGTCGATACCGGTTTGGCTAACCTTATGCTCTGATACCAAATTGAGATGTCATAATCTCGTAAAACTTAACCTAACTTGATTTCTACTCATTTAACAGTTTTTCAAATAATAACGAACTCATTAAATACTTAATTAATGTCTGAACAATCATTTATTACAAATCAAACCGGGAACTCGAAACGTCTTAACAATTCAAACCAACTTTTAAAACTTGATAGGACAACCAAAGAAATATTATTGAAAATCCTTATTAAATAGTAAATAAAAAGAAAAGAAGCGCTCATGGTTCCAGGAATTAACAGTACAACGACCGCCACAAGTCCTAGTATTTGGTCTCACTTGAAAAGAAGAGAGGTGAGTATTTTGGGAAATACTCAGCGAGGGTGTGCTTTTAGAGCACAACCTGATTCTTAGATACATCATTTGTAACAGTTACACGAATATGCACAATATAAGCAATAGACACACAACAACCTACATGTCTTTCCTAATAATACTACATGTCATGGAACAATCATTTCTATATGTAATAATTCACATCACGTCAATCATCCTAGCAAGTATGCATCACATTCCCACAGGTCGCAACCCAATGGTACTCAGTCTCTTTCACATTCTGGACTCGTCAGCCCCATTTTTCATGGGTCCGCAACCTTAAACATTCTCATTATCATTCTTATCATTTTTATCATTCTATCATTCTCATTATTTGGTTGCGGCCCAACAAAGAAATACCGCTTCATGGCTCACGACCATGACCCCGGCGACAAACAATCGTGTACTAACACGCCTAGCGAACAGCTACTTCACGTAATTATGCATCAATCATATTTCAATATGCAACAACCAACAATCATATCTAATACATATATTAAACATACACGTAAAACTAGTACAACTAATGCACCTTGGGGATCCACAACTAGTCATCACCTTAGCAATCCAGGTATGATTTCCTCGGTTTTGGCCTAACGGTAATGAGAATCTTGTTCAACAATATTCCTTTCTGCAATGGTTTATTTTAACCGAGTCAATATTAATTCTGATTAATATCCCCAATTAATTTTATCTAACCCGTAAAAATATCCTTAGTTACGGTTTAATGGATTTAAATCTATTTAAGAATTTTCCTCAGTTCTTGGTTTATTTAAACCGATATTTATTGATTAATTCCATTAAATGACTAAACTAACTTGAACCAATTATTCCAAATAATAATTTAATTCTCATGCTCTGTATTGGGTCTTGGTACAAATTAAACTAATCCAATAATTAAACCACAAACCAATTTACGACAACATGCTTTGATTCCTTGATTAAACCAATTAATTAATAAACCTACCAACTTAATTAAACCAGTTAAGTAAACTAATATGTTAACCATCATCTTCTTAAACTAAAAAAAGAGATCGACGATTCCAGCACAAGGAGAAAGCGAGGTCTGATACCTCTTGGAAACGACGACGGTTAAGATTCCGATCTAAGATGGCGGCGACGAGATGCTGACAGGTGAGTTTAGCGACAGAGGTTCACCGCGTGGTGGCTGACGGCGGTGGATGGCGGTGGACAGCGGTGGATGACGGAGGATGGCGGTGAGCTCTCCACTCTCTCGCTCTCTTCCTCTTCTTCCTGTTCTTGTTTGTGATCTTCTCCTCTCTTCTTGGGTTTTATAGGGATGTGAGATGGGTTTGGTGAAGTGGGATTGGTTGGTAGAGGTGGTGTGCGCGGTAGGTGAAGTGGAGAAGGTAGGTGGTTGGATGAGATGGCGGGGATGTCACACTTCTCTTCTCTTCTCTTCATGACGGCCGTTAGGTTAGCCGAGAGGGAGATGTGTACAACATGTGTGTATATATACACACTCATTAAACGACAAAAAGGGGAAGAAGAAGATAATGGGCATTCTGGGCCATAATGTTAAAAAAACAAAAAAGATTGGCCCAATAAGTATAAATCGGGATGTGACACATATTAACATATATAAAAAGAAAATAATTAGTATTCCCTTTTTTCTCGATAATATTTTACTAACAATCCTTATCTAAT
>PKMM01023380.1:402120-457875 GCA_002933915.1 Eutrema heterophyllum | reverse complement strand
TGGACCGCCCAAGATAGCATAAGTCATTGCCTCGTTAAAACCTTTGCCGGAAAACCCAATGGGATAAAACCAAGCATAAGGAAAAAGAGTACAATGACTTAGCTAAGCGACCAAAGTCATGTAGATTCCAAGTAGGAAATGGTGTTAAGAGCTCCATGCATACGTTGATCGTCGTCTTCAAACTTCCCGTCGTCGAGTAGCTCCATAATAGCTCCGGCTAGTTTCTTGGCTCGGGACCGTGTGATACGTCCTTCTGGAACGACCAGTGCTGCCTCGGTAACCTCCTCTTCGGCCATGATCATATCAAGTCTCCGTGGAAGACAGGCGGGAAAATCGACTACGACAAACTTATAGACAAGTTTGGCTGCCAGAGGATCGACGAGTCACTGATTAATCGTGTTTAAAGACTGACTTCTCGTCAACCACACGTATTCCTCCGCCGTGGTGTCTTCTTCGCCCACAGGGATTTCAATGAGATTCTGGACGCTTATGAGAGAGGAGACAAGTTCTATCTCTACACTGGAAGAGGACCGTCATCAGAAGCTTTGCATTTGGGGCATTTGATTCCTTTCATGTTTACCAAGTAAGTGACATCCTGGAGCTCTTAAGGTAGTGGGTCAATGCCAAGTTTTGAAGATTTCGATTGCCTTAAAACTCAAAATGGCTTGCAGATACTTGCAAGAAGCTTTCAAGGTTCCCCTTGTTATACAGCTCACAGATGATGAAAAATGCATGTGGAAGAACATATCGGTAGAGGAAAGTCAAAGACTTGCCAGGGAAAATGCGAAAGATATAATTGCTTGTGGATTCGATGTAACAAAGACATTCATTTTCTCGGACTTCGACTATGTTGGCGGGTAAGTGTAATGCTCGAACCCGAATTTTCCTACGCAGTGGACTTTTGGCTCGACCATTCTTGGCCGAACACTTAGACAGATTTCCATGACATTTTACGTAGCATTTCTGTGTGTTAAATTCGATTAGACAAGCCCATTTTCATGCATATATACTCAATACATCAATAAGTTTTGCTAATACATTATCACATTGCTAATACGTGACCAAAACACTATCTAAATCCACCATCTTTCCCTTTTTGCTTTAATCTCGGTATCTGCTTAGACATGTTGATTACCGTCGGAGTGAAGTTCCAATCCTCTGGCAAACTTTCTCTTCTTCTTGCTAATCCTCTAATAAATCCCTCATTTGTAATCATCCATCAATTCTAATAAAACAAACATTGCTTCTCTTTCCCTCTCTATATTTAGTTTCTCTCTCTTAAGTGTTAAGTTTTTATAGTGTTGTGAGGCTAATTTAGCCCTTTGCACGAGATAAAAAGGACTAAGGCCGCACGGTTTAGATCAAGACGATCAAGTCCGTGACATTTAGCTCATAAGATAGCTCTTATACTGTATCCTATATGTGTTTGGGCTTTGATGTCTACATTACAGTTTACCTGGCTGATGAGGATGTGCGAAAACTTTTGTGTGTAGTGCTTTCTATAAAAATATGGTGAAGGTTGCAAAGTGCGTTACACTTAATAAGGTGACTTTACTCTCTATCTCCTTGAATTGTACAATGTGGCTGATTGTGTTTTATAGTTGCTTTGAGTTCCTGGTTTCATTTTTATATCTCTTTCGTTGCTAGGCTATGGGAATTTTTGGCTTTTCCGGTGAAGATCATATCGGGAAACTCAGTTTCCCTCCGGTGCAGGTACGTCCTTTTTTTTCCTGTTGGTGTGGGTACGTGAATTCTAATGCATATCGACTATCATATTTAAATTGGATAATTGTAACTTGCAGGCAGTTCCATCTTTTCCTAGCTCTTTCCCACATTTGTTCCCTGGGATGGACAATCTTGGTTGCTTGATTCCTTGTGCAATTGACCAGGTGTGTTGTTTTCTTTATATCTGAACCTGTTTGGTTTTGGAAGATGAATAACTTCTCAGTGGTGTAAAATGTCTGCCAGCTTTGAACACTTTCATCCAAATTTAGTCTCTCTTTATGTTCTTCGTGTATCATTTATGTATGCTGCGTTTGTACTTATATAAATTACAACCAATCTTTGCTTCTGATTTTGTTCAGGATCCTTATTTTAGAATGACTCGTGATGTTGCACCTCGGTTAGGCTATAGCAAGCCTGCTCTAATTGAGTCATCATTTTTTCCTGCTCTGCAGGCAAGTGTTTTCTTAACTAGTCTAATTAAGAAAATGTACAACCTTGTAAACCACACTTTCAGTTTTTCAAATTATTGAATCCTTGGTCACCTTTTGCAGGGAAACAATGGAAAGATGTCTGCTAGTGATCCAAATTCCGCTATATATGTGACTGATACAGCGGAGGACATTAAAGAAAAGGTAATTTTAATATATTTTGTTATTCCCAGTAGTTGATTTCCATCTATTATTACAAAGTCCATTATGTGAAAGCTTTTTTTTTTTTTTTTTTTGGTGTAACGGCATTTTAGCGTCAAACTCTATAGATTATTAGATACCAGTCTTGATGACGAAATCAGACCATCGGTTCCAATATCTGAACTTGACGTGGTTTCATATGCAGATAAAAAGATATGCCCGTAGTGGTGGGCAAGACACGATGGAGGATCAAATTAGATACGGAGCAAATGTGGAGGTACCAAATTCTGTTGTTTCTCCTCCTCCCTTTACTCTGTATAGTGTCAACTCGCAATTGTGTTCCTCGTGCAGTTATATCCAATTGAAAGTGAGGAAATGATATTCTCTTATTTAGATCCTAAAAGTGGCGTTGGTAATACCAACCTTTCCTCATATGGGAACAATCAATCACCTACCTGGATTGGAATTTTCGAAGGACTTTCTGTTAAGTAATTGACTAAGTAACCGCTGTATCTATAACAATAGCAGATTCTTGCAAAAACTGTTTTCTTGATATTTTGATCCTATCGGTTTTGGTACAAATAATAAACTAAGTCTAATTTTTCTGGTAATCTCTTTTCTACTATTTCACAGGTAGACGTATCGGTGAAGTATTTGAGTTTCTTCCTCGAAGATGATTCTGAACTTGAACACCTTATAAAGGTACACATGTCAATGAGTTTGTTATTAAATCACTACGGAGAAGGATGATTGTGTCGTTATCGGGGTTTTTCTGAATAATTTTACCATATATATTTCAGGAGTATGGAGAAGGAAGAATGCAAACCGGAGAAGTAAAGGAGCGACTCACTGAAGTTTTGACAGAAATGGTGGAGAGACATCGCAAAGCTCGAGCTGCCGTTACCGATGAGGTAAAATTGTTATTCTCAAACTATCAAGATTAATTATCTGATTCTACTGAATTCTTACACACAAAAACTTCAGATGGTGGATGCATTCATGGCCGTGAGACCTCTCCCAAGCATGTTCGAGTAGCTAGGACACATAAACCACAAGAAACCCTTCTAACAGCTCCTCGCAAGCGTTAATTGATTGATTTTCTCTTTTTTTTGGAAATTAGACATCTTTGGTATTATAATTGTTTCAAAAATTATAGTTGGTTCTTATTTAGATATTTGAAAGGATGGATGAATTGATCCTTGAAAATTTAACTGTACTTATGTTGTTTACAACGTTTTTTTAATTTACCGTTATCTATAAATGAACTACTAAAATTTGCGTTGTTATTAGAACAAATCTTCTATATGTTATTAAACTAGGTGTTGGTCCGCACCCAAAACATAAAATCTTCTAACTTTTCGATCAAAAATTATCATTATAACCAATTGTATATTTGTTTTAAATGAATATTAAATTATGAAAATGATAAAACTAAATGATTATGTATTTGTCGTGATTGTATACCTGTATATTTCCAATAAATATAACACTATTTTAACACACTCGTAATTTTAGATGATATTAAAGTTTGCAATCATCAATACGATATAATAATTTTAGAAAGAAAAAAATATCGCAATCTCCAAATAAAATAAATACTAAACCAAATTTATCACTTATATTTTCTTTTCATCGTCACCATCCTTGTACTTTCCGACTTCTTCTTCTTCTTCTTTTCCAAATTCTACTCCTTTTCTTCTTCATATTCTTCGTTTATTTGAATTCTTATTTCTCATCTTCACCATCTTATACTCATCTACATCATCTTCCGATTTTCTTCTTCTTCTACTTCTTTTTTTCTTCATTTTTCGGTTTTCTTCTTCAAATTCCTCATCTTCTAATCCTTATCATTCTTCGTTATTTCGCGCTATCCATCTTCTTCCTAATTCGTTGTATTTATATTATTTGTCTTATTATTCTTCTGGTTTTTCTTAGTCTATTTCCTCATCTTCGGATTCTCATACTTTGTCATTTTCATATTTCTATCTCCTTCCTCATCTTCAACGTCTTTGTATATTCCGAATTCTTCTTCATTAGCTTTGTCTTCTTTTACCTCATCTTCTTTATCTTTCATTTTTTTTCATCTTCATA
The DNA here is from genome assembly GCA_002933915.1 of Eutrema heterophyllum. Lineage (NCBI taxonomy): Eukaryota > Viridiplantae > Streptophyta > Magnoliopsida > Brassicales > Brassicaceae > Eutrema > Eutrema heterophyllum. Next base: position 453,430 of record PKMM01023380.1, on the reverse strand, counting down.
TTCATCGTCTTCGACTTCTACTTCTTCTTCTTTATCCATGTCTTCTTTGACTTCTTCTTCTTCTTCTTTTTCGGTTTTTCTTCATCTTCTTCTTCTTATATTTGTTCTTTCTCTTAGTCTTATTTATCTCGTCTACGTCTTCTTTCTCTTCTACTTCATCTTTATCTGCTTCCTATTCTTTCTCGTGTTTTCCTTCTTCTTTTTCATTGTTTTTTACTTATTTTCCACCATTTTCGTATTCTCCGACTTATTTTTTTTCTCTTTTTTCCAATTTTTATTCCTCCTCTTCTTCTCCATATTTTTTTTTTGTCTTATTTGAATTCTTATTCCTCATCTTCACCTTATTCTACTTCGTCTACATCATCTTCCGATTTTCTTCTTCTTATTTAACCTCCTCATCTTTTTATCCTTATCTTTCTTCGTTATTTCGTGCTATCAATCTTCTTCCTAATTCATCGTAATTGTTTTCTCCATCTTCTTATTCTTCTGGCTTTTCTTAGCCTTCTTCCTCATCTACACATTCTCATCATTTGTCATCTTCATCTTCCGGTCTCCTTTTTCATCTTCATCGTTTTTGTCCTTGTATTTTCCGAATTCTTCTTCATCAGCTTCATGTTATTCTTCCTCCTCTTCTTTATCTTCCATATTTTTCATCTTCCTCATCACTTTCTTCGACTTCTACTTCTTCTTCTCTATCCTCTTTGTCTTCTTCGACTTTTTCTTTCGTTTTTTCTTCATCTTCTTCTTCTTATCTTCTTTCTCTTATTCTTCCTTATCTCGTCTATGTCTTCTTCCTCTTCTTAGCCTCCTTCCTCATCTTTACATTCTTGTACTTTGTCTTCTTCATCTTTTGGTCTCCTTCCTCATCAGATTCAGCTTTCATATCTTGTTCTTAACTCGAGTGACCATCGAGTGAGTATTTGTTGACTCCTAGCATTAGAGTGTGTTGCGGTTGAGGCAGAGAGTCCTCTGTTCCTTCAGCGGGATCCGGTGTCTCTGGTAGTGAACACTACAAGAAAACATGGCTAATAACGACATATTTTAGCGACACCTTACGAACGTCATTAACTAACGACACCCTACCAACACATTAACGAGGTATCTGCGAAAACGTCGCTAACATGTCGTAACTTAACGACATGATAACACGTCATTGATTAACGATGATGTAACGACTTATTGACAACATATAAAACAAATGCGTCGTTAATGCGTCGTTAAGCAACGACATAGAGCAAATACGTCGTTAATGCGCCGAAAATGAGACGTTGTTACGGTGTTGTTACTCAACAACATAGTAACGACGTATCTAGCCGTTGTAACTTTTAACGACATCACCTGTGTCGATAATTTGGCATCCACAAAACACGTTTTCACCTAACAATATTTTGATTATACCAAATTATTAACGACATTTGACGGTTGTCTTATTGATTTCGTTAACATTGTTGTGTCGCTAAAACGTCGCAAATTAGCGACACATTAAAGACATTTATGAAACTCTAAACCTCAAATTTCTCCTCGTACGTTTTAAAAACAAAACACAAATCATTTAACGACATCTTTACAACATATATGTATTAGTCGTCGCATGATGTCGCTAATGAATGACAAAGTTTGGACATATGTCGTTAACACGACGCTAATTAACGACATATTAAAGACATTTATGAAACTCTAAACCTCAAATTTTTCCTCATACGTTTACAAAAACAAAACACAAATCATTTAACGACATCTTTACAACGGATATGTATTAGTCGCATTGATGTCGTTAATGAATGACAAGTTTGGGCATATGTCATTAACACGACGCTAATTAACGACATATTAAAGACATTTTTAAACCCCTAAACCCCAAATCTTTGTTATATACCTTGGATTGAATATATTAACCCGTATTCTAATGTTTTTGGACAAATTCATTGATTAAAAGTCTTAACTATGACATTATAATCTAGTAGTAAGAAATCATCTACCTCATTCACTTTTACATTTCAAAAGTATTAGTAGTAGTATAAGAAAACTTGTATTAGTATATGTTCATATCTATTCAATTTTTAATAATTAACATCAGTACCGACGTATTGGACAATGCGATACTTAATTTACATGTAAAAATGTATAAAATATGTAAATATTCCTTTCAAAGTCTTCCAAATTTGAATTATAACAATTTGAATCATAATTAACAACGTATTAACGACGAGTATAACAAATCATCGATTTATTGTCGCTATGATGTCGTTAATTAACGACGAAGTAACGACGACGGTGAATTATATGTCATAAACCGGCGTTAATTAACGACGGCTTAACGACATAATCTAATTGTTTCACCCGCTAAATTTTTTTTCGGATTCCCGCTTCATATTTTGGCCAAAAAAACAAAATTCAACACAAAATATTTGGATTACCGCTTCTGATAAGTTTTATTTAGTCTCTTCTATTAAAATATTGTACCCATACCATATTGTCTCCACTAATCTCTCGACTACTACTTGTCTCTACGCTCATCTCCACCACAATACTCTAATATCTTCAACAAGCTTCTTCAACATTTATCACTTCCCCTCCACCACCGTCCACTGATTTGACGTCTCCACCTCCGCCTTCTCCCTTGACGCCTTCTCCTCCACCGCCGTCTACTGATTTGACGCCTTCTCCTCCACCTTTCGTCTTCTCCCTTGACGCCTTCTCCTCCACCGCCATCTCCCGCCACTCTTTTAACTCCCTTGACACCGTCTCCTCCGCCGCCTCCTTCCACACCCACCGGCAACTCGGAGCCCTCCACCTCCAGCGAATCCCTCAGGCGGTGGATCTCCTTGAACTCCATCTATCTCCCCAGGCTTTTCTCCACCGCCGCCGTCTTCCTCTTCCGTCATATTATCAACGGGAGTGGTGGTCGGGATCGCCATAGGAGGAGTCGCTGTGCTTGTGGCATTGACTTTGATTTGTTTCTTTTGTAAGAAGAAACGACGAAGAGATGATGAAGAGGTGGATTTGGCGGCGGTGGATACGGAGGAAGAGGTGGCGGCGGTGGCCGAGGAGGAAGCAACTGCTACAAGTGTGGTGAGCCATGCCACATGGCGAGAGACTGTTCCAGCTGCGGAGGTGGAGGATACGGAGGAGGCGGTGGTGGCTACGGTGGAGACAGAGGAGTAGGTAGAGGCAGCTACGATAGTTTTAGATTTGTTCTAGATTTGTTTTATTTTTTATTCTTACGCAAACAATAGTTTTAGATTTGTTTTATTTTATTTTGTGGTTTATTATATATAATTTTTTTTTAATATTAATTATCTTTTTAATTAATTTTTAGTGTATAATTTTATATTTTTTAATTAGTAAATTTAAAATTAATTTTAAAAACAATTACGCTAGTTGTTCACAATGTCGTTAATTAACGACACATAATTGACATCGCTAATTAACAACACAAACATGTGTCATTAAATAGTTACAGATGGCGTCTTTAATTAATGACATTTAAAGGAGTCTTTAATTAGCAACATTTGTAGGTGTCACTAAATCGTCAATGATGCGTCGTTAATTGACGAGGCAAGTCGTTGTTAAATAACGACGACGGCACGACATATTTGACATCGTCGTAATTTAGCGACATATAAACGACGTATCATTTTAACGTCACGCGATTAACGACGTTTTGTCGATATGTCGTTTGGTTGTCGTTACAAGCCTTTAACGACGATTTAGGGACATTTATGTGTGTTGTTATTGATATGTTTTCTTGTAGTGGAAAGAGCCGAGCTCAGGGGCGTATCATGAATGAGTGGCGACGATAGATAGGAACAATAGAGGATGAGGGAGAAGCTGAAGGAAGAGGGAGAGAAGGCTCACAAGGTAATGAATTTTGGTTCAGTGACGAGAAGGGGAAAATAGTTTCATGAAAGAGCACATGTCGAGAAGCATAAATACGATTATTGGACATATCAATGAAAAGAAATGCACTTTGAGCTAGAGAGTAACCGATGAAGACACATGGACTGGGTTTTGGGTTGAATATGTTCTTCCCATGTGGACGAAGCCACGGATAGCACATTAACCCGAATGTACGAGTTTCAAGTTTCACCCCCGAGATTTTTTAACTATATAATATATAACATCATATGCAATTTACTTGAAGGTCTTACTATAATTAGAGATTCTAATGTGAGAAATGTCATATTAAACTTTGGAAAATTGGATCTTCTTAGAACCATTCCATAACTTTTTTTTTTAAAGACCATTCCACAACTTTGAATATGCATATTCGTTTAATTGTAATTAACTCATAAACAATAGATATACACTATAAGAAAACACAGTTTTTGTGACTAACTACTTTTTAGTCACAAAAAAGAGGGACGGTATTGTGACTGATTTGCGACTAATAAGCGACGAAACGAAGTAGTCAAGCAAGAGTCGCTTATTTGCGACTGTTTAAGGACTTGCAAAAGTAGTCCCAAATTTGTGATTGATTTGCTTTGGTTTAGCAACTCCACTCGAATTTTTTAAAAAAATTCTTCAATATATAATTGTAAATATGTTAATTTATAAGTTTTAACATATTTTTGAACTGCTATATACACATAATCATTGTAATTGTAAAGTCATATTCAAACCTTATAGGTTCTTAAAGTTTAGGGTTTAGGGTAAATGTTTTTTATTCTACTCATAACATGTATAAGCAGTCACAAAAGGGTCCTAAATTTGCGACTCCACTCGATTTTTTTTAATAGTAGTCACAAAATAGTCTCAAATTTGCGACTTATTTGCAAATCCACTCAGTTTTAAAAAAAAAAATCTTAAATTCTAAACCCCAACCACAAATCCTTAACCCTAAACCTAACCCTAAACCTAACCCTTAATCAAAACTTGATCTAAATCTTAAATTGTAAATTAGATCTTACACATAAACATTAAATAATATACAAAAAATTTCAACACTTACAAATTTTTAAAATATAATCATTTTATAAATCCTAAATTATAAACCCTAAACCACTAACCCTTAATCATAAACTCTAAATCTTAAATTATAAACTAGATCTTACACATGAATATCAAATAATATACAAAAAAAATAAAACACTTACAAAAATTTCGATCTAATCATAACATCTACTAAGTGTTACATGTGTTTTATAAGAAATGATTTTGAAAGATAGAAATTTTCTCCAAATTTACTTATTTTTAAGTTTTAGCATATTTTTGAACTGCTATATAAACAGAATTATTGTAAAGTCATATTCAAACATTCTAAGTTCTTAAAGTTTAGGATTTAGGATAAAAGTTTTTGATTATACTCATAACATGTATAAATAATCACAAAAAAATCTCAAATTTGCAACTAATTTGCGACTTCACTCGATTTTTTTACTATTTTTTTTGCGACTCCATTTTATTTAGCGATAAAATATTTGCGATTATTCTTTTTGGTCCCAAAATAATCGCAAATGAGTCATTTGGGCCTATTTTGTTACTATTTTTGAAAGACGCAAAAACTGTGTTTTCTTGTAGTGATAGCTCTTGGTCACCCAATCATGTTATTAAAGCAAAGTTTTGGGCTTGCATGAAAATAATGTTTGGCCAAAGGAGGATTAGTCCGAGCCTTTCTATGGGCATGGGATTACCTACAGGGCATGGGATTACCTACAGATTTCAACAAAAAAAAAAAAAAAACAAATAGATATAGCTGTGTTGTGTTCTATACAACTACAACGTATGCAATAAGTAAAACAAACCTACACGTTTATAAATCACATTACAATACTTTAAGATCCAAGCAACGAACCTTCACTGATCCTTGTGGAAGCCGGTCCAGACGATGTGATCCCCATTGTCTGAAACGACCGTGTAGCAGACGAAGAAGATGAACGAGTCGGACCCGAAACAGCCAACATAGACCCATGGCTTGTGCGCCCACTGTTCCCTGAAAACGACACATCGCTTAAGGTCTTTGGACGTGGCGGCTTGTTTATCGCCGTGATTCCTTCTAGCATCTGAACCACTTTCCCCATTGTTGGCCTCTGCAATGGCTGCTCTTGTATGCACCAGAAGCTTGTCTGAACCATTCTCCTCAGTTGTTCCATGTCAACAGTTTGATCGGCGCCTAAACGATCGTCTAGGATCGCCTCGGTGTTGCCCTTTTCAAACTCCTCGTAAGCCCATATCGAGAATTTCTTGTGGTTCGTTTTCTCAGAGACATCAAAGTTCCTTTGTCCGCTGACTATCTCTAGTAGAACCATCCCGTAGCTGTAGACATCCGATTTCGAGGTTATGGGAAGATTTGCGAGCCATTCAGGTGCTAAATAGCCTCTAGTTCCTCTAATGCTGCTCATGTTTTTGTATCTGTTGTCTTTTGGATTCAAGAGTTTGGCAAGTCCAAAGTCCGAGACTTTGGCAGTGTAATTGTCGTCCACGAGAATGTTCTCGGGTTTAATGTCGCAGTGAACGATGCAGTCACGGCACTCCTCGTGGAGGTAAGTGATTCCCTTTGCCGTCCCAAGCGCAATGTTAAACCGATACTCCCAAGTCAATAACTTCCCTGAATCAGTAGTAAACAAGAAGTTATCGAGAGATCCGTTTCTCATGAACTCATAGACGAGAAGCCTGTGTCTTCCCTCGGAGCAAAACCCGATCAGTCTCACCAGATTCAGATGGTGTGTGCTGCTAATGGTTGCAACCTCCATCCTAAACTGCTTCTCTCCTTGCTCTATCCCTTCTAGTTGCTTCACTGCAACCACGGTTCTATTCGTGAGCACGCCTCTATACACGGTCCCAAACCCTCCAGCTCCAAGCTTCTCTTTGAAACTTTTCGTGCAACGCTGCAGCTCCTTGTAGGAAAACTGCACGGGCGCACCAGAAGCGTACTCAAGCAAAGCATAGTGAGACGACAAAGCTCCAAACCGAGGATTATTTCTGCAGCAGCACCACCATAGACCTACCTCTACCGCAACCAATCCAAGAAGCCCAGCTATTACAGCAACCGCAACGATCCACAAATGCACTTTCGAGCTGTTACCGTCGCCTTTTGTCGCGATCAAAGGCCGGTTAGGCAACACTGGACCGCAAACTTTAACGTAGGAAGTGCTCGGAACCGACGAGCTCTGGTACCCGGTAAAGAAGGAGCCGGGTTGTTTCTGCCAGCAATTCCCCGACCCATCAGACATCGAGACAGAAGCAAGACAAGAACTGCTAACAAGACAATTCGACCTGCAAGGCGAGCTACCCGCAAAGAAAACCTCCGAGTTTGGGTCATCTTGGTTTGTAATCAACCTGGTGTGATCCAAATCAAGCATGGTTGCGTTGCCAGAGCAATCACTCAGCTCCACTACTCTCTTGCAACCTTTTCTTCTATCATTCACATCAACAGGATCAAAGTTACGAGACGGACACAAGCAAATCGGATTGGTACCATTGTAACTACAAATCCCAAAGTTTCCACAGTATCCATAAACAAGACACTGGTCAGCAACAGCAGACCAGTGAGGCGACACAGGGCCACTGTTTCTACTCGCAGAGCTGTAGATTCTCAGGTTCCCATCATCGTCTAGCTTCAAGAACCTAAACGTATTGCTACCTTCGCCGTAATCGTTACTGTAAACGGCTTCAGCTCCGCCACGGAGAGTCGAATCGAAGATTTTCACAACTCCGTTAGTCTGTAAACCTAAGCTAGGGGACGATAGGTTCGAGCTGAAGGATGAATTTAGCCCTTGATTCCAGTAAACCATGCTATTGTTCCACCTAAGTGTGAGATTCCCATTTTTCTCCAACTGAAACGAGTAATTACCAGATCGGAGAACCTTACCGGCGGTGAAATTCTGCGACTGGACGATCGTGTCCGTCGGGTGATCGAAGGAAGACCAGACCGGGATGCTCCGGTTATCGAGGAGTAGAAGGTTACCGGAATCTTCAATCGAAGCGGAAACGACGCCGAGACGATCGGTTCCGGAATCCCAGACGGTGGTGTTGGAGCCACTGATAAGGCGGAGGGAGCCGGAGGGGAAAAGTCGAAGGGATCCACCGGAGTCAACGCTTCCTGCGGACCATATGGGAACGTTTCCTGCGAAGGAAACGGCGGCGAGGAAGGAATCAGGGGAAGACGATGGAACAAAGGAGACGGAGAAAGTGAAATCGGGAGACGACCAAGGCTGGTTGGAACCGGAGGCGAAAAGAACAGAGCCGAGAGGTATGGTAGAAGCTGAAAAAGGAAAGTGGAGGAGAAGGAGAAGAAGAGGAAGAAGTTTCGGATATGGCGTCTCCTCCGCCATTGTTGTGATTGTGAAGCTTCTCTCTCCACTATTATCAATGAAGATTGAAGACTGAAGACTGAAATGACCATTATTTATTAATTAGTTGACATTTCAAATGACCGTCCTTATGATTTATGAGAGACTATCTAGGTGTATTGAATATGGTATTTTGACTGATTTATATTAAAATCATAAATTTTATGTTATTTAAATATGAATTTTAAAAAGAAATATTAAAATTTCATGTTATTGAACTAGTAATTTGTAAATGAATCTTTAAATACATGGTTATTGGTAGAGTTTTTAAGTTAAAAAAATAAAAATCTAAATCTTCTGATTTTAGGTGAAATTTCATAAAATTTAAAAAACAAATTATAACAATTTACATTATTCACTCAAATCATCTAAAAATTCATTAAAATTTTAAAAACAAATTATAACAATTTACATTATTGAATACTATGACTCTACGAAAGCTTTACCACTCACTTCATGGTGTTTCACCTAAATTTACATTTCTTTTTTGTCATCTAAAATATTTAATTGATCAACATGGTGTTACACAAAAAAAGCCGACAAGGGTCGAAACTCTTCCGGAGACAAAATTGACGAGTTAAATGAACCTCCAAATCCATAAACCAACGAAAAAAAAGATATTTCTTCGGAGCCACAAACCAGCATAACAAGGATATATATCTGGAGACTACAAACTAACTAAAAAAAAACTTGAGTATAACATAAAACATATCAACAATCATAACAGCTAAACACCCATCGAAAGTGAAGCAAACACGAATTGAAGGATTAAATGCAACTGAACATCTAAAAGCTGAGATTATTGGGGAAGAGCCACAAACAGGAACTCATTATATTGCTTCGAAGGTTTTGAAGCCACAAGTTAAAGCTGCTTGAAAACCAATTGCAGAAAGACAAAGAAACACTGATTTTACCTTTCGACTACCAGTAACTTTATGCTTTTTTTTAGCCGAAACACCTAGATTAACATAAACCTAACAAAATTTTTAATGTGTTTTAACATTTAACGTATTGAAACTGCATATATATATATATATATATATATATTATTTTCCAGTTCAAATGATATTTAAAGTTTTTACACACAAATTAATGAATTATTTAATTTTTGTTTTTTTCTAAACTAAAACATCAATTTATTATCTACCTTAACACAAATCAACAAAAATAAAACAATTTGGAGAATACAAATAGTCAAAAAATAATAATAATAATAATAATTAAATTTGCATTGAAAGTTAAAAAATCATATAATTTAAAACAAAATTTTTTCCATAACACATCATCTATTGTGAAAAAGAGGGAGTGTTTTTTTTTAATGGATATGGAGATCAAGTGATTAATGGAGGATTAAACTTATTATCGCATGAGCTAAATTAAATTAGTCGCAATCACAGAAATTGTAGTGCTCCAAAGTTGACATTTCAAATAAACCAATTTACCCAGGCTAAAAAAAGAGATCAAGTGAGACAACGAGGAGTTTTATGCATAGTGTTAGAACGGCAAGGAGTTCGGTTTGGATCTCCGAACCGCATCTACAAACGGCACGCTTTTTCTTTTCTTTTCATTTTACAGTGTGCCTCTGATCCATCCAGAGGATTCAAAGGTACAAAGAACCAATTCTCATGAAGAAGAAAAGAGTGAAAAGATCTTAAGCTTCCATGGTTCCTAAGATCACATCTATGGCGGTCACTAGACCTCTCTGCTCAGTATCTTGCTTATTCCTCTCTTTCTCTCTTGTTTTCGTCGTCTCGCTTCTCTTCTTCTTCTCCAATTCCTTAATATCCGACCCGAATCCGAGGATTTCACACAATACCTTTCAAAACGGCATCAATGTCTTTGTAGCTGAGCTTCCGAGATCCCTCAATTATGGTCTTCTAGAGAAGTACTGGTCCTCTTCTCCGGACTCTCGAATACCCAACGACCCGGATCGCCCGACCCGGAAAACCAATTTACCCAAACCGGATAAATACCCACCGTACCCGGAGAATCCGCTGATTAAGCAGTACAGTGCCGAGTACTGGATCATGGGAGACCTCGAGACTCCGCCGGAGAAGCGAGCTGGATCTTTCGCCAAAAGGGTTTTCAGTGAATCCGACGCCGATGTAGTTTTCGTGCCGTTCTTCGCGACGCTAAGCGCGGAGATGGAGCTAGGAAATGGAAAAGGCTCCTTTAGGAAGAAATCTGGAAACGAAGATTACCAGAGGCAGAGACAAGTGCTTGATTTCGTGAAGAATTCTAAAGCTTGGAAGCGATCCAGTGGTCGTGATCACGTTTTTGTTCTAACTGGTACCAAATTTCTCTCACTATTGGTTCCATTTTTCTTTGAAATTTCATGTCTTTGTAAATTGTTTGGATGTGAATTCACACTCAATCTGACAAATCTTGAGTCTTCTCCATGTGAGTGTCTCTAAATTTCTTGTGCCAATAGAGAAAAAAGAAGGAAAATTGCTTCTTTCTATGTTCCCTGAGGTGTTAAGATAGAATAGAATGGAACAGTGTGACAGTGTCTTATTGGATTTGGTGTAGAAGCTTATATAAGTTATATCTGTGGATGGATTGTTCAGGTTAGTTAAATGATGAAGCGTTCTTTGGCAGACCCAGTTGCAATGTGGCATGTTCGTGAGGAGATTGCTTTATCGATTCTCCTAGTGGTGGATTTTGGAGGATGGTTCAGGCAAGATTCTAAGTCATCCAACGGTACTAGCTTGCCCGAGAGAATAGAGCATACGCAAGTCTCTGTCATTAAGGATGTGATAGTTCCATACACGCATCTACTTCCTCGACTAGATTTGTCCCTGAACCAGAGACGTCACAGCCTTCTTTATTTCAAAGGCGCTAAGCACAGACATCGGGTAACTACTCTTGCGAAACTCACTTCTTTATTTTGAATTATTACATTGCTTTATGCAAGAGACTCTTGTTAGTGAATTCATGGCTCCGTGAGGTATCCGTTACAGAGTAAATGTACTGTCGTTTTGGAAATTCGAGTGTTGTCCAAACTTCGAGAAACTTGGGGCTAGATTGTTTGTTATCATTTGCGTTTGCTTATATGTATAATGTACTTGTGTGTAATTTTTCCTAATGAATCCATAACCTTTAGCATGTGAAACGAAATTTGCTTGTTACTTGTAAATGCCCACGCTTGTGTCTACAATTTGAATGCAAATGAAGATACAGGCATTTGAAACAACCGCAGCCTTATTTGAATTGATTAGTCTTATGCCTTCATAGCAAACGGTCTGTTCTCTGTTAAGTGTTTTTGGTGTATAGACCTCTTAAGTCATTTGTACAATTTGAATTTTACAGGGAGGGTTAATTAGAGAAAAATTATGGGATTTGCTGGTCGATGAACACGGTGTTGTCATGGAAGAAGGTTTCCCTAATGCAACGGGAAGAGAACAATCGATCAGAGGAATGAGAAACTCAGAGTTCTGCTTGCATCCAGCTGGTGACACTCCCACTTCATGCCGTCTCTTTGACGCCATACAAAGCCTATGCATCCCTGTGATTGTCAGCGACACCATAGAGCTCCCGTTTGAGGGAATTATCGATTACTTAGAATTCTCGGTCTTTGTCTCTGTAAGTGATGCATTAACACCTAAATGGTTGGCTAATCATCTCAGAAGGCTCTCTGAAAGAGACAAGGAAACATTCAGAAGTAGAATGGCAAAGGTTCAGACAGTTTTTGTGTATGATAATGGTCAAGCCAATGGGATTGGACCGATACAACCTGATGGTGCGGTGAATCACATATGGAAGAAGGTTCAGCAGAAAGTGCCAATGGTGAAGGAAGCAGTGATTAGAGAGAGGAGAAAACCAGCAGGTGCTTCTGTTCCTCTTCGATGTCAATGTATCTGAATTATGGAACCAAACTCAAAAGAAAAAAGTGTTTTTTTTTTTTTTCTCTCTTTTGTTTTTGTTTTTGTTTACGAATATTGTTATGGCCTTTGCATTTCAAGATACACGTTCCCTTTGGGTTAGGCGAAAATATAAAAACAGAATATCTTACCAACACTAAAATGCTTTCACAAACAAATGTAACAAAACTCACTTTTTTTTTTTTTTCTTTCTTATACAAAACAATATTTTTACATGTACCAACTGACACTTCTTTTCTAGTACAGACAGACATAAACTTGCTTGAATCTTCCATTCAATAAAACGTATGAAAAAAAAAAAGACGAGAAAATCCAAACAATAAATCCACAACAGAATCTTTGCTAAAAAAACTGCACAATGGCTGTGTAAATAAAATCTTGAGCTATCTCTATACACACATATAAGCCTAGGCATTCGGGTATCTGTTCGGGTTCGAATTGGTTCTTTCGGGTTTCAGGTGCCCAAATTTTAGAAGTCTATGACCCATTCAGGTATTTCCTTTTTCGGATCGGGTTCGGTTCGGTTTCGTCCGGGTTCGGATCGGTTTTGGATACCCGAAATTTATCCCAATTCTCGAAAAAACTAAAAAAAATTGTTTAATTTAAATAAAATTTGGTTAAATTTTTCAAAAATTATTTAATTTTGACAAATATAACTAAAAATATTTTTGAATATTATGTGTATTTTGATTATTTCGGTCTAAACATAACTAATATATTCAGTTTATAATTGTAATTTTAAGTTTTTGGTTATTTCAAAACTAAAGATACATAATATTTTAGATATATAATTGTACTTTGTATATTTCGGGTACCCGTTCGGGTTTTGGTTCGGTTCCGGTTCAGTTCGGATATCCAAAATATTTTATAAAAGTAACCATTCGGTTATTTATAAATATTCGATTCGGTTCAGTACCTTCTAATCCGGTTTGGTTTCGGTTCGGTTTTTCAGTTTCGGATAATTTGCCCAGGCCTACACATACATGTGAATTATAATCAAATGGAAGAGAAGCCTCTTAACCGTGTCAAAATTGTCGTCTAAGAATCTTATACCGGTTCTTCAACACAATCAACATCAAAGTTAATTAGACTCAAATTTATCATTGAAGAGATTAACCATCTCAGTCCATGCTTGTTCCCGGAAAACACCTTCGATCTCGCTTGGTCCATCGGAGGATATGCCAAGTAGTTGTGCACCGTGTGCCTGCTTCCTTTTTGCCTTGCATCTCTATGATGACCTTTTCTATAGTAGTCTTGTCAGAGGCAAATCTAAAAAGCGATGAATTTGTATTTCACCAACACATGGATGGAGAAACAAAAATTAAGGAAGACAATAATAAACAATCTAAATGAAGAGAAAATCAGTATCATTTAAGCTTCTTTTATAAACTCAAAACACTAATTAATCACATCTAACAACTGACATGAACAATTGAAATGTGTAGATGACTTTTGATTAGATAGATAGATGGTAAATAGCAAAAATACACAAGTTAAATAATTGACTATCGATCAGTAGATAATATTGTTCCATAAGGAGATGATACAAGAAAACAAATGAAGTATTTGTGCTTAATATATAATCAATCTCTTACTTTCCTTTTGCCCCGTTGGTTGATTTGTAGCTGCACTAAACTTGGAACATAAGAAGAGAACACAGGTGGATTATAACATCCGTATCGAGATTTTCCGGTATTCACAGAATCGAAGGATCTAGCTTTACCGATATCCACAGTTTTGAAGTATCCATCTTCTCCAATGATGTAAGGTGCAGGTTGGTAGAGACGACAGGGTTTGTCCGGTATAGAGATGCGGTATTCGGAAACCACAGCGACTTTCTTCTCTTCGCCAATGAAGAAAGAGCCAGCCCTAAAGCCATCCGGAAAGCGAGTGAGCGGTCTCATATCAACTCTCAAGAAGTACTTTCTCCAGGATATCGCATTGGGCTCGATCTTATTCGTAATCCAAATCTCCATTATCTGATCCTGGAGTCGATGATATAACACAGAGATCTGCTCATCTCTAACACTAGAGAGAGTCACAGTTTATGTACGTGGAACACAAGAGTGAAGCGGCAGAGGAAGACGCGGTCCAAAATCTCTCTCCTGTGAAATCAAAACAGAGTACGAAAACATCAACCTTTGAAGCTAAATCCGTTGTTTTCTCTCAAGCAACAGAGTAAGCATTTCCCTTCAAAGACACGCTGCTCTCTAAATCAATATCACAGTCGGGGTCGGGATTTAGATGATAAAGAAACCTCCATGAATTAGAGTTAAAATCGTATATTTCGAAAAAAGGGCCTCAAGATTTTGTGGTTACGGTTGTTGTTGTCGTCGTATCCGAGAGCATACATGTTGATTCTGCTGGAAAAGTCTCTGGCTTTGATCCACCTGGTTTGCTCCAAATACGGGTTCCAAACCAAGCACCAACTCGTGTTTGTGTTGACGCATAACAATAAGCCGTCGCAGTGAGAGACACGACAAAACTCAAAGTGATAAAGAGTACTTACCTTCTTTACATATGGCTTGAGGATTCCCTGGAGATCGAATTTCATCGAGCAAACCTTATAATTCATCACCAAGAACAACTGCTTCCTTGTTGTTTTGCCAAAAATATGGTTTCTCAATAAAGCGTTCCACCACTCTTTGCAACTGGATCGAACTGCGCTCATAGATGTCTTTGGAACCCTAGACAATATCTCCTCTACTAAATCCCTTGGAAGATCCGAAGTTATCGCCATTCTTTCAAGTTTCAAACACAAGTTTTCAACTTTTTTTTCTCTCTCTCTCTCTCTATATATATATATATATATATAGGGTACGATTGTTCCTTTCATTTTTCTACCTGAGTTTCTATACTGGGATTACTGCAAAAAAAATCAAATTTTTTTTTTTTTTTGCAAGAATTGACCTCAGCTCAAAAAATGCAGATGAATCCCCCCCACTTGTGGCAATGTTTTAACTTATGTGAAAAAACACACGGAGAATTAAATGGGTGTAAAAAACGGCAACCACTCCTTCATTCTATGTAGTTTTTACAATTAAAACTGCACCCAGTTTTTTTTAATAACATTTATTGGTTTGGCATTATCGATTTGGTAAAATTGTGTTGTATGAAAGCAAAATAATTTGAGATTTCTCGACAAAGATTTATCAGGAATGTCGGATTCTCTCCGTGCTTTTTAAATCTCGACTTATGAAGAAACAGAAAATCCAAACACACAAAAAAAAGCAAAGAATTGTGAGACGATTATGAGACGGCGAAATGAAACCCCCAACGACGACGACTACGGCGAAGGAGGAGGAACAAACCACGAGTT
Organism: Eutrema heterophyllum; assembly: GCA_002933915.1. NCBI lineage: Eukaryota > Viridiplantae > Streptophyta > Magnoliopsida > Brassicales > Brassicaceae > Eutrema > Eutrema heterophyllum. The sequence goes on along the minus strand of PKMM01023380.1, from coordinate 437,939 downwards.
AAGTCTATGCTCCAATGGTGGCGGATATGGACGGTGTTGGTGGCGGCAATCAGGATTCAAGCATTCACGGGGACAAACTCCGATTTCTCCGCCTACTCTTCCGACATGAAATCTTCGATGGGGGTTTCTCAGTCGCGGCTGAATTACATGGCGGTGGCTTCAGATTTGGGTTGGTCTTCGGGTTTCGCGATTGCGTATTTCCCTGTCTCCGCTGTTTTATTCGCCGCCGCCGCAATGGGCCTCGTCGGTTACGGCGTCCAGTGGTTAGCCATCACCGATGTAATCTGAGAGAAACGACGACGTTCGGAGAATCCGGCGAGGAGATCGACCCCTCCGCTGTTATATTCAGAATTAGAGTTGTATGAAGACATGATTCTGGGTAGATTTGTCGTCTATGATGATTTTTGGGGGGGTTTGTGTTAGGGTTTCTGGGTTTGCTGCTTATTGTGTTTAGTGAGATATAATCCACTTGCGTCAGTTTCTGGTTCTTGAAATTGCTTGAATTTGAATTTTTATATGCACAGATCCATCTCACCTGCTTTCAAAAAGCTGTGTGGTTTGCTTCAGTGCAAGCTCGACTGTTTGAGAGATATGAAGCTGATTGAAAACTTTTGATGAAATTCGATGGTGAATCGAAATTGGTTTTCATCGATTTTGCTAATGGAGATGAGAAATAAGTAGAAATCATATGAAATCAGCCATGGGAGGAAGAGTGAAGCTCGCACGAGGAAGAAGAAAAGGAGAGGAGGAGAGAGGGTTTTTGTTTTTTTTCACATTTTCTTTAACTTTATTAATTTTAGTAAAATTATTAAAATATTTAAAACAGCATTCAGTTTGCATAATTGAAACGGTCGCGTTTTAAAAACCGTCACCGATATAACAGCTATTTGACGGATGGGTAATATTGCGGACGACTTTGGAGCTGAGAGATTGACCTGCATTTTTTTTAGCTGATGGGTATTTTTTGGCAAAAAAAAATGAAGGTTATCGGTTTTTTATGGCCTTTGCAATAGAAAATACATTTAGGAATCGTCACGATTTTTGCGGTCCAAAAGCTTCTTTTTCCAATTGATGTAATTAATAAACCAATTAAACATCACATAAACCATCAACTAAACCAAATTGAGGTCTTGATTTACCGGTTTATTTGATCCGAAAACTTGTGTCCCGAGCAAGGTTGACTCAAATATTAACGGCCGAATGGGATGTACGATGTATACATAGTTTTGATTTTTGAAATTTTGTGCGGTTCGAATTAGGCCTAGAAAAAAAATACCTGAAACCGACAAACCAAACTGAAATCAAACTGAATTGAATAGTTATAAATATCCTATTGTTTCTTTTTATAAAATATTATATTAGGTTCCGCGTGATACACGGATAAAAAATAAAAAGATTTAGATTCTAAAATTGATAATATGTTTAATTATAATTCGTATAGTTAGATTCTAAATTAAAATCCTGTTTAGTTATCCATGAATTAAGTTTAGTAATTTTTTTTTTAATATCTTATTTAGGAAACTTAAAAGTTTATAATTTACAACTAAAACCAAACTTAAAAAAGTAAAATTATAAATATACTCTATACTTAAAAGTAAAATTATTAATATACGACAATTCTATTTAATGAAAACTAATAACATTGAAAAATTAAAGTAAGAGAAAAACTAAAAACTACCAAATAAAAATAACAAAAAAGGGAAAAAAATTGTGTTTTATATAATAGAAACTAATGAAATTGAAAAAGTAATGTAAGAAAAAAAAAATAAAAACTACCAAATAAAAAGTGTTAAATATAAAAATATATATAAAATTAGAAGAAGAAAAAATTTGTTATCGTGTGTTTGGTATTTCTGAAACTCTCTCATTCATTTAAAGGAATTGTTTATCAAATTTATTGGTAATATGAATCAATTTTGAATTTTTTTAAAATAGAAATTACTAAACGTAATTCATGGATAACTAAACGAGATTTTAATTATGAATCTAACTATATGGGTCATAATTAAGCATATTATCAATTTTAGAATCTAAATATTTTATTGTATATCCGCGTATCACGCGAGACCTAATCTAGTAAATAATAAAGAAAAATACCTTAAAATAGCACAAACATTATTTTTTGTTCCAAATATAGCATATCAAATTTAAAATTCAGAAAATAGCACAAATAGTTATTTGAAAATATATGTTTACCCAAAATAAATTCAAAATAAAACTAAAATGTTATGTTTGGATTCACTATTAGTTATTCAGAAATGATTTTGGGTTATTTAAATATTAAATTTGTGCAATTATTGTTAATTTTAAATAGTGGTGCTAAATTTGGAACAAAAATTTTAAAGTGTGATATTTTGGACAATTGCCCATAAATAAATAAAGACTAAATAAGGCTCTTCAATTTTTTTCTTTTCAAAATTTAAACGGTAGGCCGTAGGCGAATGTTTCTAAGTTTATAATTATATACTTTCAAGTTTATACCACACCTCTCAGCCATTTTTGTTAGGACGATTTATTGACCATGATGGTCAATTGCTATTCTGCTAAATTCACCTTTTTTGAATAATTCAATAATCCACGAAGATAATTTTGCAATATAATGCATATTTTAGTGTTCATCCGGGTTGATTTTGTGTTCTTAATTAGAATTCTGAAGAAAACTCTCTATTATAATTTACTTTTTGGATATTGGTAACATAACTACATAAGTGATCAAATTAATCATTATAAATACTTCTTTGAACCACTATACCCGAACAGATCCTAGATTCCTATATCCGAAGAACCAAAACCGAATCCGAACCGAACCGAGAACCGAGAACCGAATGGGTATCCGAAATATCTGAAATACAATTATATACCCAAAATATTAATTATATTTATACTTGATAACCCAAAATTACAATTATAAATCCGAAGATATGAGTTATTTTTATACCAAAATGATTGAGAGACCCAAAATAACCAAAATATACGAAGTTTTTAGTTATATTTGTTAAGCTTTGACCAATTTATTCAAATTTAACCAATTTATTCAAATTTAACCAATTTTCATTTTATTTTTATGATGTTTTGGTTACCCGAAACCGAACCGAACCCGAATGGAACCGAACCGAACCCGAACCGAAATTCTAAAATACCCGAGTGGGTTCTAAATCCTAAACCTGAAAACTCGAACCGAACCGAACCCGATCTGGTACCCGAACGCCCATAACTACTTACTTTACTTTTTCAATGTTATTAGTTTCCATTATATAAAACACAATTCTTTTTCCTTTTTTGTTATTTTTATTTGGTAGTTTTTTATTTTTTCTATTATTTTACTTTTTCAATGTTATTAGTTTCCTTTTTGAGTTTTAGAATTCATGATTTGCTTGTTTACAATTTGAATAAGAGAACTAAAAGATGGAAGTACACATTTAAAAAAAAGATAGAAGTACACACTTACAAATATCTTTATATTTACATTTTATCAGAAAAAAAAAGGATGGAAGTACACATTTAAAAATTATGATTTTTTGAGTTTTAGAAATCCTGATTTGGTTGTTGAGAATTTGAATAAGAGAACTAAAAGATGGAAGTACACATTTAAAAATAAGATGGAAGTACACATTTAAAAATAAGAAATGTGTAGATTATTATATATAGTTTAGTCGTTGTTGTATATTAATAATTTTTCTTTTTTGAAACTTTTGTCATAATGGAAATGATTATAAAATATAAACTTTTAAGTTTGGTTAAGTTTGGTCGTATATTAATAATTTTCCTTCTAAGTTTGGAATATATTGGATAAGTACCCGCATATATGCAGGTTTGTAATTTAATATTTTATAACCCACTAAAAAAACAAAAACAAATAAATGAAAAACAAAATTAGATAACCCATGAAAATATATAATACATAAACAAAGAAACAAAGTTTACGATGAAATAAATATATACTTTAAAAGAAAAATTTGGTGAAGAAATACAATAAATAATTTTGGATACGACTATTGGACTTTTAATTATTTAGTGTCTAATTGACATACTACAAAATTGTGGTTTATATAGAGGACAAATTAGAATTCTTTTCCTTTATTATTAATTTTCTTAATCTAAATGGAAAATCTAATGAATGTTTTTTCCTTTTTCTATTAATTTTAAATTTTAAGATAAATTTAATTTTTTTTAATTTTTATTTTTAGGAACTTTATCTTTTATGATTATAAATCGGTTATTAAATTTTCCGAATTTTTGAGTTTTTTATTAATTGATTTTAAAATTTTACAACCTTACAACTTTGACTTGACACGTGTCGCGATTAGGTGAATTAACAACTTTAAAACATTCAATTTTATATTATAATATTTCCTTATTTTAAATTGAAATATTTTTTTAACAAAACAAAAATTGGTTTTTGTTTTTTTTTTAATTTTTTTATGATTGTTATCTATTGTTTAATTTCCATATTCTAATCTGAAATATGGTTTTTACTTTTTTTTTTTTTAACTTTGGTTTTCATTTATAGTTTTTGTTTAATTTTATTAATCTAAACATAACTACTATTTTTTTTCCTAATCCCTTTAAGATTATAGTTTTTGTCTATTTTTTTCCTAATACCTTTTAAGATTCCTAAATTTTTACTTTTATTGTTAATATTATATTTTGGAATTTTATGAAACACGTGTCAAAATATAATTGGAAATTTATTAAATATATGCCAAAATCTAATCGATTAACTTAACACGTTTAAAATATAATTGGAAATTTATTAAACACGTCACACATGTATAAATATAATTGGAAATTTATTAACACATGTCAAAATCTAATACTTAACACGTGTCGTGATCATTCGAGTACTAACTTTGAAACATTATGCATTATATATTAAATAAAATTTGACATGTTTAAATTTTTTATATGAAATTTAAACATATAAGAAATCGGGTACTTTTAAAAAAATTATGATTAATTTCAAAGACATATGAAATAAATATATATCTTGAACAAAAAATTTGGTGAAACATATGTCATATGTTCTCGTACATATACACATGACACATACATATATAGTTTGTTCGTGATTGTATATTAATAATTTTCCTTTTTAAGTTTCTTTTTGTCATAATGGAAATGATTATAAACTTTTAAGTTTGGTCGTATAATTTTCCTTTTAAGTTTAGAGTATATTTATAATTTTTCTTTCTTAAGTTTGGTCGTGGTATAAACATTTAAGTTTTATTTTGTCACTTTCTTTTATTGTAAGTTTTTCTTACTTATTCTTGTTTTCTATTTTTTTAAGATTGCATTTTTTTAGTTTTTCCTTTTAAGTTTAGAGTATATTTATAATTTTTCTTTTTTAAGTTTGATCGTGGTATAAACTTTTAAGTTTCTTTTTATCACTTTCCTTTATTGTAAGTTTTTTTTACTTTTTCTTGTTTTTTTTTTAAATTGCATTTTTGTAGTTTAACAGTTTTTAATATTTACTTTAATTTTATTTTTACTTTTTTTTTAATTAATTGACACATGTCAATATCTAAATTAACCCTGACAAATGTCACAATCTCGTAAGTGAAAATTATCATACGTGTCACGCTCACGTTGAGAAATCAATCTTAAAAAAAGAAAAAAACAAGAATAACTAAGGAAAACTTATAATAAAGGAAAGTGACAAAAAGGAAATTTAAAAGTTTATAATCTACAACCACGACCAAACTTAAAAAAGAAAATTATTAATATACGACCAAACTTAAAAGTTTATAATCCTTTCCATTATGATTAAGATCGCGACATGTTTCAAAATAATAATATAAAAATTTCCTATTGTTAGTTATTTATTTTTAGAAAGAAAAAATAACAATAAGAGAAAAAGAATTGTGTTTTATATTATGAAAACTAATAACATTGAAAAAGTAAAGTAAGACAAAAAAAATAAAAACTACCAAATAAAAAGTGTTAAATATAAAAAAAAAATACATAAGATTCATCTTATTATATAAAGCAGAATGTTTCAAAGTTAGTAACTTGCCTGATCGCGACACGTGTCCAGTCAAACGATCAGATTTTGACATGTGTTTAATAAATTTTCAATTATATTTTAACACATAATATTAACATTAATAAAAGTAAAATTTAAAATTGATTTCTAATCCTAAAAAGTAAAGGGGAAAATAGTAGTTATTTTTAGATTAAAAAAAGTTAAACAAAACTATAAATAAAAGCCAAAGTTAAAAAAAAAAAACCATATTTTAGTTTAGAATAAAGAAATTAAACAATAGATTACAATCCTAAAAAGAAAAATAATAAAAGCCAAAGTTTATAAAAAAAAAAAAAAAACCATATTTCAATTTAGAATAAGGAAATTAAATAATAACTTACAATCCTAAAAAGCTAAATTTTTAAAATAAAAAAAAACAATTAGTATTTTTATTTAGATTAAGAAAATAAAAAAATGGAATACGATCTTAAAAAGAAAAGGAATTCTCATTCTTCACCTCTATATAAACAAATTGATAGCTTCTCAATTTCACAACCAAAAAAAATTTTCATAATATTTTTTGTCCATAAGCTGCATGTGATATTTTGTCTAATAGAAAACATGATTACGTAAAGAGAAAGTTCATGTTACGTAAAAAGAAAAGCCTGATCGCGCCACGTGTCAAGTTAATCGATTAGATTATGACATGTGTAAAAGAAATTTCCAAAAAAATCCAATTAGTTTTTGACACATAATATTAACAATAGAATGATAAATTTATAATCGACTCATAATCCTAAAAATTAAAATTACTAAACAAAAAATAAAAATAAAAAAGTAAATTTATCCTAAAAGCCAAAATTGATTAAAAAAAGAAAAATTTATAATTTATAATGGAAAAATTTAACATCGATTAATAAAAAAACTTAAAAATTCGGAAAATATAATAACCGATTCATAATCTTAAAAGTAAAGTTACTAAAAAATAAAAAATATTAAATTGATCCTAAAAGGCAAAGTTAATATAAAAATGAAAAAAAAATCCTTAGTTTTTCCATTTTTATTAAGGAAACAATTAATTACTAATCCTAAAAGAAAAAAAAAAATCTAATTTTCCACCTCTATATAAACCACAATTTGGTAGTATGTTAATTACACGCCAAAAAATTAAAAGTCCAATAATCATATCAAAAACTATTTATTGTTTATGCTTCACCAAATTTTTTCCTTCAATGTATATGTTTATTTCATTCAAAACCTATATATTTTCACGGGTGATCTCATTTTGTATTTCATTTTTTGTTTTTTTCACGAGTTATAAAATATTAAATTACAAACCCGCATATGTGCGGATACTTATCTAGTATATATATATATATATATACAGAGATACCCCTACTCTTTGAAATTGCACATCTCCCCTCTGACACTCTCACTCTCAAGCGTGTTGCCGGTGTTACTCTCAGCATACTTGGATTTCGAGTAACTTACACTTTGTCTAGCCGATCGCTGAACCTTTTTGACATGCTTTTTCTCAAACTCAAATCTCAGCTTATGAATCCAATAACAGATAACAACTTCTGGCAAATAACTTCGGAAAATCTTTGTACCTTTTCCTAATTTGAATATTCCAACCATTGGCTACATTTGGTACAATTCCCCGATAGAGACTCATCATCTAACATTGCGTGTGGTATATATAAACAAAAAACATGTGACATTAGAAGCTGAACGGGCAAACTAAATCCAAGATCTTAGATACTCTTCTTCATTGATTCCATTATCAAAATGCTAACTTTTGGGGGGAAAGATGATGGTTTTTCCTCCAGATATTATCAACCTTTTGCTGGTGAAATGAATAAAGTGGATATCTTTCTCGCCGAAAGCTTCCGAAGATCAAATCTTTTATTTCTGATTTTAAGCCTGATTTCACCTAGAACGAGGAAAAAACTACTCTTGAAATATCATCACCATGGATTGGTGTCGACTGTCAAGTGTCGACTGTCAAGTGTCGACTGTAAAGTACGTGGGCCTGAGTCTAATGCAATTTAGTCAATTGTTGGAACACAGTCAACTGTTGGAAATTTTCAGAAGTTGTGTAGAGGTTATGTGTGGGAATTTTTAGAAGTTGTGTAAATGTAAGCTCAAGATCCTTAGCTACTACATATAGTCCAAGCAGATGTAATAGAAGTTGTGTAGAGGTTATATCAGAACAGAGGATTTCTTAAAATGATGTCTCAGCCCGCTTTAGTTCTTTAGCTACCTGGATCATCTTCGGTCTGTCTTCATCCCTCTCCTCGCAGCATCTCAGCGCAAGTACAACACACGCTTCCACCTGCAATCTTTGAGCACTTGTAATGTCTTTCATCATCATAAGATCAATTCATTCACTGAGCTTCTCATTCTCATATAAGCCTTTCACATATCCAAGAATACCAACTGGATACCCATCAGATCCTGTGAAATAAACCGGTCTGCCAGTGAGAAGAACCATCAATGAGACTCCAAAGCTGCACACATCGGTATATTCTGTTACAAGCCCTGTCGTAAAGTATAATGGATCGAGGTACCCGTATGTACCCAGCACGTCTTCAGCTTCTATTTGTGATTTTCCCTCGTCGAGCGATATGGAGAAGGATAAATCAGACAACTTTGCGGTCCAGTTCTTGTCCATGAAAACGTGCAGTGGCTTAACATCTCTATATATGATGATCTTAGGGAAGGCCATGTGGAGATAAGCAAGGCATTTGCAATCTCCTTCCAATCTTCAGCCTCAAACTCAAAGGCAATAACGATTCCTCCCCATTAACCGTAATAACTCCTCGATGATTCAAAACTCCATGTTCTGCATATTCAAACACCAGAACCGGATAAGGGAACTCCAGACAACATCCTAATAGTTTAAGAAAATTGTTGTGGTTGCTCATCCGAGCAGACAAGACGATGTCTTTGTATACCTCTCCTACCCTGTAATCTGTAACTTTATACTCGGAGAATCTCTTGATCATGTAAGATCTATCTTCGATTACACCTTTGTACCATATGTAGAACCCTTCTTTGGTGACAAAACAACTGGAATCGAAGTTCTTGGTGGCTTTAAGGATATGGTGAGAAGAAAAACTGCGTATAGGAATGGATATACCATTACAATCAGCTATAAGTTCTTTTAAGAATTTGCTTCCGTTCTTCAAGAACCACCTTTCCTCCTTCACGTCGTTTTCAGCTTCTACTCTTGATTTTCCCTCAGGGAGAGATATCGAGAAGGATAAATCAGACAAATTTGCAGTCCAGTTCTTGCCCAAGAAAACGTGCATTGGCTTAACATCTCTATGTCAGCTGTAAAGTACGTGGGCCTGAGTCTATAGCAATTTTGGCCCATCAAAATAGTCAATGGTTGGAGCAAATAGTCAAACCGGGAATAGATCTTCATCTTGGAGCAAATAGTCAAACCGGGAATAGCACGGGTTCTTAGGAATATTTTATGATTAAAATGTGATTAATTTAAAGTTTATAATTTCTCAAAGCGTTCTTAACTTTTTTATCCTTCAATGGTTGAACTAGAGGTTCTAAAATTTTTTTTTTTTTTTTTTTAGTATAATTTAATTAGTTTAAAATTATAAATATACTATATTTTATAAAACCAAAATTATATTGCATTTCATAAAATTTAAAACATACAAAATATAGATATTGAAATCATAATACGTTTAGTTGTAATCTTAAGGGGTACCAAATTTGTGCCGTATATGCTTAACCAAATCAGCTTTTAATTGTTGATGTATTTTTCTATCCCGAACTTGATTTCGAATGCCGATCATATTGCTGAGATTTGTAGGCATATATGTAGAATACGTCATATCCACTTCTGAAGTTCTGCTTCCTTCTCCTTGTTCGAATTCTGATATATCAAACTGAGTGTATCTATCTCGTTCGTTTTCTACTATCATATTGTGTAGTATGATACATGCTCTCATAATCTTTCCTATTTTTACATTATCCCAAATAAGAGCTGGATGTTTGACAATGGCAAACCGAGCTTGCAAGATTCCAAAAGACTAAATTTAGCGTGAATATAGACAGAACGTTGTCCATACATTAAACTCAAACTTAACAAAAAGGTCATCTTACGACAACTTGGTGACAAAGACATGAGCTAAAAGTTCATACAACAAAACACATCAAACATCATTCATTCAAATAACACATATCAAAGTCATAGCAAGAACACTTCAAAGTTCATTTTACAAAAAACACATAATATTTCATACAAAAAACACATCAAACATCATGCCTTATTACACGGCATAGTTCATAATTATGACAAATGCTAAAGGGACTTTAAGTTTATGACAACATGTTAGTAATTAGCTTGTTCTTCAGAGCCATTTCTATATCAGAAAGTGGCTCTGTTTTTGCAAGGAGACTGTCAAGCAATTTGTGCTTAGAAAGCTTCCCTATCATTTCCAAATCCTTCCGCTTTATCTCCCACATGCTATGCAGCTCCTGCAGTGCATTTCCTTCATCGATACCACTGGTTGTCTTGTTCGCAGCCCTTTTACCGTTAGCCTTTGAGGCCTTAACACCCGGAGGACGAGCCATTGCTACATCCTCTCCATGGCTTACCGGTTGGGAGCTTGAAGACTGTGCAGAACCCTCCTCAACCTTCCTTTTTTTTGACCTTCCACCATCTATAGCAGAAGAAGCATAACACCATTTCTGGTCATGCCGAAGCTCCCTCCATGCATGCTCAAGGGTGAACTTGATCTGGTGGTCGTTGAAGAAGATTTCATGAGCCGCTTTCATAATATCATTCTTATTCTTGCCACTTGATTTCTCTTTCATTGCAGCCTCATAGCATCCCACGAACTTGCATACTTGGTCATTCAACCTCCCCCACCTTTGCTTACAGTGAGAGGCCTCGCTTTTTTGCACACCAGCGAGCTGTGGACTTGCGTTAAAATACGCTTGAATGCATTTCCAAAACGCCGTAGCTTTTTGCTCATTCCCGACGACTGGATCCTTGCTGGTGTTCAACCACGCACTGATGAGCACCACATCTTCTTTGGGGATCCATTTCCGTCTTTCTTTACGCTCCTCAACACCTACATTTGGATTGTCAGTGCATTGGCTACTAAATATAGGCACCTCAGACGATCTGAGATCTATAGTAGGCGAGAAACTCTCATATTGAGCCGGGTGAGGAATGTGGTTGTCTTGTTGACTAGTTAAAAGGTTTACAAAGCCTTGAGAGTTGCTATATGGATTCGTAGAATCCATAATCTAGTTTTAGAAGGATTTTTTCAGGAAGGGTTATGGTTTAAGTGTTCAGGTACAGATGAACACTATAATAAATAGAAGGGTTAGGTTTAAGTGTGAACTTAGAAGTTATGGTTGTGTTTATGTGTTTAAGAAGGGTTAGGTTTAAGTGTGACATGACAAGCATTGATCACAAAGAGCTTTAACTCTTAACCTAATCTAAAACCACCATGCATTGATCACAAAGACCTTAAAGTCTTTACCTAATAAAAAGCTAACTAGCAAATTAAACATTGTCTTAACATATTTGTCTTACTACATAACTAACTTCATCAGGAACATTACTATAACATAGAGAATAGCTGCAACTCATTTCTTCTACTTAAACATATATGAAATGGCTGCAAAAACAAAAAGGAAACACAGCAGCAAATAGCGATCACCTTGGTTTGCATTTTGCTCCTTCAGCCTTGAAACTTCTCCTTGAAGCAGTCTTACCTCTTCCTTTATTTCTCCAATGGTGGGATCAAATGCTTGAAGTCTGTCAAGCCTAAGCAGCTTCTCCCTTTGCTCTTCAAGCTCTCTCTGCACGATGGAGATTTGCTCTGTCACATCCTCATCCCACCATTTCCATATATGCTCTCCACTCGCCTACATACATGTGTTAGTTTTATCAAACATTTTCAAACAAAAAAAACCCTTCACTCATCGACAATAATGGGATGAACTTACCTCTTTAAACCAGTCTGGACAACTATAGTACTTGCGCCCAGGAGTCCCTGTCTCTTCACCTATCGACGATTCAAGCTTCATCTGCCGGCCACAGAAACATTTCTTAGGAATGCCATAATTTGCATCCGCATATGCCCACCTCAAGTCCATTTCTGGTCCTTCGGATGACGTCTCGCTGTAGCTAATCGGCATTCTCTGTAAACCAGTAAACCCTAATTTTCAATCTCAATTTGAATCACACCAAAAAAATTTTCCCCAAATCAGTAAATCAGTAAACCCTAATTTTTCCCCAAATCAGTAAACCCAAATTTTCAATCGCAATAACCAAAAAATTAACAAAAACAACAACGAAAACGTGCATGAATTCGTACCTTGACAAAGCGATTGGAGAAAGCAGTCTCGATTTGGTCTTCAAACTCTCCGATTTGCTGTGCTCGAATCTCGCCGGAAGAAATGAAAAACGTCGGCCAAAAATGAAGAGAAGAAAAATGGTCGCCATAAATTGTCGAGAGAGAAACTTTCCCAAATTTTTTTTACCAAAAACCAATGCAGATTCGACACCTGTCTTAAAAACCTCGTTAAGAACCGCTTCTAAAAATCCTTCCCCAATGATCGGTTCTTAAGGAAATTGGACTTTTTCATTTATTTTTGACTCATTAATACTTAAGAACTCCAGTTATGAACCTCCCTTGAACCTCCATTGGACCTGCTCTAAGGATATGGTGAGAAGAAAAACTGCGTATAGGAATGGATATACCGTTACAATCAGCTATAAGTTCTTTTAAGAATTTGCTTCCTTTCTTCAAGAACCACCTTTCCTCCTTCACGTCGTTTTCAGCTTCTACTCTTGATTTTCCCTCAGGGAGAGATATCGAGAAGGATAAATCAGACAAATTTGCAGTCCAGTTCTTGCCCAAGAAAACGTGCATTGGCTTAACATCTCTATGTCAGCTGTAAAGTACGTGGGCCTGAGTCTATAGCAATTTTGGCCCACCAAAATAGTCAATGGTTGGAGCAAATAGTCAAACCGGGAATAGATCTTCATCTTGTATGATAAATTGAGAAATAAAGTCTGGTTTTGATTTTGAAGGAAAACAGAAAATCTTTTTGTCAAGAAACTATAATTCTGTTAATGGAATCGATGATGAAGAACTTGAAGCAGAATCTGAGATATTGGTCCTCCGGGGAAAAGAAGGAAGAAGACTCGAAGGAAAGCTGGTTCATGTACAACGGAAGCGTCTTCTTAAAAGAACTTATTGCTGATTGTAACGGTAAATCCGTTCCTATACGACGCTTTTCTTCTGACCAGATCATTCAAGCAACCAATAACTTCGATATAACTTGTTTTGTCACCAATGCGGGGTTCCACATGTGGTGGTACAGAGGCATCATCGAAGATAGATCTTACATGATCAAGAGATTCTCGGAGGAGATAGTTCCAGAATATGGAGTGAAAGATATTTACAATGACGTTGTCTTGTCTGCTCGGATGAGCAACCACAGCAACTTTCTGAAGCTATTAGGATGTTGTCTCGAGTTTCCTTTTCTGGTTCTTGTGTTTGAATATGCAGAGCATGGAGTTATGAACCATAGAGGAGCTATTAAGGTTAATGGGGAGGAAGCTTTATTGCCGTGGAGTGTACGGTTGAAGATTGGAAAAGAGATTGCAAATGCCTTGACTTATCTTCACATGGCGTTCCCTAAGATCATCATACATAGAGATGTTAAGCCAGTGAGAATTTTCTTGGATAAGAATTGGAACGCAAAGCTGTCAAATTTATCATTTTCCATATCTCTTCCTGAGGGAAAAACGAGAATTGAAACTGAAAGAGTGATGGGAACAGCCGGGTACCTGGATCCATCATATATTGCCACGAATTTTGTGACGGAATATACCGATGTGTATAGCTTTGGAGTCTTTTTGATGGTTCTTCTCACGGCGAGACCAGCTCTTGTCTCCACTGGATCTGATGGGGAATACAACAGTATTGTTGGCTATGTGAAAGGCTTATACGAGAATGGGAAGCTCGATGAAGTGATTGATCTATTGATGTTTGAAGACAACGCAAATGGTCAGCGATTGCAGGTGGAGGCGTGTGTTGTACTTTCACTGAGATGCTGCGAGGAGAGAGATCAAGACAGACCAAAGATGATCCAAGTAGCTAAGGAACTTAAGCGGATTGAGATATCATTGAGAGATTGATGGAGTTACAGCGACAGAACCGGAGAGAAGAGTATCGAACCGAACCAGAATTTCAAACCGGAAATACATGATATAATTGGAGCTCGGTTCTGTTTTCTCATTTCATGATTTATTATTTGTTTTACTTGTTTCAGTTGTTAATAACTGAAGAGAATCGGACTTCTTGTTGAATAGGAACCATCTCCTCCACTTTCCCATTTTCCCTTTGTCGTAGGAGCTAAGTCTCCATTTCCCTTCTTGTACTTCTCTATTTAAGATAATGAAAAGCCAAAAGAGGCAATATCAATTGCCCAAAAAAGTATCTTATTCTTGTGTTTTCAGCAATTATTTCACTTGCTCTGTTTTCTAAAAGTTTTGACGAAAATCATCGCTATCAGAGATTCTAGCTAAAGGCCTCCTCTCTGTTCTTGGACTGTAAAGTAAAGTTTGAAAATTATTCCTTTCTGTAGTGTGGAATTCAGATTCATACATAAAATAAAACCACTCAGAGAAGCTCGGAGAAACATATGAAAACTTTGACCTTCTGTTAGTGTCGTGTGTTTTTGTATAGATACAACTTATACACTTGCTATATGTATCTGTGCATTTATGTTTCCAGTTGTTTTGGATTGTTAATGCGTTTTGAAGGCACAAGGGTGTAACATTTTTTTTCCTGCTTCACACATTCACTCTGCGATAAGCCAGACCCTTTTGGCGTAGGAGTTCTTGGTCTAGCGTTATGACATGCGTCCATATGCTTGGGCCTGTGTTTGTCGATTCTTGATGATCCACAATGAGATTGATCTCAGTGGGACAGTAACATCCAAAGGTAGAAGTACCTCTTCTAGCTCAGACCAGTCAAGTTCTTCAGAATCCCCATCTTCATATTCAACCATGTACCACCCAGAATCTTTGTCGAACTTTGTCACCGTACCAGAATAGTACTGACCCAAGAAAAATTTCAGAACTTCTCTACCCTCAAGCCATTCGCCGCTTCCTACAGTGCCACTTGATATTGGTTCTTCCTTGGCAATTATACAATCTGTTTCAGGTTCATCAGGCACACCATTGATAACAACTGCAGGCTCTCCCGGTATCTCAAAGATCGCTAGAGGAAGTGGCGGTGTTTCTGGCTTAATGCTCCCGGTGTTCTCCATTTTGAGTTACCTTCTGAAAAATCTTACAGAGATCTTAAACAAAAGTGCATAATTCATAGTTGTATAGAATTTCAGAAGCGATGGTGATCAACTGCAACAAATGCTTCAACAATAGCAGTTGCCTGCCAACGTGATGAATGTGGATTCTGAAAAGATTCATACATTTACTATAATGTGATAACGAATAAGAGATCATTAAGCGAACGACCTTCATCAGATTCTCATCATTGTTCCTTCTAATTAATTCGTCAACAGAAACAGAACCAAATTCAAGGAAAGTCATTCATAGCAGATACGAGGAGCGCAAATTTGAACGAAACGAATCGATTTATCTTAATATGTGATATCAATCCCTAAATCCTATACGAGAATGATTGAATCGTCCTCGACATACTTGATTAGCAGCACAAACCCTAATTCCAGTTTACGCATAAATGACATATCGAAAGTCATAACGTTAGACAAGAAGAGGCTCACCAATATCAGCCGGGGATAGTCGCTCGGAAAATAATATCGAGGAGATTACGCTACCGGCGTTCGTAGTTTGTCGAGTGTTCGGCGGCGACGGGAGGCGGGAGGTTTGCAGGAGATAAAGCTAGACAGTTTGTTTGGCAGCGAGAACAACTCTATTCGGGATGGACGAGCAATTCAAATCATCATTATTAGTTCGGTTCGATTCGGGTGGATATACTTTTTGGTTTTCTCACACATATCAAGGTAAATTAAAAATGAAATTAAAATCTGAAATGAACGAGAAAGTTCTAAAATTATCATAGACGCAATAACAACTTTTTTCTTTTTCTAATTTTATATAGAGAAATTATTCAAAATGCATTTTTTGAAAATTTTCTGACCAAAGTAACACCCTAATAAAAAATTTCCATTTTTAGCATTCATTAAAGAAGCAAAAGACAATTTTACCCATACTTCCACTAATTAAAAATAAAAAAATAAAAAATTTACCCAGAATTTTTCCTTTTTTTCCCGGATCTCATCAATCATCGTCGATATCTCTCGATCATCACCAATCATCAACAATCATCATCTATCATCTCCGATCATCTTGTTAATCATCTCCGATCATCTTCTTAATCATCTTCGATTAGAAACGGCGAGGTCATAATCATCTCAGATCAGATTCTGCGAGGTCGTAATTTCGTATCATCCTGGAGTCGGTGGCATCACCTACAACTTTGAATGGAACAATGGAACCTTATTTTATAGTTGAGTCGGTGGCATCACCTATGCAGTGTTGCTGAGATAGCTTCGTCATTAGATATGGTCTCTGTTGTTCCAAGCTGTTCAGAGAATCACATTTTATTCTAAAGCAGAAGATTCCCCTTAAGGATTTGATCTCTCAAACAAGTTCAGATTGCAAGTTTCTACTACGGTTGCTTTCTACTCATGTTCTACAGCTTGTATGTTCTTTTGCTCCTATTTTTGGCTATGAGTTTGAGATTGTTGAACGATATGCGTTCTTCAATTGAGCTCTTCTAGATTTCATTATCTGTTTTCTGTTTTTGTTCATTTCGGAAAATTTTTCGAAATACGTTATATATGTTCCTAAATATTGTTCATTTTCAAGAAAGGATCAGTTTTCATCATTTGTATCTTTCTCTTATTTCTTTGTGTATCCAAAACAACAACACATTTGTTTTGATGCTTCATTTACGCATGGAAATCAACAGGAAATATCGTTTTCTGTTTTTATTCATTTCGGAAGACTTTCCGAAATACGTTATATATGTTCCTAAATACGTTATATATGTTCCTAAATACGATTCATTTTCAAGAAATGATCAGTTTTCATCATTTATATCTTTCTTTATTTCTTTGTGTAGACAAAACAACAACACATTTGTTCTGATGCTTCATTTACGCATGAAAATCAACATGAAATATCGTTTTTTTTTTTTATAGTTTTCAGTTTTTGTTCATTTCGGAATTGTTCATTTCGGAAGACTTTCCGAAATACGTTATATATGTTCCTAAATACTGCTCTTTTTCAAGAAATGATTAGTTTTCATCATTTGTATCTTTCTCTTATTTCTTTGTGTATCCAAAACAACAACACATTTGTTTTTATGCTTCATTTACGCATGGAAATCAACAGGAAATATCGTTTTCTGTTTTTGTTCATTTCGGAAGACTTTCTGAAATACGTTATATATGTTCATAAATCTGTTTTTGTTCATTTCAGAAAGCTTTCCTTAATACATTAAAAATCATGTTGGTGTAAATTCACGATCTCGTTGTGCCCACCATAGAAAAGCTCACAACCCCAAAATTAGAACAATCACCACAATCAGCTGAAGATTGTAAAAATTTCAGTTAATGAAAAGGCAAATTCCCAAAAATACACAGTACAATTAGATAAGCAGAGAGGATTGATAGATGAGAGGGTAATCACCCAGACGGACACAAATTCTAAATGGGTAGAAACCATCAAAATTGGATCTTTTTGGGTAGAAATCTATCGAAATATTTTTCTTAATTAGTACCGAGGAGATGTAGATTTCTATTTTTCGGCGATGATAAGCTTCCGATGGTGATTATCTCCGGCGACTATTTCGATTTCTGCAGAAGGGTTTGTTGTCGGTGACAAGCGATGAAGATGACGACAATTTTTTTTTTCTTTAATCGCGTGTTTAAATTTGTTCAAGGGTAATGAGTCTTTTTCCCTTTTAATGAATGCTAGTTTTGGGATTTTCACCCTTATGTGCTAAATTATTGAACTTTAAGTTTTTTGTGCTATTTTGTAGAATCGTATATTTTTTTTATATTTAACACTTTTTATTTGGAAATTTTTATTTGTTCTCATACTTTAATTTTTCAATATTATTAGTTTCCATTATATAAAATACAATTATTTTTCCTTTTTTGTTATTTTTATTTGGTAGTTTTTATTCTATCTCATACTTTACATTTTCAATGTTATTAGTTTCCATTATATAAAACACAATTCTTTTTCTTTTTTTGTTACTTTTTTAATAAAATAAATAACTAACAATAGAAAAGTTTATATTATTATTTTGACACATGTTGTAATCTTAATTAACAACGACACATGTCACGATCTCGTGAATAAGAATTATCCTACATGTCACGCTCAAGTTGAGAGATTCAGCTTTATATACACTTTTTATTTGGTAGTTTTTATTTTTTCTCTTACTTTACTTTTTTCTTTTTTGTTATTTTTTTCTTTTTAAAAAATAATTAAAATAACAAACAATAGGAAAGTTTATATTATTACTTTGACACATGTTGCGATCTTAATTAACAACGACACATGTCACGATCTAGTGAGTAAAAATTATCTTACATGTCACGCTCAAGTTGAGAGATTCAGCTTTATATATACTTTTTATTTGGTAGTTTTTATTTTTTCTCTTACTTTACTTTTTCAATGTTATTAGTTTCCATTATATAAAACACAATTTTTTTTCCTTTTTTTTTACTTTTATTTGGTAATTTTATTTTTTTCTCTTACTTTACCTTTTCAATGTTATTAGTTTCCATTATATAAAACACAATTCTTTTTCCTTTTCTGTTATTTTTCCTTTTTAAAAAATAAATAACTATATTACACTTAAATTGATAACTAGCATAAATATGATCCGTATAATTAAATTCTAAATTAAGACTCATGTTTAGTTATCTAGAAATTATGTTTTGTAATTCACAATTAAGAAAATTCGAAATTGACTCATATTACCCATAAACATGGTAAACATTCTCTCTATATGAATGAGAGGGTTCCAAAAATTAATTTCTTTTTTTGTTATTGTCTTATAGGAACGTTTATATTATTACATTGTTATTTTCCGGTTTTTTTACACATGTCATGAAATTTTCCTTATAAGTTTGAGTATATTTATAATTTCCCTTTTTAAAATTTGATTGTTGTTGTAGATTATAAACGTTTAAGTTTCCTTTTGTCACTTTCCTTTATTATAAGTTTTCCTTACTTATTCTTGTTTTTTTTTTTTAAGATTGCGTTTTTAAAAAAAATTATCCTACGTGTCACGTTCACGTTGAGATATCCAGCTTTATATAATAAGAGATTTTGGATACCGAGCCGAAACTCGAATGGATATCCGAAATACAATTATATATCCAAAAATATTATGTACATTTAAACTTAGAAAAAACTAAAATACTCAAAAGTACAATTATAAATCCAATATATTAGTTATGTTTAGACCAAAATAACCAAAATACCCGAAATAAGTATTTGAGATAAATTTTGGGTATCAAAATCCAGATGGAACGGAACCGAACCCAATCACCAAAAAAAAAAATACATCCTACACTGTTAGTATCGAAATACCCAAAATCTGAAGAAAAAAAAGACCTGAATCCGAACGGGTACCCGACTGCCCTGACCTAGTTCGAATGGTCGATGATGTTGAAACTTAATTTTGTGTGGTCACATAAAGAAATCAAAATTTTGTGTAGTTTCAAGCGGTCGAAACTTTGTGTGGTGTGAACTTTGACTGTGAAACTTCCTGGGGCTATAGATCGAATAGCCAATGCTTTGACAATCAAATGTAACAACAAAACTTTTTTTAATTTCTTTCCTATACAAAAAACAATACTTTTTACATGTAGCAACTGACACTTTTTTTATTTTTAGTACATACTTAAACTTGCTTGAATCTGCCATTCAATGAAATGTATATTAAAAAAAAAACAAAAGACAGACAATCCAAACACTAAATCCACCCTACAAACTTTGCTAAAAAACTGCACAATGACAAGGTGAATAAAAACTTGAGCTGTCTCTATATACATGTGAATTATATATAATCAAATGAAAGAATCATATGGGAGCATTTAAACTGGTTATAATCAATATAGCTTCTGTTTTCAAGCTAGAAGCTTTTGCTTTTTGTCCATAAGAATCAGTCTCCTTGGTTGCACCATTGGTCAGGGACGCACAAGAAATGTGTCACCAAGAATTTCCTGAACCTCGTCTTGTAATCAATCGGGCTGATCACTGTCGGCTGCACATTCTTTGGCACCACCAAAGACGATTTCACCCACGTCTCTAACTGCTTGTCCCATGTGTATTGCCTCAAGTAGTCGATGATCCCACACACTAGCTCATGACCCTCATCATCTACTCCAACCAGCAACGAATAGTCCATCACGTTTATACTCTGCGATTTGTTTTCCATTTACGATGAGTGGATTGTGTAACACAATATAAACTGAACATATATGGTGTCATGAGACACAGAGAGCGAGGGAGATGAAAAAACTCACGGTTAGAAAACTGGTGTCGTTATAAACCGCTCTTTGGAGATTTTGTTTTGATGTTTTGCTAACGTAAAGCGGGGATTTGTTTATGTCATTGACAAAGTTCTGATCCAATAGAACATCTTCTGCGCCATTAGCAGAAGTGGCGATAAACCGAGCGTGTAGAGCACCTTTGAGATCATACTGGCGAGTAATTTTTCTGCCAAAACTGAGATTCTCCATGACCATCAGGTCGTGCCGTATCTCTTTTCCACTCTTTGGCTGCCTTACAGTTACCTGAAAATAGCGATCAAAGATCCTTCAAACTAAGCTCTATCCGTTTTATGACGATTGAGCAAAAATGCTAATATGGTCAAAAGATTATTCTAGAGACATTACCTGATGGATCCCAAGAACTTTGGCAAGACAAGTCTGGTTGCCTAGATCATATGAGTCCCTCATGTATTTGAAATACTCTGGCGCAAACTTCACAAATGATTCGTACTCTGTTTTCTTGATCTCTTTTACGATAAACCTATCATCCAAAGTCTTGGCGAACACAGATTTGCTCTTCCCACCCTTAGCATCCCACGGCTTACAGCGGCTAAGTGAAGCTATATAATCAAGCTCTGAGGAGCAACAACGCTTTCTGAGGTCGCGGAAATCATCTGCATATAGGCACACAATCGAGTATTTGGGTTTCCCAACTGATTTGAGTGACCCAAAAGTAACAAGGACCTCTGGAGGAGGTAGTGTTTCCAACCGATTTGTACTCTCACTCGCGAAACGGGAAACCTCATGGTCAAGAGTTTGCTTAGAATCTTGATCTTTATCCAAGAAACCTTCAAGAGATCCATGTATGCACCTTGAAAGAGGCAATCTGTTCTCAGCATTGCTCAGATGGGCAAGTGCGCAAGCAATTAGGCTCGAGAGCTCGTCTTCATAGTCTGACACTATAAAATTATCATCCCTCAAAGAGATGCGCAGGCGAGAACCTTCCTCAGTGATTATCTGGTTCACCGTCTGGAGGTTTTCTTGGGTAAAATTGTTTACATACTCGAATTTCAACAAGAATTCCTTCTCAACATCGACAATGGGCTTCGAGCGTACCTCTTCAAATGGCTGCCAAAACCATTCATCCCAACCTAAGATGTGTGACCCATTAGAGGCAGCAACCTCGCCATCCAGTGAATCTCCAGTAACTGCAATTAATTTGTCCGCTTCTTGATCATTGGTTGAATGGATATTAACAGCCAAATGAGTGTCAAAATGATCGTTGATGGGAGAGCTGGACAGAGTTTGCAATTCATTGTCTTCAGGCACATAAGATTCTTCCATCTGATCATTGTCCCCAGCACAAACATCAAAGATTGGTATTTCTTTGCCTTCAACAAGTGGAACGTCCATGCCTCCATTGCTAAGAGAATCAGAAACTTTGTCATTATTTTCATATCTGGTCATTCCAGCCTCGGAAACAATCTTCACACCTTCTTCATTTCCCTTCTTCTCACCACTTGAAGGTAGCAAACGATCAGATAAAACCAGGGACTGCAACCGGTAGTTCCAAATGAGAGCTTGAAGCAAAAGTTCCCACCTCATGCGGTTTAAGCGGAGCAGTTTGTGCGAAACATCATCAATGGTTTTAGACTTGTCAAAAGATATCTTGACGTTTTCCTATTTTAGGCAATAATGATATGTCCAAAAAAGGATGAATAGATATTAGTACGCTTGTCTCATGACCTTAACAAAGATATTTGTATACCAAATGCATTTTTGCAAAGCCAACCTCAAATCCACAACGCTCGTGCTTCAGTAACTCCTCAATGTTAGAAAGCAATTTGAGTGCACACTGATAGCTGAGATCTGAATTGGTGAACTGTGATCTCAGTCTCTTCAGAAAACTAGCAGCCTCCTCGAACAAGGAGATCCCTTTAGTGAATACCTGAACAAGAATAGAAACAATCAGCACAAATCATCAGACATCATATATGTTTTTAACACCATGTATAAGACATATAGTTGCAATACAGTTTTACTCAGAAAAGAAACTTACTCTATGAAATTCTTTCTCAAGCCAACCCACTTTTATTAAAATGCTAGCCTCCAGCTTCATATGTGGCAGAGATACTGTGTAAGGTTTGACTTGGGAGTAACTGAGCATAGCAACCATGGAGCCTAATCTGCAGTTGTATACAAGTTTCAACATATATTATTAGAGATAATGTCGGCTCTCAAACCATCATCCATGTAACAAAGTTCCAAGAGAACTAAGCCTTAAACTAGTAAAGTCAGGTATAAACTAACTTTAGTCCCAGACTATTCTCCTGGGATATTTCGAAAGACCATATTATAGAGTGACCTAAGTCGTACTTAATCACTTGCTTAGAATATGTAAAACTCCAGGCAGAGCAAAATAGAGCACAAAACATACCCAAAGAAGTGCAGGAAGTCCCTGTCAAAAGAGTGCCCACAGCTACACAATCTATTCAGAAAAGTTTGCTGAGTAAAGCTGAGCTCCAAGAATTTCCCAAATGACAAGCTACGAGCAGCAGTCGATATCAGCACTCGTTTTGTGGATTTCCGGGTCCCATTCTTTGTTTTACACTTTCCACAACGACTCCACATCCACATTTTTCCTTTTGCCTCACCAGACAAACACTTTGTTATAGGAATTCGCTTCATTTGTATTGTTAGTTGCTTGTTGTGATGAGCATAATAGTAAAGATGTGCTTCCGGAAGTTCCTCACACGTTTGGCATGGCTTTCTCTGCATCATGAACAGTTCCCTTAACATATTTGAATCACGAAAATGTTGTAGCGCCAATCGACTTTCAGCTTCTTAACATAATAAACACAGATTAGCCAGCATTTTATTAAAAATTGACAAGGGAACCAGTGTCAAACCTCATTAAACATATCTCGCAGGAATTTTTCCAGGGGAAGATCGAAGTGCTTGTAAAACTTAATGTGTGAGAAACGACTTTGGTCACACATTATCCCCCTGAGGGCATTTCTCTTCGAGACTAAAACCAATATACTCTGAGACTCCATGGTGGTCTCAATATCATTCTCTGTTTGCGACCTGTCTCCATCATCTGAATTCGTGTTTACTGGTAGCCCAGGGTCAAGTAACAAAGGTTGTTTATTTTCATCCTTTTCTGCAGTATCTTCCCCAGATTCCCTAATCGAATCAAGATAGCTGATGTTCGATATATCTGTATCCACGGAAACTGAAACTGATTCCGGATTTTGAACAAATCCTAAATATTTACTTAATTTGGCAGATAATGATGAGAACCCAGTAAAAATAACTGGATTATATGGCTCGTGAGAGAAGACATGATCTCCATCCGATTCCAAGGTTTCCGCTTTCTCGTTATCTGTTTCCCCGTTTATCTGAATAGAGTGTTCATCAAATCCACTAGACAAAGGAATATCAACTGCTTCAAAGGCAGATTCGCCAGGAGAAGGAGATAGTGGAAATTTTTCTGTTTCAGCAACACATGATGTAGCTTCCTTTGTAAAGATAGTTGAGTACATTGTTTGCCGATCAGCTAGGAAAGAAGCCTCCAGGATTAGATGATAAGCCAGGAGAAAAGAATATTGCACTACTTCTTTGACCTTTTTCAACCTATCGCTGTGGCTTCCTTTAAGTAAGATCTGTCACACATCACAATGCCAGAATCAGATAATCAGCGGTAAACTGCAGGAAAGTCTAGGGTCAATGTCACGAATTTAAATTTTGAAAGAATTCATCAGTTGATTGGGGATAAGACTTTCATACCGTGGAAACTATCCACGATCATGTGATGTAATGATGTTATTTTTACTAAAGGAGCATTCATTACTTATCATACTCCACAATCAATCAAGCACTCACCGTGCAGCCAAGGCGGGTAGGACAACCCTCTAAAAACATCAGTGTTTTAGTTGGCTTCTTCTCGGCTTCACCCACTGCATTATGCTCCTCGACAATTTTCTCAATGCGAAAGGAATCACAATGCTTTAACTTGTGACTAGACAGAGAGTCAAATGAAAAAATTGGTGAACCAATGCAGCGAGAAATTCTCAGTAGCCGGTGGAGCTTCATGTCAAACACCAGAGTGACCCCTTTGTCAAGAATGGACAATTGGATATCACGTGAAACAGACTTTTCCACCAGCATAACGTCAGGCTTGGAAGCTTCTATGAGAGCAACAACAGGCGCCACATAATCCTCGTCCTGTTGGCAATAAAAAATCAGAAAATAACCAAGTGAAAGCTTTCAAACTGATGATTGCCAAATTACGTTGCTCCCCCACCTTGCCCATTGATGTTAAAGAAGAAAAACCACTTAATGGTTGGCCCAGTACTCCTCCGACTAACATTATTCTAGGACGCTCATACTTGGTTGCCATGTGTTTAAGAGCAGCATGTTTTTTAAAAACCAGGCCTTTAAAAATTTCACTGCAGAAATGAACAATCATTAGGAGAATACAGGATGGAAACTGAATAAAGATCATGTGCAGTATTTATGAAATGAAACAGTAATAGGCGGGTTTTTCTAAATCTTCTTACAGGTCAGAGAACCTCAAACAATGCAAAGTCTAGGTAGTTTCTAATACCTATCACTGCAAGAACCAGTTGCTATGCATTTCACTTTGATGTACTCAGTCGGATCAACTTGTTTGCCATTGATAGCTGGCTTCAATAGTGAAGCAGCCTCCCAGCATAACCTAGTTACTATCTCAATCCAACTTTCACCTTCTTCCATAGAAAACCCAGCAGCCTTAACAAGTTGACTCACAATGAACTTAAACTTCAAATCTGCATCATCAAGCATAGCTCTTAAAGTTTCTTCATAGGACTTTCTCTTTTTACTATTTTCATCTTTAGATCCCCCTAAAGAACTCGATTTGCTCCACTTAGAGCCATCACAGCATTCATAATCATCATCATCTTCGACATCGGCAACACCTCCTTCTACTTCATCTTCAGGGTTTTCCGGTTCAGGGGGTTCCCACATTGGAGCATCCATTTCACCACTATCATCTTCACGATCAGATAAGAATTGCACGTCTTCAACACCAGTTTCTTTCGATTTTCCGCCCAAGATTTCTATGTCCCTTTGAATGTCACTCGGCATGCTCTTGGACTTACGCTCTAAGGTATATTGCCGATCTACCTTCTGTTCCTTTTGCGTGGAGTCCACATCATCTTGACTACCATGACTTGAACATTCATCTTCATTACCCCTGACATAGAGATAGAGAGACAAAGCATATCAAGTTATCAACAATCTTGCATTATCAAACCCAAAATAAATTCATATCAGCCTTATACCTTTCATAAGAGTTTCCATCAACCGAACACTCCCCTGGCGAAAGATTATATAAAGACAAGGAATTAGTAGTCGTCATCAATGGAGTCTTGCTTCCTCGATGTGAAATCTTACAAAGATGCTGTCACACGCTCACACACACTCCAATCTCAGAGTATATTTGATATCTTTTCTATCATTCGTAGCCACCTACTTGAGTCAAAGAAGACGCGTAAATTAACATCTACGCCAAAATAAACATTTAATGAGAAATCCTGAAAATGGAAAAAAAACAAGATATCGACCGACGGAGATATGATTCGCGAGAAGATCTAGGGATTTAAGAGAATTAAAAAAAAAAAAAAATCCATCCAGATTTTGGATTTCTGTGAACAACTGTACAGCGAAGTAATGAAGAACAAGAGAGAAAATCATTTTTCCGCGATCCACGACCTGAATCGGAGCGATTTATCCGGGAAAAAATTCAAGTCGAACAACAGTGAAATCGATTTCAAAATTTCAGCATAATCTTCACACTCACCGAGAAAACAACGAAGATGTTCCGAAGATCATCCGTTAAAGTAAGATTTTCGAGTCAAATCTCAGGAGAAACAAAGAAGGCGAAGAAAAAGCAGATAAACCGAAAAGGATGAATGACTCACCGCGAAAGCAAAAGGAGTTTTCCAGAGAGGTTGGGTTTAGTATGAGCTTGATGAAACCCTAAGAAACTGCAGATTCTTTGTTGCCTTGAGTGTAAAACAAAGCGAGAGAGAGAGAGACGTTGATTGATTTCTTCTTCACACCAGAATGAAACGAGTCCACGAAGAGGAGTTTTGTCGACGGTGGAGAGAAAGAATGGAGACGAAGTTTGAAGAAAGGGAAGGAGAATATTTCATTTTATTCTATTTAAACCAGTGGGCTCCACTTCTCTATCTACCGTTCTTATGCATTAGTCGATTATTTGTATTTCTTTTTACATTTCTTTTGATTTTTGATTTTTGATTTTTTTCTCTTTTTTTTTTAATTCTGGTCTCGGCCGTTAAATATTTTTCCATATGGGAAAAAGACATGACAATTATATATACTAGGGGTGTAAATGGTAAGATAATACAGAATAAATTAGAGGAAATAGAAGAAAGATATAGAGTAATTCAGAATAATTTAATGTGTATTTGTTACTCTCACTTATTGATTTTAGAATTAAAAAAAACAGAAAAGACAAAACTTTTTCCAACGTAAAAGTGAGTAAATTATACCAAACATTCACATCCTAGGCTATATTTGAGAAGGATTCAGAGTAAATTATTTTACTCTATTATTTATTACTCTAACTATACCAAATATTCACACTTTAGGTGATTTATCCGCAGGATGTGTGGACGATATAATTGTAATTACGTAATATGTTGTAAAAGATTAAATGTGTAACGGTTAAAATATATATACTTTATGATATATAAATGCAATTGCAAATATGTGGACTGCAAATCATTGCGTTAACTATGCAATTCCAAAATAATCTAATTTTTTTTTTAAATTATCAAATTAAAATATTTATAATTTTATCATACTCAGTTTAATCATACGGTTTAACTAAAGAATTAGATTAAACCGAATAGAAAAATTCAAAATTGGACATCTATTAGATTAATATTTCATATATTAGATAATATTTATAATATTTAACTTTTTATGAAGTAAAGATAATTTAATTAATATGATATAATCTGATATCAAATATTTTTTATTCAATTTTATTGATTATTAAATATATTTTTAGAAATAATTAAGATTTTCGTTTAAATTAAAGATAATTTAAATAAAAGAAAAAAATGATATATATATTAAATGCTCATAAATTATGTAATTGAAAGAAAAAAATAATTAAAAATGCCTAAAAATGTGGGGTTTGCTACATAGTGTTCCAATGTTTTTGTTTTAATATATCAAAGTTTTTTTTTCGATGACATGACAATTATATTTCTTTAGTGTAATAAGACTATAAGATCAAAATATATTCAGAACTCTATTTATGATTTTTTTCTAAAAATTATATTCAGAACTCTATGATAAGAAATGAAAATAGAAGCTTGTTATATTCTAATAAAAAGTTAGTTTAACTAATATAAAAAAAAATGAGAAGTTAGTCGGATTTGAGTTTGAAGCGATTTTTTATAAGTATGTTGTATTCTATGGCAATGAAAAACGTTGCAATTAAGAATATAACAAGCTCATTTCATCGGCTAATGGGCAAGAGTGAATTTCAAGAATTGTGGATAATTTTATCATTTTTATTTAATTCTTCTAACATGGTTTTTTTAGAGAAATTCTCAAAACTACTACTAAAATAAAGTTTTGTTCCAAACATATTATCAATAGTTTTTTTTTCCAAAACTACCACAAACATTGATTTTTTACACAAATACCATAAAACTAAAAATAAAATTTTAATCCTCAAAACTAAACCCGAAACCCTCAAAAATAACAATAAACCCTAAACCCAAAATACTAACTCAAATCCAAATATTTAAATTATAAGCTCTTAAAACTCATTTTTAGTGTTTGTGGTATTTGTGAAAAAAAAACTCATTTATTTGTAATTTTGGGAAAAAAAACTAGTGATTGTATGTTTAGAACAAAAACTCATTTTAAAAGTATTTTAAGAAATTTCTCTATTTTATTTTTTACATGGACTTCTAATTTATCAAATAAAGTTTCTACACAGTTTTCTATGTGTCATACTATTTTCTATATATGTGGATATATATCTAATTTATCGAATGGATTTATATTTCTATCACATAAATGTTTGATCTATTATTTTAAAGTGCAGTATTATTATTTGGTGAGTAAAATTTTAATGTATCCATGTCCAATTATAAAAAATGAATATATTCGATAAAGTTCATTTAAAAAGTAATATGCTACATACCCAATCTTTTACCAGTATTTTTTTGCCATATTCTAACAATTCTCATTTACATCTACATAAACCTTCGGCATTTACCTAATTCACATTATTTATATATATATACATATATAATGTGTATAAACGATAAATGAAATAGACGGTTGTATAAGAAAAAAGACAGTAATTAGTCTAGAATATTTTTCTGCTGCGTTTTTCATTGTTATCTAATTAGTGATTCAATATAGAATTTGGAGTGATTTGTATTAAAATCACAAATCCTATGTTATTCAAACATGAATTTTAAAAAGTTTTTTAATATTTCATGTTATTGAATTAGTGATTTGTAAATGAACCTTCAAATCCACTGTTATTGGAAATATTTTAAGTAGTGGATTTTATGGGATTTTTAGTGATTGGAAGATGTTTTGGTGGAGTTTCTTAGTTAAAAAAAAATGAAAATTAAATTACTATGGTTTTATGTGAGATTTCATAGAATTTTAAAAACAAATTATAACAATTTACCTAATTCACTCAAATCATCTAAAAACTCACTAAAACTCAAATATTTTCAAATCTTCCTAAATATTAGATTGAATACACCCTAGCTGTATAGTGTTTTCTAATATATTTGTGATGATATAAATAATTAAAGATTGAACTGGGCGGTTTCTTTTGTAACCTAGTTTTTTTTTTTTTTTTGAACATTTGTGTAACCTAGTTGGCATTCGCTAAAGCACAAATGCTGCAAAGAGATTCCAAATACAATGCTAAATACTCACAATAGCGAGTATGTGGATAATTAAGAGAAGGAAAAAAGAGTACATACCGCATTAAGTAGATCATATTCTGTAAATAAATAGAAAAGTACTAGGAAGGAATGATTTGTGTTAAAATAACAAATTCTATGTTATTCAATTATGAATTTTAAAAAGTTTTATAAAATTTAGTGTTTACTGAACTAATGATTTAAAAAATAATAATTCAAATCTACTTTGTATTGGAAATATTTTAAGAATTAACTTCAATGTATTTTAGAGAACTTTCTTCGTTAAAAATACAAATTTTATATATATGGCTGTTTAATTTTATTTATTACATATAAATTATTTTTATCGTTGGTTTTATAACTTTTTATTTGGCCATTAATATTTAGTAATTAACGGTATATTGACTTTTTGATATATTTTCACCCCAAAAAAAATGTAAGAAAGATAGTATTGCTTTTCTTTTTAGGTAATATAAAATTTAGTGAATTATTAGAAAATTAGTAATTAGTTTGCGAACAAAGAGTGAAAAAAACTAAACGACAAAAATAATTCTAATAAATGGTGGAAAACGTTTTCAAAAACAAACAAATACTAGTCAAAATCTGGTCAGAAGTTCACGCGAAAAAGATGATTCATTCAGATCAACATGAAAGGTTAAGATGTACAATGCATATGTCGGTTTGTAATGATATACGTTATATTTTAGAATGACATGTTTTTTGGAATGTGATTATAACTAGGAGGAGTTATTGGGAGTTGGATTTAGATAGAACTGGTTGATTTTAAGAGTTGGGTGATTTTTTAAATTTGCATAGTGAATTGTAAAATTTGTAGAGAGTTTTGTCAAATGTACAAAAAGTTTTTTATATTCAGAAAATCTATCAATTTTTTTTTTACTATAACACCTTTAAGAATCCAAAGGATGTCCATAGTATTTTAAAAGTTGTGTTTCATGATTTAAATTTTTAAGATTCTATTTCCCAACAACCTAGATTTTAATAAAATTATAGAATCACTAAAACTTAACTTTTTGAATAACAATAGATTTTGAAAGGAATTTAAAAATCACCAAACCAATAACAAGAAACCAATAACAGTACATTTTATTAAGAATGTTAGAATCCTTAAACCAATAACAATGAAATATAAAAATTCTAACCATCATTAAAAATCTAACTCTCACTAACATGTTATATTGAAGTGTAGATTGATGGAAATAATAAAAATGAGAGATAGTAATATCAAATGATAGAACATGTAACGCTAAACCCTAAATCCATCTTTCACATTACACTTTTGAAAAGTTTACATTTCTATAATTATCAGATATATAAGATCGGATATATATAACATGGTTCTTGTAATAGCATGTCTTTTAAGTTGTAACATGTCATATCGAAACAACGTGTTACATTAATACATAACGAGTATTTATAAATTAAGAAAATGACCTCGAATAACCTTCAAAACTTGTGATTTTATTAGAATAATTCTGTTTCAATTTCCTAAAATTAAACTAACCTTCAAAAGTTGCCGCGAGTTCCCGGTGAGCAAATAGAGAAACTTCCGGCGTAGTTTGGGCGAATCCAGTTGGAGTAGGAGCGGCGTCGTCGTCCAAAAGTGACAGTTTTTGAAAAAAAACTAAACCCCAATTGTTTTGTGTTGCAGATATCTTACAAAATCGGTGGTTACTGTTGGTAGTGAGTTTAACACTCTCCGGTTTAGCCCAGTTTGAACCGAGACTGGCCCAATTGATCCCGGTTGATGACGGTTTGAACCCAGAAGGAGAGAGACCACGAAATGGTTGCCGACCTCCGAGCTCAACAGAAGGTCCATGAAAGACTTGCTAACCGACCATTTCGGTAAGAGTACAAGTTCGGTAAGAATGCCAGTTCGGTAAGAATCCGAAGGAATACCGAACTCATTGCGAACGGCTCGGAACGACGAGCTTGAACCGAGATCCGTGAATTAATCCCGATCGACGACGGTTCAAGATCGGCAAGGAAGTTCTCAAAGCAACAACCACCGAGCTCGATGAAAGCCGAACTCATCATGATCGATTGTAAACGTGAAAATCAAGTCCTTATCTCGAAACCAAGATCGGTCCATCTAATCCCGATCGACGACGGTTCGAGATCGGTAAAGGAAAGAACAACATGCGATTACCAACTTGCGACATGCCGACCTCGTAGGTATCAACCCGTCGTAATCAGAACCCACTTCCGGGATTCGCAGAACTTTATGGAAAATACGGAAAAGGAAGATTAATTAGTTTTTTAATCCGAGATTCTGATAGTTGGACTTTTTGCGGTCCGCACAATTACCCGTTGTGCACAATGCCTCAATCTAATGGCATGTCATTGCAGCACTTAGGGATCGAATCCACAGGGAAATAAGAACGACACACTAAGAATACAGGACGCTATCTAATCTAAGCGATAATTGGGATTGGATTTTTATCGAACGAATCGAAACATACAAAAACAGAGAAATGAACAAGTAACGAAAGCTAAACACGTTTAATATCAAATTTAAACAAACGAATTCTCGGGTAAAGCAATTGACTCGGGTGATTCTCAATCTATTCTAGACACTCAAACATTCAATCAATTGCCTCCTTAGGCCCTAGATCACTACTAAAGATTAATCCATGTCAATGGTATTAACCCCTTTCTTAGTCATCAATCGTCATAAACTTCCGTTCGCGATTCTATGACTAACAAGCAATAAGCACAAGTCTAATCAACCACAATTCACCCTAGACATCAATTTTCCATTGGCTAAGATATGAAAAGCACTCATTGAATTCATTGGGGAATTTCATCGAACACCTTCCGGGCATGAAATTCCCTAGAGTTCTAAATCAACTTTGTCAAGGTTAATCTAGCAATAAGAACACTCAATGAGAAAGGAAATCAAGTAATCTACCTCTTAAACATCAAGAACAAACCTAAAATCACCCTAATCTACTTTACCCAAGAACCCTAAAAGAACTACTCACACATAGCTAAATCACAAATATAAACAGTACAAAAGAAAGACATAATGAAAATAAGAAGATTGATGGAAGAAAAGTAAGGAAATCTTCACTAAAATGGTGTAGCTCTTCAATCATTCATGAACAAAAGTGTTAAGAGAGAAGAAGAAGACTTTAAAACAGTAAAAATAAGCTAAAAATGACTAATTTTCGTCTATGGAGAGTTGTTGAGACTCCACCACTAAGTGTTGATTATATACACAAGTGGAGGGACCCAAAGTCAAGCCAAAAAGTCTTAAACACATTTCGATCATTTTATCGGCCTGGTTTATCGGTCATATGGCCGATAAAACCTTCCCCAGTGAGCCTTCATTCTCGAATGCATTCCCTTCGCGGCAGAGCTGATATGTGTCCACTTAATCGGCTGTAACTTCTTCAATACAACCCAGAATTAGTTGAAACCACTCCCATTGGAAAGCTAACTCAATTATGTACAACTTTGATGAAGACCTCCAAAGCTAAATCCAAAGGGAAAGCTTCCATCCGAGTCGATCTTCTAGACACATATACTTGATGCTTTTATCGGTCAGCTTTTATCGGTTATGTGACCGATAAAATGGCTTGGCAGGAGCTTAACAGAAGTGACATCTTTGGATTTTCATTATGTGATTCTATCGGTCACTTATATCGGTCAACTGACCGATATAATGGCTTGACAGCCTCTCCTTCATGTTTTCCTTGCTCTTCTTGCCCCATTGACCTTCTATGGTTGCTATCCACACTCCTCTAACTTCTCCAACTCCAAGAACACCTGAAAATGACTCAAAATGGTATGTACATGCAAATATACACCCTAAGACTCTAGAACACACTCCTAACGCTAAATGAGACACTTATGCATGAATATGTAACAAAGTATGCATGAATGAGAATAAAACACACCAAAATAAAGGGGTTAAAACATGCAAAATATGGTGTTATCAACTCCCCCGGACTTGCCTTTTGCTTGTCCTCAAGCAAACAAGAAAAGACAAACCGAAAGAGAGTTTTGAAAGTGGGGACTCATAACCAAAAGATCTTAGTAAGCATTCGATATGATCACCTTGAAAAATACTAGCATGTTGCAAAAACAAACACTTAATCCACTCTAACTTATTCAAGGCTTATCGCAACTCATAATCTTTTCTCTTAACAACAATGTCTCATGCCTACAAGTTCTCTTCTCAACCAACCCTCACATTCATTTGATATTTCTTAAAGGTGCGGTCTCACAAATGGGCAAGTGATCAAGTCCAATTGGTTTGGAAGAAAAGGCTTTTGGCACTAGTTAATGTGAGTGCAAGGAGGTTCATTTTCTTTTTGGGTGACTTACTCTCAATAAAAAGGAATGCTATATGTTATGCAAAAGCAAGGAAGACTAGAAACAATTTATGCATACAAAGTTAAGCTCACATTGTTCTACCCTCCTAGCAAAGCATTCTACCCGAATGGTGATTCCATTTCTTCTTATCTTACTTCATTGAAGCTCATTAAACCTCCCAAGCCCTTTTGGCTAAATCAAACTCCCTTTTTAACCCCCTTTTCTTTTCCAAACACCAAACTTCTAGAGAACAATTTTAATTTCACTCGACCCTTTTCTTTTCTTCTCACTCTCTCTAAACATTTCTTCTTATAAACTTGGAGAGCGTTTTTTTCTTTATCTTTTCTTAGGGTCTTTCTTTAGGCTCATTCTCTCTAGAGTTTACTTCTTCAACCATTTCTCATCTCACTTTTCATGAGCTCATGTTCCCAAAACCAAATACCATTCATTTCATGGATCCCCATCTTAATGCTAGCCCTTTTTCTTTGAACAACTTAGACTAGCTAAAAATGAAAGCTAACCTTTGTCGTTCCCAATACTTACAAGATTTTACACACAATAACATTATCAAGAAAAAGGCCTCACTTAATCAAACAACAAGGGGTGGAGAGAAAATGGTCAAGGTGAAAGGTAGGGAACCATTCTAAAGATGAGAATGGCCACTCGGTTATTAGAGAGTGGTAAAAGTGGATAAGATAACCCGAATGTTTTCTTTGAACCATGGTTATGTATCACAAGCCCATAAGCGAGAATATTATATTCATTTAAGTCCAATATCAAAGGGGTTGATTTCGATTTAAACAAGTGATTACGAGACAACGAGTTAAGAGTAGAGAGATCAAAGCAAGAGTATACAAGTTTCAAAAAGGTTGTTCAAGCAACATGATAATATTACTAAGGGTATCACACCGAATTCTAGACTAAGTGGTTCCTATCATTGTCCCCTATGCATATGCAATGCAAATCTTATATGCTTCTAGACTCAATCCTAAAATGAAGATGAGACTATGCAAAACTATATGATTTCTTTTTGGATTTTTCAAAATTTTCAAATTTTTTTGGTTTTTCTATGCAATATATATGTACAATGCACAACTCAAGAGAAAAATAAAATAAGACAAAGAAAACAATGTTAAATGACAAAGACCTCTCCCCCGGACTTAAATCGCACCGTCTCGGTATGAAATGAATCCAAAGAAAGAGTAAAAATGCAAATAAAAAAAAATATGTACAAGAGGAAAGGTTAGGTACCTTGGAGATATGGAGATGAGGGGGTTTATCGGTCGTGTCTATCGGTCAGGACCCCGACAGAATCATTCATCTGGACCTTGTACTGCTGCAGCTGGATTCGCCGTTTTATCGGTCGTTCTTATCGGTCATGTGGCCGATAAAATGGTCGACAGAATACTTGGGAATTTTTGATGTTTGCTCGCCGTTTTATCGGCATGTTCTATCGGCCATGTAGCCGATAAAACTCCTTGTCAGTTCGGTTGTCTCGACTTTGTTCCCGAGTCTTTTGCTACGAGTCTCCAGCGCCCTGTAACATAAAAAAAAAACACTAAAACAAAGATCAAATCATACTAAAACAAAAACAAATAAACATATATACAAGGGATAGTCATGGGAATGCCTCCCAAGAGCGCTTGTTTTACGTCGCTAAGCTTGACATTTCAAATGTTAATCATGAGAATCAAAAGGTTGAGCCAATGCACCTTTGGTCTTTCTCCTGTCAGGGCAAGAAACAAAATGTGCAACATGGCACACGATTACCCAGGGCAAAGAGGCAGAACTCACATCAAGAAAGTTTACTAAAAATATAGCATACATCTTGGAATTTTCCTTGATGGTGAGATGCTCATGAGGATCAAATGCATTTGATGGAAAAATAAAGTCGACTTCATGTTTAAACGAGTTAATCACAAAATAGTCAACTTCATCTCCATCAATCATGTAAAACACATCCTCCTTCCTAGATT
>PKMM01023380.1:379325-402018 GCA_002933915.1 Eutrema heterophyllum | reverse complement strand
GAATTTTTAGTTTCGACTTCAAATTGTAGGGTATTTTTGCAAAAAAACCAAAAAAAAAATCAATTATATTATTATTATTTGTTATCATACACTCGCAACATCTTCTCGATTTCCTGTCTTTTCCTTTTTCCAAATCCAGAGAATTCTTCCTGTTGTAGTCTCGATTGTACAAACCTCCACTTCTCTCGATTGTACAAACCTCCACTTCTCCGCAATCATATCTTCATCAACCATAACCGATCTGCTCTCTGTAATCGCATTACCAGATGGTCCAGCAACCGCCGTATCTGTAGCATTTAAGCCCTCAATTGTTTGATCCGTGCCATCACCAGCATCTCCTCCATCGTTTGATTCAACGTCTTCATCATTGGCGTGCAACAGACAATCTTTACTCTCATGTGTAAGCATTCCGCATTTGATACAGAAGTTACGGAGACGCTCATAGCAGAAAGTAAGAAGTGTGTTTTCATCAGGAGAAAACTGGAACTGACGTTGGAAGCGTAGGGGATTATCAATGTTCCAATTGATTTTGACTCTCACAAAATCCACCATGTTTGAATTCTCATTAAAATCTAAACCGACCACTGTACCCAAAGTGTCGCCAATGAAGTCAATCATTTCTCGATTCAGAAATTGTGAAGGGATTCCAAGGATCTGCACCCATAAAGGAATTATCTTCAGTGATTCAAAATTAGAAATGACGATTCTTTTCTCTCTTCTCTCTCTTGGCGATTTTAATGGAGATCTCCGAGATTCATGTCTTTCCTTCCCGGAGAGTTCTCGTCCGGCGGTTATGCCTCGTTTTCCTTGGGTTATTAACGCCGGTTATTGTCCGTTGAGTTTGTCCTCTGGCGGTTGGGACAGTTTTTTGTCTCTTTTTGTAACTTCTCGTCGCAAACCGCTATGGCCGAACTGTATAAATACTTCTTTAATTCCTCTTTTTCTGGGTTTACATTCACGAATCAAAGTAATCATGAGTGACAATATCAGACATCAACTTAGGCGCACATGATGCTCCAATCGCACTTCCGCAATCGGTTTGTGCCCAAGCGGTACAAGCGAATAGGTTTGCGATTGTTGGTACTCTGGTGAATCCAAAGAAGCAAAACATGAGAGCCTTGATTGGACAGATGCCTCGACTTTGGGGAATGGGTGATTCCGTTGTTGGTCGGATTAATTGTTACTCCGAGTAGATTCCAGTTTGTTTTTCAATCTGAAGAGGCATTAAATCTCATCTTTCGAAGAGGTCCTTGGAGTTTCGGTGAATGGATGCTAGTCACCTAGTGTATATATATATATATAAATAACTATAAAAGGAAAAAAAAATATTAATTATAATAAAAAAGGGATAATCATCCATATTTAACAATTTCCAAGTTGTTTTTTTTTTCCAATCAATTATATTAATAAAAAAAAATCAATTATATTATTATTATTGTCTATATAATAAAGAGAAAGCCCTAGATCCTTTTTTTCTATGGAATAATGACGAAGAGGATATGCGATCTTCCACCGAAGCTGGTAGGGGAGAAGATACTCACCAAGGTTCCGATAACATCTCTGAGAGAAGTGAGATCCAGTTGCAAATTATGGGACAGATTATCCAAAGATTGGATTTTGGGTAAAGCAGCAGCAGCAAGGCCGCATCAGTTTTTGGGGTTCATGACGATGGATTTCAAGGTTTGTTCATTGAGATTCGATCTCGGCGGCAAGGAAGACGACGAAGAAGAAGAAGACTTGGTTCTATCTATAAAGCAGGTAGATTTACTTAGTCAAGTCGAGATTGAGAGAGTTTTTCACTGCGACGGGTTATTGTTATGCGTAGCCAGGGGCAGTTCGAGTTCGAGGCTCGTGGTGTGGAACCCTTATTTAGGGCAAACAAGGTGGATCGCTCCAAGAACATATTTCCACAATTATTCTGTCAATTATGCTGTCGGGTACGACATGAACCGTAACCACAAAATTTTGATGTTTTGGGATGGTTACGATCGTGATGGTGAACAACTTTTCGGGTTGGAAATCTACGACTTACCCTCTAATTCATGGAGGGTTCTTGAGTTCAGACCAGACTGGGAGGTAGAAGGCGGTCACCGTGGCGTGTCTTTGAAGGGAAATACTTATTTTTGGGCTCATGAGAAAGGGGTTGACTATGATTATGATGATTTTTTACTCTGTTTTGATTTTACAACAGAGAGATTTGGACAGCGTCTGCGTCTTCCGTTTCACTCTTGGGATGAAAACGTTGTGACCCTCTCGTCCGTTCGAGACGAGAAGCTCGCCGTGCTACATCAGAAAGGCGTGGAGACGATCAAGGCGTTAGAGATTTGGATCACGACCAAGATTGAGCCCAATGATGTTACCTGGAGCAAGTTTATGAACGTGGATATGAGACCACTGATTGGTGATCGTGACGTTCGGTTTGACGAGTTATATGGGAGCTTCTTCATTGACGAGGAAAAGAAAGTCGCTGTGGTTTTCGATGTAGACGGATATGAATTCGCATATGAACTCATCAAGACTGCTCATTACCACACAGCTTTTATCATTGGAGATGACGGATACTATAAAACTGTTAGTCTTGGAGAAGCCCCCAATCTTTGGAAACCCTTACCTGGCAGTATTTACTGTTATCCAACTAATTATACTCCGCAGGTTTATTCTCCCCCACTTGTGTGCTCATCTTCTTATCTCCCAAGTTTGGTGCAACTCAACCAACCGCGCAAAAGGAAAGAAAGACATGAATGTTAGAATCGTTCGTTTCTTGCAATATGGTCAATCATCATCAGTTTCTGTTTATCTTCATCCTTTCTATTTATCATCTATAATAATAACTAAGGATTTCGGTTTTTTCATGTTTAAGATTCCTTCCTTCTGAGTTATTTGTTTCTTGGATTGTCAATGATCATCAGTTTCTGTTTATTATTTATTTGGCAGATTGGCTTTTTCATGTTTTAATTGCTCTTGTCACTTGTTCAATTGCAAAATTTACACCAAAAGCATGTCATTCTCTTGGTCCGTGTCATCAGCTGTTTATTTTGTAAAAAAATCTTGGATGCAAAATTTGAAAAATGTCCAAATCATTTACTTTTGATCCGACAGATCCATCTATTCATACATGTTGTGGTTACGTACTGGAGACAAGAAATGCTTAGAAACTTGAATGTATCGAATTTAAAGTCAGGTGAAGGTGCTCAGGCACCTGGTACTGACCCAGGAGTAGGAGATTCTCCCGTTGGTTGTGGTGGAATTAGATCTAGGAAACGGCGTCGTTCTGCAGATGACGTCAAATGTGACTGCAAAGCTAACCCGAATTCTGTCGACTTGGGGACTATAGATGCTTCTACGTGCAATGGCTCAAAGGTTGGTTCTTCCCATCACATTAAAAAATGTAAAATGTAAACGGTAATCTACTAAGCGACCAGTTCCAGATCTTCTAAAGGACGTCTTAGTCTCTGAATTAAAGTGGAAAGCATCTAAGAAGCCAACTGTCAGTTACTGTCCACACGATCCTAGCAAGACTGATGGTTTCTCACGTGAAAGAGCATTTGATTGTGAGAAGTGCAGTTCCGTGGGAGATTCTCTGTTTAGCTCTTTGGTTTCTGTCCGAAGGAAGCGTAATAGAATTGTCAGTTGATGTCCGCACGATCCTAGCTTGGCTGATGGTTTCTCAGGTGAAAGATCCTTGGATTGTGAGAACGGCAAGTTCATGGGAGATTCTCCATTTGGCTCTTCAGTTGGGCAGCCTTTGACTGGCCTATTAATGTCAAGATGATTTTCGGCTTGGGGATTGGAGTGTGTTTCGTCTTGTGAGGTACATATTACCTGATGGGCATCTTCTCAATGCGATTTTGGGTTTTAGATTATTGTGACTCGCAAGATTTCTTTGGCATTATAGATTTAGCTCCTAATGGCATCCAAATTCGTTTGTGTACGTATGTGTACCAGTAGGCATAGAGCTTTCAATACAGGCAGCAATTTTGGATGCAGTAGAGAGTAGGTAATAGCATTACCCCCCTAGGCTAGGGGTTTAGACATTAATCAGTGGGTTTTTTTTTGGTTAGGAATTAAGTTATCTTCTTCGTCTTCTTAGCATAGAGATAAGATTTGTTTTCTTTCTGGTGTGGTGTGGTGGGATCTTTCTTTTCATGTAACCTATGTATCATCAAATAAAACTAATCTTTTTTACCTTGATTTCACCTTCAGTGTCCATATAATATTATACTCTTTTCGTACCTGTGTTGAATGGTATTCCCTGATGTGAGGCACATATATTACTGACTACTGAATAATTGGATTTGAAGCATTGGTTTGTGAATTTGATTTAATTTTCTTCGAAGTTGCAGGACACATGATTATCTTTATGGTACGTAAGTTAATTCTGTCCTTGTCCATGTCCCCATAAGGTTTTTGTTTTGTGCAGCATCCAAACAAATGAAACGGATTGCAAGTTGTAACTTTGTAGCTGGGAACAACTGATGTTTTTTTTTTTGGAATCTGGGACCATTAAGGGAGTCCTACAAGTTTTGTAATTAAAATTATTCAGTGAGATTTTACAAGACTGTAAGAGGTCTTGTTATAAACAATTAACTGATGAAAAAGCTCAGTGGCTTATCTTAAACCCCTTATTAACTTTACCTAATATCCCTTTTGTGCTATCTATGATTGGCTTACTAAAGTGGGCTAAGGAAAAAAAAAAGGTAAAGAGCTCATAAATTTGTTGAGACTCAGTCAGAACTCGGAAGCAATCCTCCACTTGAGTGATTTTGGTGGGGCTGCATTTTTGTGAGTGAAGCATCTTTTTCAAACTATGCAGAGGAAAAAAAAAAGAGAGAAACCAAAAGGTCTTGTTGACTTTCTCACTTAGAAAGATGGACATTAAGTCAAGGATCCAAAGCATAGTAATATGTCTGTCTTGTGTGTTAACATGTCTCTTGTGTCTTTAAACTTTATTTTGTTCATAGAGTGAAGCAAAAGAAAAGATGGGCTTCCTCTGTCACCCACTTAAGAAGATTTGCTAACCTCATCCTTTTCCGATAGCGACGCTCTTCGTTTCCCACTCTTGGTTTGGTGGTTTCTGTAAGATTCTTGTTTCCTGTTTTATTTATCTTTGCTTGTACAACGAGACACTGTCGTCATGGCTTCTCCGTCTGAAATTGTCGAGCAAGAGCTTGGAGCATCACCAAGAAGCAAGCTTTCGATAACAAGTGAAAGCAGTCTCGCTTCTGTCGCATCGTTATCCATGCCCCTTGTTCGTAGCTACTCTTTGAACACTTTTGTCTTAGAATGATTCAACTCGTCTACACTTCTTTTAATGATCTTGTCCGTTAACAGATTCAGGAGATTGTTCTATCAGCAGACATCAGATGTAGTGACTGCCAAGAGAAAATTGCCGACATAATGTCAAGGATGATCGGTGAGTAACTTGTTTTACTTCTCGAGATGAGACACTTTTGTTCTTCTCTAATAACAGATTGTTTCTTGTTTTTTATCTCTTCTTCTTTTGGAAGCAGAAACATATTCAATATTGGTGAGTGTGTTGGAGAAGGAAGTGACGCTGACGTGTACATATTCCGGTGACCGGAGAGTCTCTAAGTCTTATGGCGAAGCTCTTCTCTGCAAAATCTCCACCATCAAGCAAGTAAAACAAGTTACTTGATGGGCGGGAGGATTCTATTAGACGAGTGAGTGATTCTGTGTGCTATAGTCTATATATAATACTGTAGACGTTACTGACGTCGATGTTTGACACGTGTAATCCTCTAGCGCAGATGTTTGACTAAAAGTCTTACGAAGCTTCTTAGTACAATTAAAATCCTCTGCGTTTACTCAGAGGCTTTCTATTTCAACACACAAAGTTACATTCCTTTAGTGACAAATAGAATGACTAATACAGAAATTCAAGTTTCGAAAGGAAAGTCTCAGATTTTATAGATACCAAATCACGACAGCAAACAAAGACTTTAGGAGACATCAATGGAAACAAGAACATCAAAGATAGATTACATGCTCACACACAAAGACACAAAGAAAAGAGATAACAAACTGTTTGGCATTAACTTCAATTTAGACTAGAGAGGAAGAGAGATTATTGAATTTAAGATTCAGGAACTGCAGCTGCGGGTACACCAGCAGCGACTGCGGCAGCTGCAGAGCGTTTGATGGAAGCGGATTTGATTAGGTGGTTGTAGCTTCCCTTTTCCTTGAAAAGCTGAGCGAAATGGTGCTTGCAGTACAATATTCCTTCAAGAGCCGCATAGTTGGAAGGTGAAATCGGGCAGCCTCCATGTGAGCACTTGAAGCAGGACTTGTGATATGTCTGACTCTCCACTGTTACCTGCAGTTTTGAGAATGAAGACGAGATTTAAGCAGGATTTTTTTGTGACCAAAGGGTATTCAAAGATCCTGGGAAGTGTTTCATATTATGCAATGATGTCAATATTTCACCAAGAAAGAGAATTATGGTTTACTCAGGTGGCACTATGAGAACCAAGCACAGGCCATAGCTGTTAGAACCTGTTAGGAGTCATCCTTTTACAGCTTAAACAGGCAAACTAAAGCAACAAGAACCTACATTTCCAAGGACTATTGCATCTGTTCAAGACAGTATATTTCCTTGCAAGTTTCTCGTAATTAAGGGGATTATGTATTTATTATCAGCATTGAAGAGAAAACACAGGATAATCCTTGCAAATGATCAAACTGAGCTTTACTGCAATATATCTCGACATAGATCATAGAGGACAGAAAGGTGATTCTTATAGTTAAAAGTTAATTGAAAACGCAAGAGTGAAGAGCTATTGAGCTTAAACCAATAATAACCTTTTCGATAGGATACACAGTTTTACTGCAAGTAGCACATTTTTCTTGTGTACCAGAGAACATGCCAGCAACTCGACTAGGGGTCCTTGTCTGAGAACAAACCAAAAAGGCGATATAAGAGAAGCGTTCAATCTGAGTTACGTGTCTCCAAACCATAATAAGAAACATTTACCAGCTCCGGAGATGATTTCTCAGCCGGTTTTGCAGCTGTGTGGAAAGAAAAGTACCAAGACAGATTAAACGGATAGCCACAAGAC
Source organism: Eutrema heterophyllum (assembly GCA_002933915.1). Lineage (NCBI taxonomy): Eukaryota > Viridiplantae > Streptophyta > Magnoliopsida > Brassicales > Brassicaceae > Eutrema > Eutrema heterophyllum. The sequence goes on along the minus strand of PKMM01023380.1, from coordinate 394,942 downwards.
GGGCAAGTGAAAAATTAGATCGAAAGCAGAAACAAGACTACATACGTGACTGAAAGTTTCTTGATGAGCCTCTAGATATAAACTTGATGGGCGATTCCCTTTAAATGGGTTATTAAAACACTCCATGAGTTTGTCAAGCATGGTATCCAGACCAAAGTCGTCAAGCACGGCACCGTATTTATTCATGGTGTTTGGTCTCATGATTCGGAATTTTGTCTCGCCCACCCAATGTTCAAAATTGTCTATCTGCATGGTCAAACATTAGCACATGAACAAAATATAAAGATAACGGAAAGGGTAGAGAGAAAAAAAAAAAAAAACGAAAACACCAGGAGACGGTTGAGATATTATGCTTTTGAAGCTTTTCTCTGTGCATTCAATCATCACCTTTAGGAAAGGTTCAACGAAACATTGTGCGGGAGCTAGAGTATACAACTCTGTGTGAAGTGGCTGCAGGAGAAAAAAAAATTCAAACTACTAGCTGGTGATCGGAGCAGCACGATATGGAAACACATTGAAGTTCAAGAAAGGATTCACACCTGATAATTTGATATTATCTTCTGCCTATAGTATTTGTGCCTTTGAGCCTGTAGCATCATGGTGATAAAAAAAAAACCTTACTTTTTAGAATCCTGGGGCTCATGTTGACATTCAATTAAGAAAACAAAGTTTACATGAAATGTCTTTTAATCATCATCTAACCAAATTAAGCTTGCTATAAGCATTTAGCAAAATAAAGGCCTATGCATAGCAGCAAAAGAGCTCAAGAATCAAGATCATACCAATTTGCATATGTAATAAATCTACGAGAAACTAACACAAATCATCATAGAACCCAATTCCCATCTCATTAACGAGTATACAAAAACTAAATTCAGAGGAAAGGTCAAAATGATAAACCTGTGAGTTATCTAAAGAAGAAAGGGGAGAAGGGGATAGACCAGTGACCTATCGGAAGAGAAGAAGATAGAGGAGAAAGTATTTTTGATTGATGATCGTAATCCATGAGTGTCACAGAAGGAGAACAATTTCAACTTCAACCACACCGTTCACATTCACATATCGATGTAATGTGATCAATATGTTAGGAAAGCCAAAAAACCATCAATATCAGTTATAATCCTACAACAGAGAGAAGTCTTATTAAAGTTCTACCAATCTTCTTCTAATAATAGGAAGCTAAAGATCACAGAATCAAAGACCATTTCGATACCTTGGTATACAAAGGCTGATACAACTTTTGGTATTTAGCTTTTAGAGCTGCCCTCTGCCATAAGAATTTTGCTTCCATCTCATCATGTTGGTTCTGCAATGTAAAATGAAAAAGGAATCATATGACATGTACTCCACCAAAATCTCATCAGAGCACAACAACCAACCAATTCAAACCAAATGTCACAAATTACAAGACTAAGTACATAACCATCTAGCTGAAAATTTACTCGTCTGAATCTCTCTTAGAACTTCGGCACGGTTCCTGACTGTCGGACTCAAGCTCTCAAGGATATTTGAGTGCACCCAACCAAATTCTGCAACTTGTTCTGCGCAAATACACAAAATCAGTAAAGCACAACACAGAGACACAAAATAACAATAAAATTAAGATGCAGAGACAATCATCAAACCAAAGTCCATTGCTCTAAAATCATTCAAGTCAAATCAAATTCTCAAAATTAGCAAAAGCACAAATCGCTACAAAAGGTTACAAATTTTCAAAGGGAAAATAACATTCAAATAAAGATGCATAGACAATCCTCAAACCAAAGTTCATTGCTTTGAATCATTTTAGTCAAATTAATTCTAAATTACCCACAGAGAAAACAATCGCTAAAGTAAACTCAATCTAAAACAATTATAAAAATGGAATCTGAGTTCTGTTTAATCATAAAAAATCTGAGAGGGCAGCTCTCCCAATGTGTCTCCCGATTAACCTTTCAAGATTTCCTTCGATAGGTTTGATTGGGAACTACGCCAAGGTGCGGCTTTTCCTCTACAAGTAAAAATTATGAATCGATCAATCATAGAGTTTAATGATTATGTAATCTTATATACTAAACCACAAGATAATCTTTATAACCAAAACTATGCAAATATAACACTTCATAAACATCAAACAATAAGAGGACGAACAAATAATAATACCAAATCAAACGGTAAACGAAATACAAAATCAGAAAACCAAGTCCATCTGGGTTACCTTTTCTATCTGGTATATGTACAAAGACGCTTAATCCCAACTGGTTACACTTATGTGCTTAGAGATCCCCGTCCACGCACCCTATCATGAAGATCAAAACCATAAAATAATGTTCAGAACTACAACCACACATAAACAACAATATAAAGAATGTGATTAATTCTGCCAATAACTTTTCCTCTTTGTCTCGGCAAAAAATAAACAATTTTACATATCATATATATACAACAAATATTAGATACGAAGATCGGCTAGAAAACACAAAGAAAAACAAATAAAAACACTACACCATATATAGAACAAAACGGAATGAATATATCAGAATTTAAGAAACAGATACCTCGAACGAAGAGAATCAATACACACACACTCCAATGGCACAACCAACACGGAAAAAAAAAATAGAACGCATGGGAGTTTGATCGTGCTCAGGTTCACCGGTGAGCCTCTGAACCAACACAATAAGACAACAAAAAACAAACAATTAGTTACATCGACAACTGAAAATTCACTACAAGAAAACACAAGTTTAGCAACAATTTTTTGCAACGATTTATTTTCCTCGCAAATCACCATCGCTTTGACGACGAATTTACAACGATTTTGAAAATCGTAGGAAAATCGTTGGTACATTCCAACGAATATAAATCGTTGCAACTTTGCGACGAATTTACAACGATTTTGGATATACCCTAAACCGTATTTTTTTTCCAAAATCGTTTCAAAATCGTTACAAATTTGCGACGATTTTACTACGATTTCTATGAAACTCATCTACACTCTAAACCATATGCTATATACCATAAACTTTAACATCTCATTGTTAAGATGCTAAGGTTTGGATTTCAAACCTTAACGTCTGAAATTCAAACTTTAACATCTTAACAATGAAATGTTAAAGTTTAGGGTATAGAGCATAGGGTTTAGGGTTTAGATGGATTTCAAAGAAATCGTTGTAAAATCGTCGCAAATTTGTAACGATTTAGCAACGATTTTGGAAAAAAAAATACGGTTTAGGGTATATCGTCAAACTGAAATGGAATAACGTAAAGTAACGTCTGAAATCCAAACCTTAACATCTTAAATATGAAATGTTAAAGTTTATGGTATATAGAATAGGGTTTAGGGTTTAGATGGATTTCAAAGAAATCGTTGTAAAATCGTCGCAAATTTGCAACGATTTTGGAAAAAAATATGGTTTAGAGTATATCGTCGAACTGAAATGGAATAACGTAAAGTAACGTCTGAAATCCAAACCTTAACAATGAAATGTTAAAGTTTAGGATATAGAGCATAGGGTTTAGGGTTTAGATGGATTTCAAAGAAATCGTTGTAAAATCGTCGCAAATTTGCGACGATTTAACAACGATTTTGGAAAAAAATACGGTTTAGGGTATATCGTCAAACTGAAATGGAATAACATAAAGTAACGTCTGAAATCCAAACCTTAACATCTTAACAATGAGATGTTAAAGTTTATGGTATATAGCATAGGGTTTAGGGTTTAGATGGATTTCAAAGAAATCGTTGAAAAATCGTCGCAAATTTGCAACGATTTAGCAACGATTTTGGAAAAAAATACGGTTTAGGGTATATCGTCAAACTGAAATGGAATAACATAAAGTAACGTCTGAAATCCAAACCTTAACATCTTAACACTGAGATGTTAAAGTTTATGGTATAGAGCATAGGGTTTAGGGTTTAGATTGATTTCAAAGAAATCATTGTAAAATCGTCGCAAATGTGCAACGATTTCGCAACGATTTTGCTAAATTGTTGCAAATTTGCAACGATTTCTTTTGAAATCCATCTAAACCCTAAACTCTATGCCATAAACCCTAAACCTAATTCATCTCATTGTATTTTGCAACTCTCATTGAAATCCATCTTGAGTTTATTGAATTAATCGAAAATAGAAACTCGATCAATCATTGTTCTCTCCGCAAACTCATTGTCTTACTTCATCTTAGCAAAGCTACCATGTACGTTTAGTCTATGTTTTAGTCTTTCTTCAATCTCAATGAACATATAGATGAATTGAAGATTTAAGGTTTATGATCAACATTTCTATGGATTTAGATTAGAATTGAAAATAGAAGATTTTGAATGATGGGTATGATGATTTCGTAATAACTTTATAAATTTTATTCTATAATAATCTTTTTAGTAAGAATTAAAATTTCGGAATTAATTAAAATTTAAAATTCATTAATTAATTAACTAAAAACAATTAACAATCGTCGTAAAATCGTTGTTAATTTGCGACGTTTTTACGACGTTTCATTAACGACGATTATATTCTTCCGACAAATTTACGATGAAATATTTACCTCTTCAATTCGTCGTTGTTTTGTCATAAATTGCCTTCGAATTGCCATCGTTCTTACGACGTATTTTGATTCATCGTAAAATCGTTGTTAATTTGCGATGAATTGACGATGATTTTTTACAGACGATTTAGCAACGATTTTTTGCCCCTCGTAATTTGCCGACGATTTTAAGACGATATTTGGTTTACGACGATCAGTTAACGGCGATTTACGTTTCGTCGCAAATTCGATGGTACACCTGTTTTGCAACGATTTTACAACGATATATGTCGTTGTAAAATGGGTGTTTTCTTGTAATGATTACCATACATATAAACAGCTAGAAGAATATCGACCCAAAATACAAATAAAATATAACATTCAAAGCCAAAAAGAAACAACACTAAACCTAACGAAAAACGTATACGAAACACGAAAAGAGGGGTAAGAGGACGTGATATTTATAGAGCCTACAAATGCGAGGGTTTTCATATTTTGTCTAATTAAGATAAGTACAAATATTTGATATGAATTCTAAAATATACACTTTTACATTTTTCATATACACGACACTAACTAATGATCAAACTTGGGTTAGGGTTTTCTAACTATTGGGCCAAGCAAAATCGATTTTGGTTAATTGGGCCAGCAAAATCGATTTTGGTTAATGGGCCAGCAAAATTGATTTTGGTTAATTTTGGTTAACGGGGCAGCAAAATCGATTTTGGGTAATTGGGCCAGCAAAATCGATTTTTGTTAATGGGCCAGCAAAATCGATTTTGGTTAATTAAAATGTCTAAGTATTTGTTAAAGATTTATAAATAAAAATACGATTAACATATGTGGGGTACCACTAATTTTTTTAAAACCAGGGGTATGGAGATAATTAACCATCTGAGAGTGAATTGGTTAACGGGCCAGCAAATCGATTTTGGGTAATTGGGCCAGCAAAATCGATTTTTGTTAATGGGCCAGCAAAACCGATTTTGGTTAATTAAAATGTCTAAGTATTTGTTCAAGATTTATAAATAAAAATATGATTAACATATGTGGGGTACCACTAATTTTTTTTAAATCAGGGGTAGGGCGATAATTAACCATATGAGAGTGAATGAGAAAGCTTCATTCATAAATCTCGAGAGAGAGAAGCGAGTTGTAGCATCAATTCCCGAGCAACCTAATACAAACAATGATTTAGAATTATGATGTACATTAAAACAAAGATCTAAAGCAACACAAATTCATTAAGATCCTATACCGATCGACAATCTAAAGCAACACAGATTCATTAGGATCCTATACCGATCAACAATCTAAAGCAACACAGATTCATGAGGTGAGAGAAGTTTTTGAGTTAAGTTGTCTCTTTCTGAGACATTCGTGGTCGATTTCCGCATATTCAAAAAGTTTCTGGTCCGTGGAGTTGGCACATAAGGAGATGGCGCTCTCGTCTTTTTCAACTTAGTAAAACATCCATAACACACTCGATATGGGTTGTTCATATCTGGCGCAAGAGCAGCTCTCAGAGACTTCCTACTGTGCGAACAAGTGAAATCAAGTGAAAATTATGAATCGATCAATCATAAAGTTTAATGATTCTGTAATCTTATATACTAAACCACAAGATAATCTTTATAACCAAAACGATGCAAATATAACACTTCATAAACATCAAACAATAAGAGGACGAACAAATAATAATACCAAATCAAACGGTAAACGAAATACAAAATCAGAAAACCAAGTCCATCTGGGTTACCTTTTCTATCTGGTAGATGTACAAAGGCGCTTAATCCCAACTGGTTACACTTATGTGCTTAGAGATCCCCGTCCACGCACCCTATCATGAAGATCAAAACCATAAAATAATGTTCAGAACTACAACCACACATAAACAACAATATAAAGAATGTGATTAATTCTGCCAATAACTTTTCCTCTTTGTCTCGGCAAAAAATAAACAATTTTACATATCATATATATACAGCAAATATTAGATACGAAGATCGGCTAGAAAACACAAAGAAAGACAAATAAAAACACTACACCGTATATAGAACAAAACGGAATGAATAGATCAGAATTTAAGAAACAGATACCTCGAACGAAGAGAATCAATACACACACACTCCAATGGCACGACCAACACAGAAAAACAAAATAGAACGCCTGGGAGTTTGATCGTGCTCAGGTGCACCGGTGAGCCTCTGAACCAACACAATATGTAAAAAAAGAATTGCTTTACATACAATGTGTGAGTGAATGAAACATTATTCAATATGTTTTCGAGCTCTATGATTATCATTGCTTTATTTCGTATTTTTTTATGAATAATATTGGTTGTTATTTCCTTTTTTTTTTTGATTGATCGTAAATCTAACATTGTTGTTATATTTGTATTTGGTTTTTTTATCGGTAACAAAGTTAATAACTTAATGATGTAATTAGTTTATGAAACATATCTGCTCGCGCAAGGCGCGAGCTACCTAATGTAACAATGGAAGAAACTAATGACACAACTAGGTGGTTTGCCCGCGCCTTGCGCGGGGGGAAGAGTTTTAAAAACGCAATTCTTTTTTTTTGTTATCACCGGAAATAAAGGACCACATAACCATTGTTTTTTTCAGTATAAATTCGAGTTTCTCCAATATATCTCTGAGTTACCTTTTGGAATGAGTCTTATGGTCGTGTTTAATTCCAATATTAAAGAGGTTCCAATCATTCGTACGTAAATTGGATTGATTTTACTTATCTCTTATTTCCTTTCCCTGTTTTACTTTTGATAGATAATAAATGTCATATTTTCTTCAATAAGATATTTTATACTGAATTAACAGAGGTACACAGGAAAGAATACAATGACACGATATCTTCAATTAAGAACTCTCGATCTTGATGCTTAAAGAGCTCGGTTTCATTTGATAAACTTAAACATTCAAAGAGAACATTATGAGTACCTTAAAATCATAGAAAAATTGGAACCAAATTAACATCGTTCAACATTAAAACACAAAAGGTAACACTAAATAATTGTATGTATTCCACATACCCTTAAAAAGTAAGACAAACACGAGTTCTTATATATGTTTTCAACCACATCTTTGTAAACAAAGTTTAGTGTCTTTTGTTGTGGTATCCCCTTTGGATCAGTAATTAAAATCCTCAGACCTTGCCTCGATGTAACCCGAGAAACGGCAACGTAGAGCTGACCATGTGAAAACACCGGCCTTAGTAAATACAATCCAACCTTTGGTAGAGTCTGGCTCTGGCTTTTATTTATAGTCATAGCTAGGCTTGGGCAAAATAACCTGGAACCAAAAAACCGAACCGAACGAAACCGAACCCGAACCGAATTTCTAAAATACCCGAATGGTTACCAAGTTTCCAGAACCGGAACCGAACTGAACCAAACCGAGAACCGAATGGGTACCCAAAATATAATTATATACCATTAATTATATTTATACTTGATATAACTCAATTACCCAAAATTACAATTATAAACCCGAAAATATTAGTTTTTTAGACCGAAATAACCGTAATACCCAAAATAACCAAAATATCCGATACTTCTTAGTTATATTTGTCAAAATTTAATCAAATTTAACAAAATTTGTAATTTAAAAAAAAAAATCGGGTACCCGGAACCGAACCGAATTTCTAAAATATCTGAATGGTTACCAATTTTCCAGAACCGAGAACCGAAAGAAGCGACCCGAACCCGAATCGAAGAACCGAACGCCCAAGCCTAGTCATAGCAAATGCTACAGCAATGAGAAACTGCCTACGCCGCATTCTAAAGGGAAACCTTGCTTCTGGCGGTGAAACAAACATCCTAGGTATCAGAACTCTCTTTCCGACTTTATCGCCAATGTTAAGCTTAGCCTCGATCACATGTTTTGCTAATTGAGTAATAATCAATCTTGTATCATTGCACAAACCACCTCTAGGATCAACGTTCCTAAGCAACATGATAGGAGCACCAATCTTTAATTTTAGACTGTGATTAGGTAAACCAGAGACTTTGATATTGTTAAGATATTCTTGAGTATAAACCATATCATCGATCTTGCTTGTGTCTGAAGTATCAATATGCTATCAGAAGGAAAAAAATCATATAGATCCGCAATTTTTTTTTTAATTAGCCATTTTCATTGTAATATTGTCATAAATAGAATTTTAATGGTTATCTATTCCGTAAATCAATGACAACTAAAATGCAGGAATGAAATTAGCCCAAAATAATAAAACACTTAAGTCTAAGTGCAACAATTACGGAAAATAACTCCGTTATTAATATTATCCCTAAACGGAACTAAACACATATGTAACTTTCAAGGAAATTGATCGCATTATCCGAGACACGATTCTCGTAAAAAGGAAACGCAAGAGTTTTAAGAATCTTAATTATGCAAATTTGGATTTTTCTTGTATTTTATTTTTTTTAGCAAGGAAAATCTCAGGGAAATTTATCTTTTGTAATATTTTACAAACTCTTTCGTTACTTAATGAATATTCAAATGCTTAGGAAAAAAAAGGAACTAAGCACACATAATCAAACCGAATAACAAAAACAAAACCTAACAATTAGAACACCGTTCCAAACGTAAGAGAACTTAAACCAAAACCTAAAACAGTAAAAGATATATGTTGTGAACACGGATCAACGATCTGATCAATTGCGCACACCACCAGAAGGAAGCAAACACAACGCATAACATGCAGCCTGGAAAGTAGGATTAATGAAACCGTGAACTGTCATGATATCCTCGTAAGAACACGGACCCTGGCCTGACAATGTCCAGCAACCGTCTTAAACAATAAGTCGATCCAGAGTCCTCCACAAATCTCTTCTCCTTACGATCCCAAACAAAGAGTGATGGAAATTCTGAATACCGAAGAGCCCGAGCTTCGTGAAACAGAACTTTAACTTAATTTGAACCATCGATTAGGGTATAAAAATTAAAATCACATATTAAAAAAAACACTCCGTCCAATGTTTCTCAAACTAAAGGGACAAAAGGTTACGCAATTGAAGAAATTAAAGATAAAAAAGAAAAAAACTGATAGAACAGAGTTATCATACTAAGAAGAAGCTTTGATGATTGTGTCACTATTCACTATGAATCACCAAAATTGAAGTAAACCCAAACGAAAACAAAGAAGATGAATCGACAAACCTCGTAGGAAAATCCTGTATTTACGACAAAAAGAAGAGCATGGTCGTGATCAGAACATGATAGAATTCATCGCAACCAGGATGCTTCATATCTACAGACTACAATTTATATACCAAAGTCATGATGCATAGTTATTAAAGCTTCCATGAACGAAATGAAAAACACAAAAGTAAGACAAACAGTTCGTACAAAAGCCATTTGTGAATATCAGTGTAAGGAAACAAATTTCCTGCAATATATAAATAAGCATACATTACTTGAGCGAAACCGAAAGAAACGATTTGAGGAGACGACTAAAATGTGATGATAAAAATAATGATAAAAATAAAAACTTGCCGTAGTAAATTCGGAGGTAATGAACATTGAATTCATCGGGATTCTCGATTTTAGGTTTTGGTACATCGATCATCATATCCTCTCCTCTGTTTTCAGTCTCCTCTCTTGTCATCTTCTCCACACAAGACAGAAGGATTCTTCGCATCTGTGGACCAACAAATTTAGCAAAAAACATACAAATAGCCAATATTAGGGCAACAAACGAAAAAATCTAAAAAAGTAATAAAAAATTATAGGCACAAAAATCTTTAACACTCGCCACAATCAGAACACAAAGGTAAACCTCCCAAGAACATGCCACGATAAGAACTAAACACACACAAAAGCAAACATTCCAGGATCAGACCACAATAAGAAATAAGCATAAAAAATTGTGGCCATCCAAGCCAAAATTTTACTTGGCCGTCTGAGTGCACCCAGATCCACATCATCTGGATACGAAACAATAGAATCCAGAAGATGAAAAGGCAAGACGCGAACAACTAAAAAAAAAAGTGAAACATATAATTATAAAGAAATCTAAGAAACGTAGCACACAAAAATTACCATGAAACATAGAAACAATCAATATTAGGGCAAGAAACAAAAAAATCCAAAAATGTTCAAAAAAATATATACCTCTCGCAACCATCTCAGAATACAAAAACGAAAATCACATGAGCAGTCCACGAAAACCTAAGAATTTCCAAAATTCAAGATGAGTAAGACAATCAACGACACACAAAAAACAATAAAACATATTCAGAGACACACTACGAAAACGACAAACGAAGCTCAAACCTCGTTCAAGAAGAGCCGACGTTCAAACCTGTCTAATATCAAAGACGGAGAAAGCGACCTAGAAGATCAAAACCCAAAAAAAATAAAAAAATCTCCGACCAATTAGTAAGTGAACATATATAAAGTTAAAAATAGCAAGCAAAGTTTAAACATTGTTTATTAACTATTTTTTAAGTGTTGACACATCAGCTACTGATCTCATCCACATCATCTAATACGAGGGAATTAAAAAAGTTCATGTGGCATCTTCGAAACCTTAGAAAGAGCAATCAACGTGATCGGTCAACTTTAGTTTGGGGAAGATAAACATTTTGTTTGTGTTTAATTTAAGATTCAATAATCTTCTCAATTCAAATGACGCTTTCTCTCCCTCTTCACATATGATCTTTATAACAAACATTTTGTTTGTTCCGACTCACATCGCTTTGCCTTCTTACCATCTTCCTTTTTCGATATAAGTTCACGGCGAAGCATTGACCAGAGCCTTTTGCGACGCGAGGCCATTGTTGAATTTAGTGAGTTTTGACCAGATTTGGGTTGTGACCCAGTTAGATATAGTCGCCGGTAATAAGCATGTCTCGATCTCTAAATGGTTTAACTTATGGTCTTTGTATTGTGTTCCAACAGCTGATCGGATAGACTCCACTAGCAAAATTGTTTCTGCACCGGTCGAAGAATTGAAGATTATAAACAGCCTAAAAGGTCTATTCCACAGTGACGAGATTAGAGATCTCGCTAAGAGGATCGTCGCACAATCTGATTGCACTGAGCTACGAAGCATCAATTGGAAAGTAACAAAATTCTCGCATCTCTATCAGATTCGTGGTGATTTTAGAAAATTGATAGTTTTTACTTTGACTCGGTTCTCAACAGTTTGATCTTTCAAATCTGAGTCACTACTGAGTTTCTTTGTGTTTTTGGTCAATGGTCTTACTCCCGAACTCAAAGTCGAGACCTTGAAATTATTAGAGCTCTTTAAATCACTTAAACTTCTGTTGTGTCAATCGTATTTTTTTTTTGCATTAAGCTTTAAAGATTAAGAAATTGGGTTTGATGGTTGAAATCATGTTAACAAAGTAATCACAAATTCACAGTCATTGTTCTTGTTTTAGGAAATTTGACGATGGATCCCCTAATTTGTTAATTCAAAATGCTCAAGGCATCCGTGGGCATGACGTTGTCATTTTGGCTTCATTCAGTTAACCCGTTGTGATCTTCGAGCAGCTCTCGGTTATTTATGCTCTGCCCAAGCTTTTTGTTTCGTCATTTACATTTGTTCTTCCATTCTTCTCCACTGGAACTTCTAAGAGAATGGAAGGCAAAAAGGAGACATGGCGACTCTGCTTTGATCAGTCTCGCTAGGATACTCTCAAACATACCGACATTGAGAGGACACTAGCTTAGTGACCTTCAATATACATTCTTTGCAGGTCTTCATTTAAAATTTAATTAATGTCAATGATTTTGTTTTTGGTTTTTTGAGTCGTGGTTTTATCAAGTGTCTTCGGTTGGATTGTAGGAAAGATTATACGTTGGTGATACTATACTTCATGCTTTGAAAGTGGTATACCATTTCTCAAGAACAGACTCCAGACTCTACCTGATTCCAATAACGTAAGTCTCTTCCCCTCTCGTTGTTACATTTCTTATCAGTTCCATTAGTTACATGTCAATAAGTTTAAAAGACATTTTTCATGTAACACTATATTATAATTATGTTCAAGATTCAACTTTGACTGTTACTAATCCTCATTTGTTTCGGATATTTTTTTGCATTTCCGGATGATGGAGCATGGAAACGTTTCCAAAAGTACTCAACATTATCCAACGGTATTATACTTTCTAATATAAAGGCGTATCTCATTAGCATCTTACAGTGAACCATGTGGACTGTTTTAGTATAGAGCAACATGGGCTTAGCACCAAGAGTTCTCATACTCCAAAAAACAAGCTTTGCATCATCCTATCTTGAGCAAGAAATATGTACAATATTAACCCATCACACTTACCTACAAATCGCCTTTGTCATTCAGATTGTTTGCAACAAAGTTAGAATAGGAGAGAAACAAATAGTGCGTATCAAAAAGGGAGACGTTGAAGGAAGGCACATCCCGATAATTTGGTTCAGTCTGGTGGCACACTAAAATGCCAGGTGCAGGTATCATTTCTTTTTGTTTTTGTCATAGTAAAAAAGAAATTGTATCTGTCTTTTTGTGTTGCATGTGTTCTCGCGGAAGGTTGAGTTATTTCTGGATCACAGACTTGTGTGGATTGATTGTGAAAAGAGGTGATGAATAAACTTCCTTTTGAAGTTATAAGCCTCGCTGTTCTATAGCTCATTCCGTTCAAGTTTGGGCGTATGTGATTTGAGTAGAAATACAGCCGCAAATAATTTTTTGGGTTTGGATAACTAATGTGGATCGATGCATTTCATTCAAGAGGTTGTTTTTTATTTTTAAAAATCGAATAATGTAATGATGCTTCATTTCACTTCTTTGTACTTGATGGCAAGAAGAATCATTTGAAAACAAAGTTTAAGTGGCAAACTTAAACTAGAAAAAAAAAATTCTAAAACCAACTCCAACTAGGTTCGCAATGGTTATTGTTTGCTTGTATTGGCATCACCGCATATTAATCAAAGATAAACTAAACTAATCTATCTAAATATCCAAGCTGAAAACAAAAATTTGAAAATCCAAATCGAGTAAAATATATTAATATCATTTACATTTCATAGCAGAGAAGCTGCATGTATTCGATTCATCTAAGTTCCAAACTTAACTTAACACAAATTATATATATTCATATAACTTTGCGATTAATAAGAAGCATAAAATCATTATAAAAAAAAAACTCATCGAATGGTTAAAAAAAATCACAAAAAACTAAAAGAAATCAGCAAAAGTTAAAAGAAGATACTAACACGATGATTCGTAATTTAAAAATTTCATATAATTCAAATAATTCAAAACCGATAAGCATAAACTAGCAGCAGACAGTAATTCGAATATTTCCATGAGACTAAACCGGGAACGATTTCAGACACAACAAAATTTGAAATGACCTCTCATTTCCATTTCAATAAAGAGTTCTGGCTCGTGTTATTTACGCATCTCTAACTGATTCTTATTATTTATATGATAACTCATCTTGGAAAGTTAATACTCGCATGTATAGAATAGAAGTAACGCAATACGGAGATGCTCAAAAGTCAAAAGAAGCGAGATAGTGTCGCCATGATTTTTGCAATGCAGCTAAAACCCTAAAAGTTTATATATTAATGAACTAATGAAGCCAAATCGTTTTCATTATTGGATTAATAAGTAGCCAAGATTCGCCATGATATACGTATGACAACAACAAATATCATTTTTAAACAATAGCTATCTCAAACTAAAGTAAAAATGAATATAAAAACGAGTTAAAGAGATGACTTTCCTTTTAGTTGATTATTTAAGACAAGTGCATGTTTAAAAAAAAAAATTTTACCTAGAATAACTTAAAAAATATCAACAATAACTAGAATAACCCTTCTAAATTTTTATTACTAACATAACTTATTTATAACTTATTTTTTTCTATAATACTTAAAATACCCTTACTATAAATTTGATTTTTTTTTCCTAATTATATTAGAAAATACTACATTTGTTTTTAATTCAATGATTCCTCTTCTTTCATCAACTTCACCAATTTTCTACAAGATATTAAAATATAGAAAAACAAATCAGAGATGAATCATTTTTAATCTTCGAACATTATATTTAGTCGATAGACTTGCGTAAAGTCTACTAGTTTCTTACAGACTTTAGATTATGATCCCGCAAACTAATCATATTCAATATGCAGAAATTTGGCAGACTTTTGTGAAATCTACAAGTTTTTGGCAGACTTCAATAGCCGATTCCGCATACTTATGGTTAGTCTGCGAACATTTGGAAGACTTTCGTGAAATCTACACAATAGATTTCAAAATCTGATCACGCTGACTGATTTTAAGTTTGCGGACAATCGATATACATTCGTAAAGTTTACAAGTTTTCGCTAGACTTCAAAACCCAATCCCGCAAACTTACTTTCGAATTGTCAATGATCGACAGACTTACGTTAAGTCTACATGTTTTTGACAGACTTCAAAATCCGAGCATGCATACTTATACTTAGTATGCGAAATTTGACAGACTTACCTAAAATCTACTCATTTTTGGTAGACTTGATAATCCTATCTAGCAAACTTTACACAAGTCTGCGGATATATTTTTCACCAACTGCCAAAAACACGAGGATTTACCTAGATAATCCTATCTAGCAGACTTTAAGCATTTAATTCCAAAATGCATTTCTTCTTTATATATTGATAAATTACACTAGGCCAAGGCCCAATAATACACTAAATGGGCCTCGCAATCTGTGGATTAAAATATACAATTACCAAGGCCCATTAAGGTTTTGGTCAGAACTAAATATAAAGCTTTCATTTTTCTCCCGACGCTTTATCCTCCTTTCTTCTCTCGTTTTCTCCTCCTTTCATTTATCTCTCTTCTCTGCATTTTCAGATTTCAGAACTATGGAGGAAGAAGCACTCATATGGGAGCAACCATAGATCTAGATCCAGGTAAACTTTCCGATCTGTTAATATTAGAACTAGATCCATGCAAACTTTCCGATCTTACATCTTTTGGTTAGATTGTAACGACTTGTCTAACGTTTTTGAAGAAAACATTTAAAGTCATAGGCTTTAGATCATTTTGGACATGGTTATGAAACACTATTCTAAAGTTGACAGTTTTTCGTTTTTTTTTTTATTCATAAGTT
>PKMM01023380.1:367859-378696 GCA_002933915.1 Eutrema heterophyllum | reverse complement strand
ATCTAGCATACACTACCTAGTGCATCCAATATAATTCCGTTTGTTGCGATTGCGTTTGTGTTTTCATATTATTTTACCTATGTTTTTTCCTGTTTCGTTTGATACTATGATCATTTGAACTATGTTATCCTATGATCATTGAGGTATGTTATATTTCTGTTTCGTTTGTTATCTATAATAATACATATCATAAAAAATGGATTGTTACCTACCAGCATAACACCATTTCCATAATCCAAAAATGGATTTTAGCAACAAGCTTAAAAATATTTACAGAATATTAACAGATCGGAAAGTTTACCTGGATCTAGATCTAAGGTTGCTCCCATCTGACTGCTTCTTCCTCCATTACGGTCTCATGATACTACTTCTCTATAGATATTTCGTCCAAAAGTCTTGCACAAAACTTCCTGAATCTCCTGTCCAAAAGGATCCATTTCAGTCAAAACTTATGAATTGAAACAAAAAACGAATGACTGTCAACTTCAGAATAGTGTTTCATAACCATGTCCAAAATGATCTAAAGCCTCTGACTTTAGTGTTTTCTTCAAAAACGTTTAAAAAATCGTTACAATCTAACCAAAGATCTAACCTTTATCATCGAAAAGCTTTAAAATATTTACAGTCAAAAACTTATGAATCGAAAAAAAAACGAAAAACTGTCAACTTCAGAATAGTGTTTCATAACCATGTCCAAAATGATCTAAAGCCTGTGACTTTAAGTGTTTTCTTCAAAAACGTTAGACAAGTCGTTACAATCTAACCAAAAGATGTAAGATCGGAAAGTTTACCTGGATCTAGATTTAAGGTTGCTCCCATATGACTGCTTCTTCCTCCATAGTTCCGAAATCTGAAAATGCAGAGAAGAGAGATAAATGAAAGGAGGAGAAAACGAGAGAAGAAAGGAGGATAAAGCGTCGGGAGAAAAATGAAAGCTTTATATTTAGTTCTGACCAAAACCCTAATGGGCCTTGGTAATTGTATTATTTTAATCCACAGATTGCGAGGTCCATTTAGTGTATTATTGGGCCTTGGCCTAGTGTAATTTATCAATATATAAAGAAGAAATGCATTTTGGAATTAAATGCTTAAAGTCTGCTAGATAGGATTATCTAGGTAAATCCTCGTGTTTTTGGCAGTTGGTGAAAAATATATCCGCAGACTTGTGTAAAGTTTGAAGTCTACCAAAAATGAGCAGATTTAGGTAAGTCTGTCAAATTTCGCATAATAAGTATAAGTATGCATGCTCGGATTTTGAAGTCTGTCAAAAACATGTAGACTTAACGTAAGTCTGTCGATCATTGATAATTCGAAAGTAAGTTTGCGGGATTGGGTTTTGAAGTCTAGCGAAAACTTGTAAACTTTATGAATGTATACCGATTGTCCGCAAACTTAAAATCAGTCAGCGTGATCAGATTTTGAAATCTATTGAAAACGTGTAAACTTCACGAAAGTCTTCCAAATGTTCGCAAACTAACCATAAGTATGCGGAATCGGCTATTGAAGTCTGCCAAAAACTTGTAGACTTCACGAAAGTCTGCCAAATTTCTGCAAATTGAATATGATCAGTCTGCGGGATCATAATCTAAAGTCTGTAAGAAACTAATAGACTTTACGCAAGTCTACCGACTAATTATAATGTTCGTAGATTAAAAATGATTCATCTGTGATTTGTTTTTCTATATTTTAATATCTTGTAGAAAATGGGTGAAGTTGATGAAAGAAGAGGAATCTTTGAATTAAAAAAAATGTAGTATTTTCTAATATAATTAGAAAAAGAAATTAATTAAATCAAATTTATAATAAGGTTATTTTAGGTATTGTAGAAAAAAAAAGTCATAAATAAGTTATGTTAGTAATAAAAATTTTGAAGGGTTATCCTAGTTACTGTTGATATTTTTTAATCATGCACTTGTCTTAAATAATCAACTAAAAAGAAGGTCATCTCTTTAACTCGTTTTTATATTCATTTTTCTCGAATGTGTTGTTGTTCTGAATTCAGTTGTGTGATAATTGTTAGCTTTCATGGGTTTTTTGAATTGTAGTACCTAACCGTGTAGAGAAGCAGTGGTCTTGAGTTTTGTATGTGGTTTCAGGCCAAATTTATAAGCTATAAAAATGACCAATATGACTAGCTGGTGTTGTGAGGCATATGTTTTTTTTTTTTTTTTTTTTTGTATGCGAGGCACAATAATGTTTGAGCAATGAGATATTTTTTAGGATTTGATTGAAAAGATGAGTGGTCTAATTATCGGTTATGAATGGTTGCAAGTTTGGGTTGAGCCTTGTTATATCCCAGTCACTCTTTTAACAATTGATGTTTTATACAGGTATGCGGCAGAACCTACAATTGTTCGTTATGCCAAGATTGCGATGAAAATGAAGGATAAAACTGTCAGAGATGTTGCACTGCGTTGTAGATGGATGACTGTACGTTTCTCAATTTTGCTAATCGGCGAGGTTTTCTTTGTTCTTGATTAGTCTTCTTCTCCATTGGCTTTACCTCATGTGTTTTTTGATGGATTACAGAAAAAGGAAAACGGAAAGCGTAGGAAAGAAGACCATTCGTCAAGGAAAAGCAAAGATAAGAAAGTATGTGGAATTCAATTCCTATATGCAATTTTGATACTAGTAAGCTACAAACAAAAGATAGATAGTTGAAGCAAAGACCATAAATTAGCTTTTGATTGGGTTCTAATGTGTAACTAGCTTGAACTTTTAGTCATTTACTTGTGATTTTGGACGGGTAAAGGTTCTTGGGTCGGCTTATGATGCATTTAGAAGTCTACATTAGTATACCAATCTCTTTCACATACCTGTTTGGCAGGAAAAAACTACGGATTCTTCAGCCAAGTCTTCATCTCATTTGAATGTGCATCCAAATGGTCCTTCATATGCTCCTCCTATGATGCCTATAGATACTGATGATGGCATTTCATATAAAGGTTTGTCCAAGAATCTAGTTTTTTTTTGTCTTTTTCTTTTGAGGCTAAATCCTCTAGATTGGATTAAAAGGGACATAGTCTTGGCTTCTTTGCAGCCATTGGTGGTGTGAGTGGAGATCTTCTCGAACAAAATGCTCAGATGTTCAATCAAGTTTCGTCTCTACATATGTATATATATACGTGTGTGTGTGTGAGTTTGGTATTAACTTTCCAAGATGAGTTATCATATAAACATATAAGAATCAGCTAGAGATGCGTAAATAACACGAGCCAGAACTCTTTATTGAAATGGAAATGAAAGGTCATTTCAAATTTTGTTGTGTCTGAAATCGTTCCCGGTTTAGTCTCATGGAATTATTCGAATTACTGTCTGCTGCTAGTTTATGCTTATCGGTTTTGAATTTTTTGAATTATTTGAATTTCCTTTGTGGTTTTCTTACTAATTTGTTCGAAAAGATTCACCCTTTTTAAAGCTTCTCTTGAATTTAACCGATTAGTATTGTTATTAGGGTTATTTGATTCTAACGTGAATCTTATACAACTGTTCTATAATGTGGAAGAGCAACAAAAGTTTCCAACTCCAATAAATCTAAAGACTTTGATGAGATTTTCTGTGTGTTTGCATGAAGCCACTAAAGAACATACCATACCATTACCAGTAGCTTTTATTTTTCTTTGTTTCTGAGATTATCTTGTATGGTTTTGTACCTGAAATCTCTGAAATTCTCTACCAGAATTCAGCCAAAACCGAGACTTAACCGGGAAAATATCATAGTATTGGCTTCATGTATTTTTGTCTTTTTTGTTTTTGTTTTGTTTTGGGTTAGTTTGGCTTCTTGTATTGATGATATCTAAAGAACCATTTATTCTGACAACTTTCTTGGTGTTTATTATGATGATAAATTGATAATGGCTACACTTCACTTTCAGTGGTCCATACATATACACACACACACACCCAAGTGGCTTACCTTCTCCATTCTATTTTTCCAGATATAGCCATTTTTTGGGGATTCATAGACAAAAACTCTTAAAACAGAAATCATGAGAGCTCAATAAATGTAAAAACACACAACCAACTTCTCAGTTAATTCTCTACTTTTCCTTTAATTCCTCTCTCTATCATTCATTTTATAAACTTCACTCCAGAAGCTTCTCTCTTTGTTCATCTCTTTGTTGTTCACAGGAGTTTTCTGTATATAAGAATATCACAAACCTTGAAGCTTTGTTTCAATAGAGTTTATGTCTCTTCTTGATTGATCTTTGTTTGTTCTTTTGTCTTTTACCTCTTGGCCCATTCTTTGTCTGTTTCTTCCATCAACCACATAAACAAAAAGGAAACCTCATCTTTAAACAATTGTTTATCCAAAAAACAAGAAAAAACTGATCAAGATTGTAGACATGGAAAAGACACTGATAATGCTTATGTTACTTCTGCAACTTCTGTCCTTAAATTCTCTTTCTCTGAGACAGTCTTCATCCAAACCAAATGCAAAGATCACTGTAATGGGTCTTGTTTATTGCGACGTCTGCTCCAACAACAGTTTCTCCAGACACAGCTACTTCATGTCCGGTAAATAATCCAATCAAAATTTCTCAAAATTGTTAGATCCAAGTTGATATGTCTCTCACTTTTGTTTCAACTTTCAACTGAACAAAAACAGGTGTGGAAGTGAGAATAATCTGCAGATTCAATGCAGCTTCGTCCAGAACTAGAGAGATGATAACGTTCTCTGCAAATCGAACCACGAACGAGCTCGGACTCTACAAGCTAGACATAACGTCTCTGGAAGGCGTTGCTTGCGCCGATGAAGCAGAGAAAGCTTCTCTAATGGCTTCTTGTCAGGCAAGCTTGATCGGTAGCTCCTCGGATTCCTGCAATGTTCCTGGCTACGAAACTACAACGGATCAAGTCGTGTTTAAGTCCAAGAGGTCTAATCTCTGTGTCTATGGGTTTACAGCTTTGAATTTCAGACCGTTTAAAAAGAATCTTGACTTATGTGGCAAGCAATAGAAACAAATATTGCAAAATAGTCACTATTCGCTTCTACTCTTAACTCTGTTCGCTTCAGACAGGGTTACTCTGCTCTGTCTTCTCATCCTCTGTTTCTTATCTTTGGACTTTTCTTATACAGCTTATGTATATAAAATATCTAGTTTGTACTGAAAATTGAAAATACTTCAACATTCCAGAAACAAATCAAGTAATAATATAGAAATTTTACTATATAATGTAGTTGAAATAATATAAATTTATGGTTGAAACTTATTGCAAGATACAGACAAGTTTAAGATGAAGATAATAATGATAATAATTAAGCAGAAAAAACCAAGGAAGCAAGAAAACAGAGTAAAACGAATAGTTTTCTGACAATAATTGCCAGATATTTGTTTTTTTTCGTCTTTGTTCAATATTATATCTGTAAAAACTGTTCTTGAAACACATCCATGGCTGAAACAGGAAGTCCAAGAAGCACATTGATGCTTCTCCTCTGTTCTCCATGAGACAAAAACAGAGTCACCTCTTTCTCAGGTAAAGCTACTGGACCGGACAAAACCGGTTCTCCCCAACCGAAATCTGTCGTGTGAAAACCCAATCTCGACCATGTAGTGATCAGAAGAGTCGAGGAAAGAGAAGGTCTTGCTCTTGTGACTTCGAAGTAATCAATCGCAGATCTCATGTATCCATCATTGACCATCTTAATCGCTTCTCTGACTAATCCAACAGCGAAACTCAACGGTTTCTCGGTTAGCTCTCCAGCTTCACAGATCGAATTTGTGAGAACAATTCCATTCCCAAAATACCCTTTTGGCAGTTGAGGCGCAAACTTGGCTCTGCCATCAACCGCGAAGAGAAGCTTCGTTTTCTGATCAGTCAACATCTTTAGTGACTTGGTTCTTGCTCTCCAGACAAAAGCAGATAGAGCCTCAAAAGTTGTGCAGTTGTTACCTAGAAGAGATTCACTGTTCTCTGTTGCTTGGAGCTTAAGTTTCTTGATTTTCTCGGGGTCGAAGCAGAAGGATCTGTAGAGAGTTGGCTCTTTGGTATAAAGAGAGTTGATGTTGGATCTATCCTCGATCTCTTCGAATTCTTGGTGAAGATTCTCGATCTTTGGAGGGTTTCGAGCACTGAGAATAGTGCGGTCTGAGAATGGAGGAGTTGTTAATGGTAAGCCTCTAGCGACTTGACCCCATGAGTTAACAAACTCCATAGCTCCAATACCATCAAACATACAGTGATTCATACAGAGTCCAAGAACAAACCCTCCACACTTGAATTTTGTCACCTATATAAAACCCTAACAAATCAGATCTCAACTTAAAACCCTAAAAACCAAAAAACAATTACTTGAGAAGGAAGAAAATTAAACCTGAGCAGTAACAGGAGGAATTTCAAGAATGTTTTTGGCGTCTACAACATCGTAGACAAGTTTCCCTAGAGTTTCAGGGTCCGGTTTCGTGATGTCACCGATCTCATCCATCTTACAGTTTGCTTCTGCTTCCACAAACACAACTCCTTCTTCCGTACAGTCCACTGTGAGTTTACCTGAATTCACAGCCATTAAAGACATTTACTGATGTCGTTGTTTGAGTTTAAATAGATAGAGACTGAAACCAAAGTGATCATTAATTGTCTTTAATCAATTACCTTCAGGACTTATGGTGAGACGTCCAGCAAGAGGATAGTAATGAACAAGAACCTGACTCAGAGCTTTCTTAATCACTTGGACTGCTTCCTCGTTCCCTCTCTCCTCAGATTTGAAACAGTAGATTGTACGGACGATCACGGCGATGTTCTGATCAAGATTCGACAAGAAGTAAAGACCATTTCGTGTCTCGGATTCGGGTTTGACCAAAGCTGGTTCCTTTTGAAGAACCTCAAGATGAAAGCTAGTTCCTTTCATGTTGTTGTTGTTGTTATTGTCGTCCATTGAAGCAGAGAGTGTTACTTCCTTGTTGTTGTTCTCCGCAACCTGAAGAACCAAAAACAATAGCGAATACATGAAAAAATTTAAGATCTTTGAAGACTTTGTAAAACAAAACAAAAACATAAAGAAAAACAATAACACAAACCATTTTTGATATAAATAGAGGAAACAGCAAAATCAATGGGTTTGTGAAAATAAATGGAGCCTTTTTGGGGTTTAACTAGTGTTGAATGTTATGAAGTCGAGTTGGATTCTCATGAGATATATATGGGGAAATCAATGAGGATTATCATGGGACCCGCAAGCTCATTAAAATCTTGTCTTGTTAAAGGAGAAACGTGAGAATTATGTGAAAGAGAGAATTCTTGGACGGTCTTGATTGAAAGATGGGTTTTTTTTTCTTCATTTTAAAAAAAAGAAAGAGTTATATTGACTAATAGTAGTATTTCTTTCATTTTATTGTTTTCTATATATTCAATTTTAACGTATTTCATTTAGTTAGTGTTAGGTGACTGAATAAATGACCTAACACAACAAACACTAATGTGTTTTTTTGTTAGTTGAGAGTAGGCCTCCCAATTTTTGGATGACTTTTTAGTTTTCTTTCTCTTTGTCTTTTAACTCTTTACGATGTTTTCATGGATACATGTTTACTAAAAGAATTCAATTAGATATCATCATGCATATTCTCTTTCTCTAAGAAAACTTCAACCACACAACACAAAATTTCACACATTTATTAAGAATAGATTCTGTTTGGTTAAGAAAACCAAATTTTTTCAATTGAAATATATTAAGTTATGTCAAACAACGGTTCTTGGACACTTGACGAAATGCGATCTGGATCAACCTAGATCACGAAACTCAATTACTCAAAACGACTATAATTGTTGAGTCTTAAACGTAAGAATGTTCTATGTGAAAAAGAAGGATATTGTATATTGGAAAAACTAAAGCCATGAGCTCCTATTAGACTTTAAACATATTCTTGTTTTTTTAAAGTAGTATGCCATTTTTAAAAATCTAAAATGTCATAGAATTCTAGCTAGAAAGTATGTAGAATATAGAAGTATCCACGTACATGTACATGTATTATCTTAGAGTTATTTTGACGACTTTGTTTTCGGTTAAAAAAGAGAGAATAACAAATAGATTTTTCCCTTTTTAATATATAACTTAGGTTGTTCAAATTCTGTAGTTTTTTATTTAAATTCCTTGTTTGTCTCTTCTTGGCTGGAGAAGGTTTAGGTTACCGAATCAATCAAGAAGGAGGGGACCAGAGAGAATCACACATCTCCCACCGCCAAGTAGAAACGCATCTTTCTCTCTTTCATATTAATCGAAGCCTACGTCTTATAATTGTTGACCAATTTTCTTCAACGTTTTAGATTTTTCTTTTTTCTATTTGACCAAGAACTTGAAATCCACAGCACACTTATCCCATAAAACTGCAAAAACATGGTCTTCATACACATATAGAAACGGAAAGCTCCAATTTTTAAACACACAATACATTTGAATGCAGAACTTTCAGTTTAGAGTTGGCCTATAAGAGATCCAATTTAGAGAGACACACAAGCCGACCCTGAGTTTTAGAAGGCCGCGAGCTAAAAATTTTTTTTGCCCGCTTTACCATATTAAGTTTCGAACTTATGACTTTCCGAAAAAGTTTTTATATTTTTACCATTAAACTAAAGATATTTTTTGAAATTTAAGGTCCGGATTTTTTTTATGAAAACGAGGGCCGCAAGTATGGACTTGCTCTGCTTGAGCTCAGAACCGGCTCTAGAGACACATAGTGTATATTCCCATTTTGACACAGTGTGCATATTTTATCCATGATCTCTCTTTTTTTTTTCTTTCAGATCGACATATTTTTTCCCTATCCACTCTAAAACTAGTCGGATATGCAGTATTCTGATATTCGTTAAAGTTCAGATATTCAGCTAGATATCCAATCAGACCATATAAAATTGTTAAGAAAAATAAAAAAGCTTGGAAGGTCAAAAATTTAGTAATTAACTAACAATAAATTACAATATTCATTTTAAAATTGTTTTTAAAAATTTCTGTTAAATGTTTAAAAATTGAATAGTTTTAAGAACGAATTTGATATGTATAGATATAAATAAATATACAGTTTGTATGAAAGTATTTTTACGACCGAGTCGATGTCCAAAGTTATAAATTTTAAGATTTGTAGTTTGCTCAGTTTTTGATTAGTATTAAATTTTAGTACTTTGTTTTGCTCTCTCAACTTATAAATCGGATCGAAGTATATAACGGATCAAAGCAGATTTAACCCGGCCTTAATCAAATGAATCATTTTGAAAATTTTGTTTCAGATTAGTTCTTGATCGCATTATGGGTATCGGCATTGAGGCCCATCTCATTGTTTATGTGGTGCTGACACAATACAAAAAAAACATCATACTGTTTCTCTGTTCTCGTGGAAGAACGCGCGCCACTTTCTCACCCAAAAAACGTAGCGTAGTCCAAATTCTATCAGTAAAGACAGTAAGCCAATGTATGCCATCATCAGAGAGACCNGCGCGCCACTTTCTCACCCAAAAAACGTAGCGTAGTCCAAATTCTATCAGTAAAGACAGTAAGCCAATGTATGCCATCATCAGAGACCAAAAGAGATTAAACTTTACAGACCACAAAACAACTTAGCTTCAGGACAGAATCTTTCAAACAAGATGAAGCTTAAACCATTCCCGGTACAACTTTTGTCCCGAATAGGAAACTTTTTTTTGTGCAACAAAATTCAATCAACAAAGTGCTTGCTGATGCAGAGAAGCCTCAATCCAGTGCAGTTTAAGGAGCAAAACCTACTTACTAAGTTTATAGCGTAATTAGTTCATAAAAGCCATTTGATTTAAAGAAAAGTTAAGTAAAATAAGCACACTGTGCCATAAAATGCATTCCCTAAAAGCTATATCAAGCTTGAGATTTCAGCAAAAGCATATATCAAGATTCCCACTAGATATATATATGCAAATCTAAGTAAAAAAAAACTTTTTAAGGCTTGAATTTTAAGAACCATTTTTATCTGCAATCTCTTGCTGAGCTTCATGTGGATGATTATGATGATGAGCCTTAGCTTGTTGTTGTAGAGCAAAGTGCGGATAAATCTGTGGATTCAAAACCCCAACACTCCCATCTTGAGACAACCCTAATCCAACTTCAGGCATTTGATTATTCTCATAACCCATCTCTGAAGAACCATTGAAATC
Source organism: Eutrema heterophyllum (assembly GCA_002933915.1). Lineage (NCBI taxonomy): Eukaryota > Viridiplantae > Streptophyta > Magnoliopsida > Brassicales > Brassicaceae > Eutrema > Eutrema heterophyllum. The sequence continues at coordinate 368,583 of PKMM01023380.1, read as the reverse complement.
AAACCCAAGAAACTCAATCCCATAATTCAAATCAAATCCTCCTGTGGTTGAAGCATTGGCTCCAACATCAAACCCAGTTTCATTTGGCCAAAACCCGTTTGAAATTTGAGATCTTGAAGCTCCTTTTAGTCTCAAATCGGCGGTGAGAAGAGGCTGGGAAACAGAGTCGACGGCGGGTTTGATTCCACTTCCGGTGGCGGAGATTATCGACGGCTCAGCATGGTGAAGCAACCATTGGAGAGTCTCGCCGTCGGATTTGTGACCTAATTCTCTAGTCAATTGAAAAATCCTCGCCGCACAGAGTGGAGGCAACCTAACTCTCCGACCTCGTCCTTCGACTTTGAGGTGTCGATCTTTATTCGGTTTCTTCTGAATCTGAAGTTCCTCCTTCTCCTTCTGCTTCTTCTTCCACTTCCTTTTCCCTTCCACAGTGTTGAAACCCTTAAAATCGGTTTCTTTCGCCGACTTCTCGTGGTCCTGATTCTGTGGTGAAGGGTTTGAGAAATTTGGTACTTGTGGTTGATTTGGGTTATTGGGATCCATGATGGACCAGGTCAAAGGTGTGGGGGACTTTAGGGTCGACACTAAAAATTACCAAACTTTTTTTTGGTTCTCTCCTTCTCTCTCACAGAGATTCAAGTGGGCGTGTGTTAACCTTTTGACCTAGGTAAAGGTAAACAAGTTTTTTTTTTTTTTAATAAATTTTCACACTTATTATATATTT
>PKMM01023380.1:252849-367260 GCA_002933915.1 Eutrema heterophyllum | reverse complement strand
AATCCATATATATTCAAAGAAAAAAATATATTCGAAATCTTGCTATATCTTTCACTATAATTTATTATATTTTATTTGAATATATCAAAATAAAAGTTGAAAAATATTTTAGTATTTTTATAAAAAGTTAGACACAAGAAAATTGATATTTTTTAAGAGCTCGTGAACTAACCACAAAACTAGAGTAATTAAACGTGCATATTAGAGTTATGTTTTCAAGATTATATGTTTTGCGGATTATCCCGAATAATATATTATTCCACTACAAAACAGGTTAAATAAAAAAGTTATTCCGTTTGACAACTCTATCTATAATCATGAGTTAGATATATTATAATATTCAAATAAAATCAATTTTTTTTTAATTTCAAAACAATTTCTTTTAAAAAAATTACTCATCGCTATAATTAGCGCGGATTAAGTCCTAGTCTAAATAGAAAACGGTACAAATATTTCTGATGATAAATTTTCTTACTTTGATTTGTTAAATAATTTTAAAATTATATAATAGCTCGAAACATATATATGGAAAACGTTTGTATTTATGTTTATCTTGTAAAAACAAAAAAGTGTCATCGCCTCGTTATTTATGAACAATATTATGGGCCTGATTTGGGCCGGTGAAGATTAGTTAGGTTCGGGATATAAACATCAATTGGCTGGTGCCCAATTACAACAAGATTCTAATCGGGCACTGGTTTTACTTTTATTTCAAGTTTTAGGGCTTTTTATGAGCCCACTAAGATTATACCCGAGGTTAATTCTTTGATCGTATTAGGGTTTAGGTTACTTTCTTAATGTTTAACATCGATTCTCAGCCGAAATTTTGCTCAACGAACTTCAGTTTCGGATTTGAGAGATCGTTGCGGCGAATTCTGTAATTAGGGCGAATTTTCTAACTTAGATTCGTAGGAATCTGAGATGGGTGAGGAGAGGAAGAAGAGTGAGATTAGGGTTGAATCTGAGGGAACCGTTGCAGAGCACATTTCTACGAAGAAGGAGAAGAAGAAGAAAAGCCGAGAGAGTAAGGATAGTTTTGTTGGAGAAGATGAGGAGACAGCTGCGTGTGAAAGAGAGAAATTGGGCGAGGACGCTCTAGTTAAGAAGAAATCGGAGAAGGAAAGGGTCAATTTTGAAGCTGACGATGATGTTGGGAAGAAATCGAAGAAGAGAAATAAGGAGAAAAGGGCTGATTCTGAAGCTGATGCTGACGGTGTGAAGAAATCGGAGAAGAGAAATAAGGAGAAAAAGGCTGATTCTGAGGCTGAGGACGATGGTGTGAAGAAATCGAAGAAGAAAAATGAGGAGAAAAGCGTTGATTCTGAGGCTGAGGATGATGGTGTGAAGAAATCGAAGAAGAAGAAGAAGAGCAAGAAAGAATCTGGTGGTGATGAGATAGGAAACAGTGAAGAAAATCAAAGTGATGGTAAATCACTCGTGAACACCGATGATGCTAAGAAGGAAACGGGAAAGAGAAAGCGTGATGATAGTGATTTGGGAGCTGAAGAAAACATAGAAAATTCTGACAAGGAGATTAAGAGGATAAGCAAGAAGAAGAAACCATGTGTGGATTCAGAGGTTGAAGAAAACAGCTTGAGCTCTGCAAAAGATGCAAAGAAGAAAAGCAAGGAGAAGAAACCATGCGAGGATCCAGAGGTTGAAGAAAACATCGACTCTACGAAAGATGCAAAGAAGAAACCAAGTGAGAATTCAGAGGCTGAAGAAAACGACTTGAACTCTACGAAAGATGCAAAGAAGAAAAGAAAGAAGAAGAAGCAAAGTGAAGATTCAGAGGCTGAAGAAAACAACTTGATCTCTTCGGAAAATGCGAAGAAGAAAGGGAAGAATAAGAAGCAAAGGGAAAATCCAGAGGCTGAAGAAAACAACAAGGACGGCACAAAAGAGGCCAAGAAAACAAGGAAGAAGAAGCAAAAGTGTAGTAAGAGTGATGAAGATGTGACCACCCCATCAAGTAAAAGCACAAAAAAGGTGAAGTTTTCTGATCAAGTGGAAGTTTTTCCTGCTGAGGATGAAGAAAGTGAGGAGGAAGAAGAAGAAGAAGTTGAGCTGGTGAGGGGTAAGCGGTTTACAAAGGAAGAAGATGAGTTGATAAAGAAAGCTGTGTTGGAATACATTGATAACCATGCTTTAGGAGATGAAGGGTTAAACATGGTTATGGACTGCAAGTCACACCCACAACTTAAAGGCTGTTGGAAAGAAATAACAGCTGCTTTACCTTGGAGGCCACATTCTGGTGTGTACCATCGTGCCCATACTATATTTGAAGAAGGATCCAGGGGGGTATGGAGTAAAGAGGATTTCGAATTCGTTATAGAGTTTCAGAAGAAACACGGGAATGATTGGAGAACTCTTGCGGATGCAATGGGTAAACACAGGAAGCATGTAAAAGATGCTTGGAGGAGAATAAGATTGGCGTCGAGGAAAAAAGGAAATTGGTCGAGGCAGGAGTATCAAACCCTCTTTGATCTGGTGAACAAAGACATTAGAATGAAAGCATTCCAAGAGAAGCACGCAAAGCATGGGATGCTCCGAGATAACATCCCTTGGATGGCTATAAGCGACCAACTTGAAACAAGGGACCACGTGTTCTGCTGCACTAAATGGTATGATCAATTGCAATCACCAATGGTAGCAAAGGGGATATGGGCTAACGTAGATGACTATAGGCTCATGGACGAGCTTACGAATCTGGATGCTGCTTGTGTCGACGATGTGGATTGGGATAATCTTTTGGACAATCGAGATGGAGAAGCTTGTAGAAAGCGGTGGGACCAGATGGTGCGTAATATCGGTTTACCGGGAACCAAAACATTTGCAGAACAAGTTGAGATTTTGTCTCAAAGGTATTGCCCTGACATAGCTGAGGACAGAGAGGATTTTGACAACAGACCCTTTGATCCTGAAGATTAATTCAGTCTAGAAGTTTATTTTGTTCCTTTGTTATGTTCTACTTTAAGGTGATGTTATGTTAGTGGAACTAAAGAAGATATTAGTTTGAATTTAGACTTTTGCCATAAGGCACAAACATTCAATACAATGATGTTTTGCAAAGCATTTGATCCCGAGAATAGCCATTTCACGAACGTGAGAGGGGGCGATTATGCAACCCATTGCATCCAGATGATAATGTGAGGTAACATGTTTTAAAGCCCTGCAATTGCATGCAGTCTACATCGGTTGAGAACCATTTGAAGCAACTCCAAACTAAGCCAAGGCTCAGATACTTTGCAAGACAAATTGAACTTGGATTATGAAGTAAATAATATCGGAGATAAACATTTTTATTGAAATTGAGAGTGAAGATGAATCTCTGAAAATGTTGTGGAAACTGCTAATCAGCAATGCTAATTAGAAGCTGACCAACTGATTGCGGAGAACAATAAAGAACAAAGGCAACAAAACAGAGCGAGAGAGATGTTTTGCTTGTTGAAATAGCGAATGAAGATGAGTAATTATAGAGGAGATAGATTCCACCAATGTTAACTTTTTTAGTCATTCCAAGGAAGTCATCATTCCCAAAAAGGCAAAGAGATTATACAGTCACACTTGTGATCAAATTCAAACCAACAAAAAAAAACCACATCGATTGTTATTACAAACAGTGGCAAGAAGTCTTAACCTATCTTTGTAACTTATCATCAGTAGAAGTGGTTCTCAGCGAGCTTCGTATTGAACAACTGCAAGAGAATAAACAACCATATAAGTAATTAGCCAGAAACAAGTTCACGCCAGTATATTTTGTACAAGAAAAACCAACAGATTAACAATCCTAAATGCAAAAGGGGGTAGACCAAAATGTAGTTACAAATGTTCAAAAACTCAAGACCAACTCGAAAACCGATCGACACACATTCGAAATGGTGCCATCACAAAAACCAAAAGAAAGCTAAAAACATAACTAGACAAAAGGAGGATTTAGTACAGATTGAGGAAACTCACCTCTACGGGTACGCTTCTTGTAGAGAATACGGTACCCACACTCTCTGCACTGGATCACATCCCCAGACTTGAGAGTGTTCTCTTGTCCACAATCTTTAAAACCAAGAATAATTCAGAAAGCAAGTTTAAGCATACCGATCAAACAAAGGTAACCTTTTACTTACAAAATATCAGAAATCTTCCTAAAAGATTACGATTCAGATGCATATCTTAGTGCCGTGTCTGGTTTCTTACACTTAGCATTTAAACTAACGAAGCTACGATCTTTTGCACAAGTATTAAAGGTTACAAAAAAAATTCCATTCAATTTAAAAAAACAAAAAATTTCGATGTTCGATGAAATTTTCCAAGAGGTAGAAGATAATAGTGGAGCTTTACCTCCGCAGACGTATGTTACGGGTTCTGGCAGTGGATCCATGTTATCGAATCGAATCGAATCTATTTACTCAACAAAGAAACAAAATTTGAGTCAGGACGAGATTGTAAAAACAGAATCTTTTGCACGTCGAACGAAATTCAGACAAAAATCTCAGTTGGGTTTTGATTTCGTACTTACCCTAGGGTTTCTGCAGCAGAATTAGGGCTCTTGAAGATGATTTCAAGGGAATACAGTCGAAGAGACGAGGAAGGAGATCTATAATGGCGTCTGGTTTTGGAACATTACTCACTCGTATGGGCCTCTTGACAAAAACATTTTAACTATGGGCTTACACAAGAAGCCCATATACACAAGAAAGTCTTGTCAACGTTGACTATTTGACTGTAGACTTTACTTTTGAAAACATTCATGAAGATGGTTTATTTGTACGGTTTGATTTTGTGTTCTGAATAGACAACGTTCAAGTCCGCACATGTGTGCGGGCCACCATCCAAATATATATATATATATAGGACCTGAGAAAATTTCGGTTCGGTTTGGGTTTGGATCCGAAAAACCTGAATTACCCGAAAAACCTGAATTACCCAAAAAAACAAGACTTTCGGTTCAGTTTATGGAAGAATTATACCCGAATAGCTCGATTTACCCGACAAAATCTGAATTACCCGGAAAATCATATATGCACATGTATATGCGATATATACATAATATGATATGTTTTAAGTTTTCGGGTACCCGATCGTGTTTCGGGTTATACCCGAACCGACCCGAGAACCGAAACTAATTTATGTAGGAACCGTTTGGTTTTTGTAGCTAAACCGAATCCGACCCAAACCCGGTTTTTTGGGTCGGTTAGGGTCGGGTTGCTCGGGTTCGGTTTATATGCCCAGACCTACTACTTACTGTCATGTTTAGTGAGCTATAAAAACTTTTGCCATAATGCACAAACATTCAATACAATGATGCCTATGATGGTCCAAAGTACATACAGATGGGTAGACTGATTCTAAAGATTGAAAGAATCGCTAACGGGATTGTCCAGATTCCATTTCCACAGATCAATCCTCTTGAAGCTACTGCACCAGAAGATGAATTCATCGATTTGCTATTTTGATGGGCTCTGTAAAGCATGAAACTTAGTGTACCCAAACTCGTTAAGAAGCATGTTGCAGCAGCACATATCGTAAGGAGAAAAATAAGAATCCATTTAGAGTATAAGATCGAGAGAAGATGAACGAAGTTCTCAGAAACAACCTGCATACAGAAATGGAGAGGGCTTGTTTGGCCAACAGATGGAAAGCTTTTTATTGTGAGACCTATCAGTTGTAAACATTGATACAAATCTATGAAGATTAAAACCAGAGCTCACACATGTGTAGAGAGTTCCACAGGAAAAGAGATCAATATTCATACCAGATAGAGTCCTCGGTCTCGGTCTCGAGTCGTGGAGGAAAAGTTTGATAAATTCAGATTCTTAATGACTCTGTTTCAGAACAAACTCCATGTTATCTATGTTTTTGTTACTCTGTGATTTCATACAAAACAGTCTCTCTCAAGTCTCACCACAAGAGCATATATATGTGAGTCTACTTCAAGCATATATAACAAACTTCTATGAGAGCAGCTCCTTGTAAATGTCCTCCTGATTACATCATACCCATTTTGTGTTACTTTTCTTCTTCAGCTTATTGTGTTCGTAGGTGACCAGCTTGATAACAAATGTGGAACACAGTTTTCTTAATCTTTGGGGCTTTGGATCAACCTGGAAATCTCATAGAGTTGTACATAATCTCTTTGTACACATACATACATAAGTAACATATTGATAATTCATTAGTTAGTCAATTATACATAAGTATAACCCATCATCACATAATGACAATCATACACAAATACAGCTTAAAAGTGCACAACACCAAGTAACAACTTAACCAAGCCCATCAAATTGAAAATGGTACTAACTCTCATGGTTAACTTTAACTCGTTCTCTGCTATTCTTTGTCTCTCTCTTTATGTCCATGAACATGAAGGACTTAGAGTTGGACTACCCCACAGTCTTCTATCGCCATTTCGGACCCGTTGACATGGAAATCAAAGGAAAGCTCGTTAGACGTAACATCCGCTTCAAATCCAAAGGTGTACAGATGGTCCGTAGAAGACCAAGGCAGACAGTGGAATGGAGGTCTACATGGAAAAACGCCGCCAAGATTATGTTTGCCCATAAGTAATATTTATATTTATCGTTATCCAATTAATCTCCTTGTCACCCTTATTCAGCATAATACAAGCCTTAAATCTCATGGATGTAGACGGGGCCGGCTCAAACATTTTGTAGGCCATGGGGCAAAATTTAAAAATAGACCCCTAACACCATTTATTCCAATACAAAAAAACAATATTAAAAAAAAAATTTATTGTTTATCAAAAACAAACAAAATACAGCGACATATAATAAGTTTTTCATTGTGTTACTCCTTCTTTCCGAGCTTTTTTTGCAGGTGTTTGTTCACACAAAGACCACCTCAGCGTAACATATATCCTCAGAATCTGAAAAAAGTAGTAAATAGTCATTTCAAGAAGATAAAAACAGTCATAAGAAACGGGTTTTACGAGTTTTACTCGATGCAAAATCATGAATAACAGTTTCAAAATCAATGCTTTCTAATATGTCCTTTTCGATGCATAAAATAGCTAAACCATTCAATCTTTCTTGAGACATCGAAGATCTTAAATAATTCTTCAACAACTTTAATTTAGAAANTAAAAAAAAAACTATTGTTTATCAAAAACAAGCAAAATACAGCGACATATAATAAGTTCTTCATTGTGCTACTCCTTCTTTCCGAGCTTTTTTTGCAGTTGTTTGTTCACACAAAGACCACCTCAGCGTAACATATATCCTCAGAATCTGAAAAAAGTAGCAAATAGTCATTTCAAGAAGATAAAAACAATCATAAGAAACGGGTTTTACGAGTTTTACTCGATGCAAAATCATGAATAACAGTTTCAAAATCAATGCTTTCTAATATGTCCTTTTCGATGCATAAAATAGCTAAACCATTCAATCTTTCTTGAGACATCGAAGATCTTAAATAATTCTTCAACAACTTTAATTTAGAAAAACTTCTCTCCGCAGAGGCCACAGTCACAGGTGTAGTCAAAAGAAGTCGATACGCAACTGAAGCATTTTGATAACAACCCACATTTTCAAGAAATTCAAGAACTTCACTAGGTTCGATAGGTTCATTGGGTAAAGTCGTTTGCAACATTCTCAATTCAGAATAAAGATCATTAGGATCAACATCCGAAGAACTACCATGAGAAAACGTTTTGTGAAAATGAGTGCAATGCTCTCGTAGTTCATTTTCATCTAATGCCTTTAATTTTATTGAATCAAATAAGAACCCAAAGACATTATTAAAATTCTTCATTTGAGCAAATCTATTATTAACAGAAGTTATTGCCATATCAACCACAACTAAAAAGTAGTTAACTCTAAAAACATCCTCACTTGTTTGTATTTCTTCACCAAAATCAGTTTCACCAAACTGTTTTTTTCTAAAGACACGACGTTTATTTGGAAATATCGGATCAACGTCCATATCACGAGCAATATTTTGAACTATACTCAAACTAGAATTAAACCCTTCATGTCTATACTTCTCAAAAAACAAAACAACACCTTCCAATTGTTTTAAAGCATTATCAATGCAAATAGATCTAGATTGTATGCTCTTACTCACTGAATTAATAGCAAACAAAATTTCATACCAAATAACCATACCAAGTAAAAATTCAAAATTATCAAATGCCATGATTAAACTTTCAGCATCACTTTTTGTCATAGCATCATCACATGATTCATATAATTCCACTAAAGCTAATCTTACTTGTGGAGCTTGAAACCTAATAGCTTTAACGCTTTTGATTCGACTCTCCCAACGAGTATTAGATAAAGATTTTACAGTAAAATAGGGAACATTGTCAAGCAAAATCTTCCATCTCTTTGTAGAACTAGAAAATTAAGCATATATTCGTTGCAAAACTCCAAAGAAAGAAATGACTTTCACACATGAATGAGCCATATCACTTACCACAAGATTAAGACTATGACAAGCACACGGCATATACAAAGCTTTTGGATTTATATCAAACAATCTTTTTTGAACACCTTGATGTTTCCCTTTCATGTTAGAACCATTGTCATAACCTTGACCCCTCACATTATCAACATTATTAGTAAGAGACTTTAGAACATCTAGCAATTTTTCAAAGAGTCATAATCCGGATGTGTCATCTACCTTTAGAAACTCCAAAAAGTACTCTTCTACTCTTAATTTTTTATTTGATATATTCACACATCGTATTATTAGAGTCATTTGCTCTTGATGGAACTGTGAATTGCATCGACCAATGATCCGAGTCATTTGCTTTTTTATTTGATACCTTTCTGGTATCGATCGACACCAGGAGAAACAGAGATTGCATCGACCCATGATCCGAGTATCGATCGATACCAGTAATGGTATTGGTCGATACCCCACGCGCAGGTAAGTTTCTTTTTAAAACCCTCGGGTTTTCTCTTTCTCTCCAGGCAGCAACAAAATCGATGAAAAGAGTTACCTGTGTCGACCTACGCTTGGTATCGATCGATACCAGGCTGTGTGTCGGTCGACACCCCTACCCCAATCCGGTAATTTCTTGTTTTTCACGATTCCACTCAGTTCTTTTGGTTTCTTTTACTAACTCTAGGCAAAATAACAATGGGGACAGTGTTGTTTAAGTCTGGGGGAGGTAGTTGCTGACAATGTTTTTGTTTTTCTTAGAGTCAGTTGTTTTTGAATCAAAAGTTGTTTTATTGAGTCAAAATTTGTTGGAGATGATGATCTTTTTCTTGAATCTATTGTTCTGACTTTACTTCTAAGTGACCATTGTTACAGAATCAGTTCTAAATCGACCTAATGAAAAATCCAAATGCTGACCAGTTAACTAGAAGACACCCATGTTTCTAGCAGAGTCCATTAAAGTCTGAGCCAAATTTTTGCACTTCATCGATGTGGTTGATGTCCATAGAGCTTGATTCCTCATTCACATCTGACAAAGGAACCCATGTGTTTAAAGTAATGGTATCTCTCTCCCCTGTTATAAGTTAATAAATAAGAGCAAAAAAAAAAATGAAATGATTTTTTTCTGAGTAGAGGGCTAGGAAAATTTCCAGTGATCCTATTATTCTACTTGTGAAGGAATGATCACACAAAGGTTGGAAGCGAGGTTAGGAAAATTTCCCGCGATACCACTATTCGCCTACGCCTTTGATACATAGAGAGGGAAGAACCGGTGATTCGGTGGCAAACACCATCAATACTCACGTTTCAGACATTAATGTGTATATGCGGATCTAAAAAAGAGAGAGAAAAAACATGATGAGAAACAAGTCTGGGGGAGAGAAAACAATACCAAAAGTGTGAAAATCAGCTGGTTCTTTTGTCATGATATTGTATGGGAACGAATCTAGAAAGTTCTTGGTATTGGGTACATCGATGAAACTGGCGATGAAGGCTTTATTGGATAATGCTGAGAAATAATGTGTGTAGTCTAGGAAGCTACGAATGTCTACGGAGAAGTACATGGTGGTTAGATTTGGAACTGGTTACGTGATATGTGGAACACTAAGGAAAATGGTCATTGCAATGTTTCAAGAACAGGTGAGTCTCCGTGTTTTTCAAACCTCTTTCTCTTGTTTAGCTTTCTGTTTGCTTGAGGGCAAGCAAATGCTAAGTCTGGGAGAGTTGATATATCATGGTTTTTACCCGTTTTTAACCATGATATAAGTCTTATTTATAGAGTCTTTCTAGTATTTTGGAAGTCTTTTCGAGTCTTTACAGGTTTAGGTACGTTTATAGCTGAATTGGAGAAATTGGAGCATTTTGGAGCCAAGCAAGGATCATGTAGCGGAAGGATCGAGTTGAAGTCCTGGTGTCGACCGACACCAGCCTGAAGAGTCGACACATAAGCTTGGTATCAATCGATACCACTTATGGTGTCGGTCGATACCCATCGCATGAAGAGAAGGATCGCGAATTTTTACAAGTCTGATGAAATTGTACATTGGCCCAGAAGACTTTAATAATTACAAAAAGCCTCATAACGTGTTTTAGGATTATAATTAGGTTTTTCAGCCACTTTTGTTGGCAACGGATTATTTTACTTTGGTTTTTTGTGAGAGAGCTTTCTGAGGGAGACAAGTCTGAAACTCTGTTCATCCGAGAGAAGATTTCGAACCCTTGTTTACTCTCATCTTATTTATTTATTTCAGAGATTTATTCAGTTATGTTTATTGTTTCAATCTCCATGTATGAGTAGATCTTCTGTTAGGTTTAGGGTTCTCATAAGGGATTTCATTGAATGCTAGGTTAATTAGTTGGTTAGGATTCATAATCTGAATTAGTTCTTCACCTTAGGTTGTTCTTAAAGCTAATTCTAGATTGATCAACTGGAACTTAGATCTTAGGTTAATCGATTAGGCACGACAGTGCAATTGATAATCTGATAGAATCTAGGGTGAGCAAAACAACTATCTGCAAAGAGATTTGGTTTAGTTGTTTTGTGAACAGATCAAACCTGAACTTAAAGCTAGTTTAGTCTTTAGGATTTGCAAAGAGATTTGGAATTCTAAGATTTAGACTTAGATAACTCTCGCAACGACAGTTGGTTAGTTATAGCTTAGTGATTTGAGTTCAAGAACCGGGCTTAACCTGAACCATGACCAGTTAGTTTATTTGCATTCTCTGATTTCCTGAGAAATACTCTGAATCTATCTTTCCTCCATCGAATTTACAACCGTTTAATTTACGTTATTGCTTTCAATTACATTGATCACTTAGCTTAATTTGAACCTTTAAAATCTATTGTGTGATTCTTGAGTCTATGTGGATTCGACCCCTAAATACTACAATCGACAAAGCTGTTAGTACTTTAGGGTATTACATTTGAGCTTATCAAATGGCAAGAGAGTCCATGGATTTGTTTCCTGGAGCTCTGATACCATGTAAACAAAGCTTAAAGCTTGAGAAATTGAAGGAGATGACTGAATATTTCTTTATGTCATTCACACTTGATGTTTTTTGTTACAAAGATTCTTATTTATACAAGAAATCAAAAACGATGTAAACCCTAAGGAGCTGGACAGGTGTCGTCAATCGAGCTCCTATGTTAAGACATCAAATCTGTTCACGGTTGGAATTGCAAGTGCCTTTTTCGTACCATGCTTTTCAGTGCCTTGAGCGCTCTTCCTCTATCTGTTTTTGTCTTCTTCCTCTGTTACTGACCGTTGCAGCATTTCTTTATGTGTGACCTCTATTGGGCTTAAATTCTCTTTGTCTTGGCCCATTATCTTGACACAGTCTTGCTTCGGTTTGGGCCTCCATATTTTCTTGCATGTCTCCAAGTTTGTCTCTGGTTTCGACATTTGAGAAGAGTTTGCAGAGCTGTGTCTAATAACTTCCAAGGACAACGTGGTTATTACATCAAGAGCATGCGTGAATTTGTTGAGGTTTTCATTACATTTCCAAGTAACGAAGCCGAGACCATAACTTTATCGATGTAGGCACTTCTTTTATTGCAGTTCCTATGAGCTTGAGACATTCAATGTTGGTGGAGATCTCTGTAAAACTTTTCAAAAGTGAGCAATCAGTGAGATCAAGTTCATCAAGAGACTCCAAATGAATGTTGATCGGAAGAACCTCTAGCTTTAAACATCCTTTCAAATCCAGCCGTTGCAATTTATGAAGGTTTCCAATAGAGGAAGGCAACTCCACTAGACTAGTGCACCCAAGAAGATGCACTTTCTGGATATTAGTGGCATTTCCAATAGACAACGTTCAAATATCCGGAGGCAATTCAACCTGATATGCATTATCATTAATGTGTTCCAGAATCTGGATAATGATGCAGGGTTCTTCTCCTAATGACGTAAAGATATTAGGAGATTCTGATAAATGTGGGGTTCTTCTCCTAATGATGCAGGGTCTATAATTTTCAATCCTGGGTATTTTCTCGGAAAAGGAATAATTAACGTGATGATCAATGTCCGACAAAAAAACTGCAGACGTTATAAGACAATGAAATATGAAGGTAAGACGCAATTAGTTTTAGCCTTCCGTCAAACAAAAATAAATAAAAAGTCACTTAAGAAAATGGAAAATTGTCAAAAAAAAATCATGGTCGAATTATTGCGTGGGTATTTTAAATTATTAAAGTCTGTTCAATTCAAATTCAAATCTCAAACTTCTGTTGACTAAGTCAAATTAGACGTTAAGTCGATACACGGAACGGATAAACGGGGTTAAAAAACTGTTATAAATCACGGTTAACTAATACGACGTCATTTGCTATTTCTTCTTATAACTCCATATCACGATAAACGGGATTTTTTCGGTTTGAGGTTTTTAAGAAGAAAGAGGAAATGACGTTGTATCATTTAACCGTGATTTACAACGGTTTTTTAACCTCGTTTATCCATTTTGTTTATTAACTTAACGTCGTGTCTTATTTGGTTCAGTCAAAAGAAGTTTGGGATTTAAATTTAAAGTCAACATAATTTGATGATTTAAACTATCCACGCGATAATTTGTGATTTGAATGGCCAAATTTTAAAAGTTCATGATTTTTTTTTGACAATTTTCCCCTTAAGAAAATTACAATTTGTCCAATAAGAACAAATGCTACATAGCGGTTAGTCTGCTCAGGGATATCGTGATTAGAAGTTAGGTGTAAATTCTCGAGAGTATTCTTATTTTATAATTGTTTGAAACATTTGATTTGTATTATTCTGAGGATTAAAGAAAAAAGATTTGTATTATTCTGAAAGATGGATTAAGGCGAAGAAGTAAAAGGAATGATCCAATTAATTTGTAAATATCTCCTGAAGATTAAGTTTAGAAACATACATGCGGATATTCATTGGTACTTTTTGTGTTCTACTCTAATGTCATGTTATGTTAGTGAGCTATAGAAACTACAAATGTTCCGGCATTCACTTTAGACTTTTGCATAAGAAACATTCAACACAATAATGTCTAGGATGGTCCAAAGTACATACATATAGGTGGATTGATTCTTAAGATTGAAAGAATCGCTGACGGGATTGTCCAGATTCCATCTCCATAGATCAATCCTGAAACTACTGCATCCGAGTAATCCTTTGCGTTTTTCTTATTTATATGATCCCATTCGAACAAATTCACGGTTCCAACAAACATGTCGATGGCGAAGTAAGCTCCAATGTAGAATGGACCAGCCATAGCCATTTGAAGTGGGATGAACTTAGAGATTTTTGTTGGTGTGATGTCTCTGAGAAGATTCACAATCAGAGCAGCGATGAAGAATCCACAACAAAGTGCCAAACTGTGTTTAGGCAGTTTCGCAAATCACGTCCGTCTTGATTTCTAATTTTTTGCCGGCCTAAACTTCAAAAATTTTTGAAATATTTCTCTATTTTGAAATTTTAATTTTAAAATTTTTCAAAAATTTGAGAAGGCCCAATGCCTTAGCCTAATTCAACCAAAACATTGATAAGGTTCAAACATTCTTCGCCGGTTTAAATTTAAAAAAATTTGAAATGTTTGAAATTTTAAATATCCCGCCAAACCTTTGAATAGTCGCAGCAAAATTAAAAAATATTAAAACGATTCTCAGATTTCTCAAATTTCTCTCTTCTCTCAAAAAAATGGCGATGCAACTCGCAGACATGTCGCGCATGGAAACAGAAGTTGACGCCGTCAACGAAGTCTTGAACACCGCGACATATCGCTTCCTCAATGCCACCAAGATCCAGATTCTTTTCAAACATCGGGATCTGTTTCCAATGATAAATTCGACGCAACTTCCATCCGGCACACCGGGACTGTACCTTGTTGACAATCACAGCCAGCGTGATGTCAACACCTGGCAAGAGACTTTGATTCGGCGTCTGTGGCGTTCAAAATCAGGTACGCTCACAGAAGGATTCAGCGAAAAGGCATACAAATCAGCTACATCAGTCTTTCTCATAATTCTTTCTTGAGTGCTATGATTATTCTTGGTAACCAAACGGAAACAATCAACTGCTTCTTTAGTATCACACTGCTTGTTTTCTCTTGAAAAACCTTTGAGTGTGATATTAGTAGTCCTGCCAATCTCATTAGCTCGGGGTCCATGGCGTGGTCCAAACGCAACTAACTCATCTACAACAAAGTAGGGATTCAAATTCTTCAGACTAGCTTCGATCTTGCTTCTCAGCGTCGTAATGTCATAGCCATCACATATCCAAGCATTCGGGTGGTATTCGTATACGTTTTTAATATTAATATTTATTCGTGCATTTTTTGGACATATTTTTATTCTAAGATCAATTTCAACGATGACTATTTGACTGTAGACTTTTGAAAACATACATGAAGATGTTTATTGGTACTTTTTGATTTTGTGTTCTACTACTTATTGTCGGGAAATTGGCTTTTTCATCCCTCAACTATTCCAAAATGTTAATTTCAAACCCGAATTTGTAATCGGTGCTAAAACATACGTCAACTTCAGAAAATTGGCTATTTCATACCCGAATTTATAACCGGTGCTAAAACATACGTCAACTTCTTAATAATTTGAATATCATACTTAAACCTTTAATTTCGTGCTATAACATACATCAGACCAAACGCTGTTAAGGAACCGTGATGCGGTCATCAAACCAAAAGACGAAGCCAAGATGATGCAGCTCAATTGGACTACATTCTTACCTCAACTAGAGCAGTCCTCGAAGTGGAATCAGTCCAATCCGAGTTCAGATGAAGAAGTTATTCAACTTCCAAGTCAAGTGTTTCCCAGCATACACGATTCGGACATACGTGCGTTTAAAGAATTCTTCCAACCAACCCCGAAGGAATCAAGTTACAAAACAAATTGTTCTGAAATCTTGATTCATCAGAAAAACCGGGAAAATTGGATTCACAGCAACGCCAGTTCAGAGTTGAGAGATATGAATTTTACAAGTCAACCGATCTGCTTCATGCCCTACTGCGCATGATCGACGTTGTAAAATTCATATCTCTCAAATCTAAATCGGCGTTGTTGTGAATCTAATTTTCCCGGTTGATCTAATGAATCAAGATTCCAGAACAATTTGGTTTGTAGCTTGATTCCTTCGTGTTTGGTTGGAAGAATTCTTTGAACTCACGTATGTCCGAATCGCGTATGCTGGGAATCACTTGACTTGGAAGTTGAATAACTTCTTCATCTGAACTCGGATTGGACTGATTCCACTTCGAGGACTGCTCTAGTTGAGATGAGAATGTATTCCAATTGAGCTGCATAATCTTGGCTTCGTCTTTTGTTTTGATGACCGCATCACGGTTCCTTAACAGCGTTTGGTCTGATGTATGTTATAGTACGAAATTAAAAGTTTAAGTATGAGATTCAAATTATTAAAAAGTTGACGTATGTTTTAGCACTGGTTACAAATTCGGGTATGAAATAGCCAATTTTTTGAAGTTGACATATGTTTTATCACCGGTTACAAATTCGGGTCTGAAATTAACATTTTTGAATAGTTGAGGGATGAAAAAGCCAATTTCCCACTTATTGTCATGTTATGATTATTTTTGATAATTGTCATGTTATGTTTAGTGAGCTAACAAAACTATATGTTTTGCGTTTAGACTTTTGCCATAATGCACAAAACATTCAATACAATAATGTCTAGGATGGTCCAAAGTACATACATATGGGTCAATGGGTGGATTGATTTTTAAGATTAAAAGAATTGCCGACGGGATGGTCCAGATTCCGTCACCACAGATCAGTCCTGAAGCTACTGCACCCGAGTAATCGTCAGCGTCTTTCTTACTTATCCGCTCCCATAAGGACAAAATCACGGTTCCAACAAATATGTCGATGGCATGAGCGGATATAGAAATTTATTTAGTATGGAGCACATAGCTAGTGTAATTAATATTTAGATTAAAAGTATTTAAATAAATTTTGTACTAATTACTTAAGAAAAGAAATTAGTGTGTGGCATATGCCACACCTCCTCCTTACTTGTGTCCAACTCGATGGAGAAGTAAGCTCTATGTAGAATGGATAAGTCATAGCCATTGGAAGTGGTATAAAGTATGAACAGCCATACCCAACATCACACAGTGACAATCATACACAAATACAGCATAAAAGTGCACACCAAGTAACAACTTAACCAAGCCCATCAAGATGAAAATGGGACTAAGTCTCATGGTTAGCTTGAACTCTCTTTTTTGCTATTCTTTGTCCAGTTCATGATTTCCATCGACTTCTGTTCTAGTGTTAGTTTCGTCGCATCTATTTTCACATTCTCTATCGTCAATTCTGAAGCTCTTTTTATGTCCCTGATTCATGAACATGAAGGGACTTGGCTAGAGTTGGAGTACCCCACATTCTTTTATCACCCTTTTCTTACTGTGGATATATAACTCAACGAAAAACTCGTTGGATGTCACATCCGTTTCAAATTCAAAGGTGTACAGATGGTCCATAGAAGACCAAGTCACAGTGGTATGTAGGTCGGCATGGAAAGTTGACGCCAAGATTATGCTTGCCCTTGATGCGATAAGACACTTCCATCATTATCCCATCATTAGCCTCATTCTCCTCGCCACCCTTAACCAGCATGATACACGCCCTAAATCTCATGGATGTAGGAAACTAGGAATAGGCTTCTCGTTCAACTTGGTGGTCAAGGAGCCTCCAGTATTAGCTCGGTGAGTGAAGTAAGTAGGCACTTCTCCACCGGGTAGGATCGCCCACTTAATTACTACTAGTCTGGATGGTGATTAATTTCCCTTGCTAATTTATTCAGTTTGAAGCACTTAGCAAAATGAGACGACTCTTTGGATCGTGAAAGGAGCAATCTAGTCTATTCAGGGACTCACAATCTTTTGCATCTATGACAGAGAGAGAATCTGAAATCTGTGAGTGATACCAGCTTCTTGCATCCGCTGAGTATAAGTGCATGAAGACAAGAGATTTTCTTGACCCATTAAAGGAATTTCTTGCATTTCTGTATCTTTCAAGGACAACGTTGTGATTACATCATCAAGAGCATGCGGGAATAATTCTTTGAGGTTTTCATTGTATAACATTTCCAAGTAAAAAAGACGACCATGACTTTATCGACGAGTACTTCTTTTTATTGCAGTTCCTTTGAGCTTGAGACATTTAATGCTGGTGGAGATCTCAGGAAAACTTTTCAAAAGTGAGCAATCAGTGAGATCAAGTGTCTCAAGAGACTCCAAGTTAATGTTAATTGGAAGAACCTCTAGCTTTGAACATCCTTTCAAATACAAACGTTGCAGTTTATGGTTTCCAATAGAGGAGGGGAGCTTCACCAGGTTTGAACAGTCCATGAGATCCAAGCATAAGAGATTAGTGTTATTCCCGATAGAGGAAGGGAGCTCCACCAAACTTGAGAATCCACCAAGATACACTTTATCGTTCCCATATTTGCATGTGATTTTTAAGAATTTAAGGTTAGACATTCCTTCAAAAGCTCTCTCACTTATGTTTAATTCGCCTGGCAAGTTAGGTGAGGAGAAGTGTATGCCTATAACACTTCTACTACCCTGAAAAAGGTAGAGAAGTAGAGATGGTTAGTTATCAAATAAATTAAATTGTACGTAGGGAGCAAGGAAATGGAAGACTAATAATAGAACTAACCGTGTCATCAGTGAGTACTTCACGAATATCTCTACCATCAACCAAAAACTGGCGCTTCCCGGGCTCACGAATGGATTGGTGCCCAGGCTCATGACGGACAATTTCTTTACCCAGTTTTTCTAGCAGTTTATGCATCTTTATCCATCCTTTTTCAATAGTTATGAGAGATTTCTCAGCTAAGATGTGAAGTCTGTGCCTCACATCCAAGAACTCATTCACAAGATACTCTTCTGCTTTCTCCATTTTTTCAAGGTTAAAAAGGCAGGCTATATGAAGGAATAAATCTTTATCCTCATCACATAAGGCATCGTAACTGAACTTTAAAATGCTTTGAATACTAGCATCAAGGTGAATCCTTAACCTTGGTAGTGCATTTATCCACTCCGGCTTAGACATTCCCGGGAAATGGGAGCCCATGACTCTTAGTCCCAATGGTAGTTCACCTAAAAGGCTTGTAACTTCCCATGCAAGCTTCTCAAAACCATCTTCAGGAAATTTTTGTAACTTCCCATGCAAGCTTCTCAAAACCATCTTCAGGAAACTTTTTTCCAAAAGCATACATACAAAAAATTTGAAGAGCTTCGTATGTTGACGGAAAATCCACCTTGTAAATATGGTTGATGCCATGTCCCTTCAAAAGTTTTTGGTCTTGCGTTGTGATGATAATACGACTTCCATGACCGAACCACCTAGTTTCTTTCGCGATAGCATCTAGTTGTGTTGACTGATCAATGCTATCAAGAACAATAAGCACTTTCTTGTCGTGTAACCTATCTTGAGCAACTCCTAAATGAGGAACCTCGATATCCATGTTGTTGATTATCTGGGACATAAACTGTTTCTGTAAGTGCAATTTTGCACTGTAGTCATCAGAGCACACTGGTCTTGTATACATTAACTCTTTGATATTCTCCATAAAGACGCTCAGCTGAAAACTGCTGCAGAGTTGATTAAACATAAATCTAGCTATGGTGGTCTTACCAATCCCAGACGGACCCCAAATACCAATCATCCTCACTTCATCCAAATCTAGACGTAACAACAATTCCATTTTTTCCATATGAGCTCCCATCCCAACTAATCCATCAAAATCTCTGGATGGTGTGGAATTATTCAACATGTTTGAAACATCAATGGCTATTTTTTCAATCATCGCCGCTTCACTATCCCTAACATTTGAGAGATCAAATTATACCCTAGTATTAATACTTTACATCCGCTTGTCTTAATATGTTCTTTAAAGGCTACAAATTTACATACTTTGATGTGCTGATATAATCTTGGTAATAAAAATTCAAGAGGGCATATACCAGTTGCGAGAATGCTCTCCGGCGATTGTGGCCGCACCATCCAAAGCTTTTCTCCATCTCTTTATCTCCTCCTTTGTTTTACCTTTACAAGTTTTTGTGAATATCTTCCCAAAATATCCGGTCTGTTTCTTTACATCTGTTGGATCTACTTCATAGAATATGGTCAACACTATTTGAGCCAACTCTTCTCTGCACTTCATGATCTCTACCAACTCGTTTAGGCACCACGACGAAGAAGCGTAGTTCCTCGAGAGCAAGACGATCGCGATCCTTGATCCTCTGATAGCTTCTATGAGCTCAGGACCGATTGACTTGCTCCTCTCGATATCGTTATCAATAAATGGGTCGATTCCTTTTCCTCTCAACTCTTTTAGGATGTGAGTAAGAAAGGTTTTTCGGACATCTGCCCCGTGGAAGCTCGGGAAGACATCGTGTTTCCGATTTCGAGACATAGAAGATGGAGTAGATGTCATGTTAGTGAGCTATAAAAACTAAAAAAGTTTCGCATTTAGATTTTGCCATAATGCATAAGAAACATTCAACACAATAATGTCTAGGATGGACCAAAGTACATACAAATGGGTGGATTGATTCTTAAGATTGAAAGAATCGCTGACGGGATTGTCCAGATTCCATCGCCACAGATCAATCCTGAAGCTACTGCACCCGAGTAATCACCTGCGTCTTTCTTATTTATCCGTTCCCATACGAACAAAATCACGGTTCCAACAAACATGTCGATGGCGAAGTAAGCTCCTATGTAGAATGGAGCAGCCATAGCCATTGGGAGTGGTATGAACTTTGAGATCTTTGGGGGTGTGATGTCTCTTACAAGATTCACAATCAGAGCAGCGATGAAGAATCCGCAACAAAGAGCCAAACAGTGCTTAGGCAGTTTCGCAAATCCCTCGATCCCGAGAATAGCCATTTCGCGGTAGATAACCGCGTAAGGTGCTTTGTAAGGACCATCAGGATCTCCAATGTCAAAAGCAGTCCAAAACAACCAAAACGTGAGAGGAGCGATTACGCAACCCATTGCTGTACCCAAAAGCTGAGTTACAAACATGGATTTTGCAGATGACAATGTGAGGTAACCTGTTTTGAAGTCTTGCATGAGATCTGCTGCGGTTGAGACGATTGACATCATAACTCCACAGGCTGCTAAACCGGCAATGACTCCACCGTTGTTTCCTACAATCGAAGCAATGGTGAAAAGACCAATCTTTCCGTAGGTCGAAGGCAGGCTCATATCCGTGAGCCCGGCTCCATAAGAATTGCAAAAGGAAAGAGCCGGGGCAACCAAGTATGAACAGAGGACCAAGTACCATTTCAATGGTGGGAATATCAATGGGATTGTTGCGGTCGAAATGGCTGCTAGACAGACATAACCAGAAACCGCAAAACCGAGGGGTATATGGTCCTTGAGAAATACTTCATCTCTTTTCTTCTTCTCCAGAAGTAATTCTGAGGTCTCACTCGCACCTAAAATGTCGGTAAATACAGGTAGGTGTGGTTGTTTGGAGCTATTGTTGGAGAGTTCCTTCACAGTGACATTAATGATTTTAACGAGGTTGTAGAGACCGTCACCAAGGATAATAGCAATGGCGAGAAAGACCTATAAACGCGGTAATGATATAAAAGAAAAGCATCAGTAACCGCAAAGAGTGAGTGTCTATGAAACTTATTTGTGTTCCCATAAGAAGTTTAATGATATTCTTCCAAGATTGATCTGCTTATCGTACCTTATATCCGTAGAGACCTTTGAAATCGCTGGCCTCAAGGTCAGCTGGATACCAGTCCCCATCATGCTGTGATATAAACGGCCAGAGAAACCCCCAAGAAATGATAGCACCGAGAAGGACCGAGCAGTTCACTGAATGGGGACATATCAGACCACATCCAATAAAAGTAGGACTGAAATCAAAGTAAAAC
The DNA here is from genome assembly GCA_002933915.1 of Eutrema heterophyllum. Lineage (NCBI taxonomy): Eukaryota > Viridiplantae > Streptophyta > Magnoliopsida > Brassicales > Brassicaceae > Eutrema > Eutrema heterophyllum. The sequence continues at coordinate 345,954 of PKMM01023380.1, read as the reverse complement.
CTGTGCAGCAGAAAAATCATGACTGGTTACCAATTCAGATCCACATGCTAAACCATTCTCATTTTACTCATCTAGTTAACAGAGAAACTCTGAAACTTACGTGTTCTTGAATAGCGTCAAACCAAGTGTGGGAAAGTGATCAAACCCACAGGAATCTCCAATACCGCTAAAGAACCACTTGACGCAACTCCAAACTAAGCTAAGGCTCAGGTATTTCCCAAGACATTTAACTTGGATTCTGAAGTGAACAATATTGGAGATAAATATAAAATGAAACTCAAGCTATTGGTGATTGCAGGAAGTGAGGTTGAAGATGAATCTCTGACAATTTACCCTGCAAGCTCGGCTCCAGAGTTGTCATGGAAACTGTTAATCAGCATTGCTGTAGCGGTTCCACTGGGATACGTTAGCTTGTAGTCCAAAATCATCACCTGAGAATACACTTTTTAATAAGTATCAAGAAACCATACACTTACAAGAATAAACTGTTCTCTTTCCTTCGATTTTATTACGTTGTTATCACAGTAGTGAGATGCTACCTTGCGAAGTGGAACGAGACTGAAGACACCGAGGAAGCTGACCACAAATAAAAACGCAATCATCCACCACAGTCCAGGATTTATAACATCTTCTGGATTGTTTCCAGGATAATCAGCACCAATGAGCTTGTATGTCCTATCATCCATAGCGATCAAGTATGAACCAAATCCACCTGATGAAAAACAAGAAATCGAGAAACTGTATCAGAGGAGCAAGGCAAAAGCAAGACCAATCCATATCATCCTTATATACTAGCAATCATAATTGATCATCAATCATTAGAAGAAGCTCACGCTACACAGCAAGATTGGCATTGTAAAGGCACAAAGAAGCAAACTTTAACAATTAAACGATAACATATCGATAGAAATCAAAAGAAGCTAACTTTAACATTTCTCATTTACCACTATAAGCCAAGCTGTAGCAGGCAACAACGCAAGTCTGAATAACGGTGTTCTCTTGCTTGGTGAAGGGTTTAACCGAAAACCCTAATTTCGACAAAAACCCAGTCCACGACCTTACGAAGAAGAAGCCGAGAAGACCAGCAGCTACATTTAGCGAAGGAATAATTCCGACGGTCAGATTCAGCTTATGGGTAATGATACAGAACAAAATCCCCAACAAGGCGCTAGCGATTAAGCCTCGGATCGTGATCTGATCCTTCCAGTGAGGAACATCTTCATGGTAGTAATCGAGATTCGCCGCGATTTTTCCCGGTAACAACAATGTCTCTGAGATCTCCGTTGACCTAGTAATCTCCGTCTCCATTAGTAGCTCAATTGAGAATTTCCGGCAGATTTCGCCGGAAATTACTTGGAAAGTTTAGGCATTTAGTCAGCAGATTTCATTTCCCAGTAGAGGAAGAAGAAACATCGCCAAGGAAATGGAAGTTGACCAACGATTTGCGGTTATTACATTGGTTAAAAGGTCGAATAAAAAAGCGCCGCGTGTTCTGCTGTGAATGTGACGTGTAATTTCAGTCTCCCGCCTTGGAAACTTTGGTTGTTGTTGTTTTTTTTTTTTTTTTTTCACTGAATGATATTGATATTGATTCGGAAAACTCACTTCTAGCAATTTAGCTCAACTAAAATCGTTCTACTACTTCTTTCAGGCCCGAAGCCTCTTCCTTTTATAGCAGAAGATGATTTCAACGAGCTGCACGGTTCTCGAGAGGCCGTTCCGGTCTGTAGCTGACCTTTGCCTATTAGAATGTGATGACACGTGCACTTGCAGACTCAGTGAACCGGGATCGTGATATTTTCAACGCAGACTCCTTCCTGAGACTCTCAGGTCGAGCTGCTCCTAAGAGGGGTTTAATGGTCCAAGCTCGAACCTGAGGCTTATATAGCGAGAACATGCTCTTACTGACCCCAACTACCAGCACAAGGTCCAACACCAACAAATATCAACACTTATGCAGAGCTTTTAAGTCAAGAAACTACTACTACAGAACATGAACACCCACATCGACTCTTTGGATCACATTTAGATCGACACACTAATCCTAGATGCTCAACTTTCTTACCGCATTTGAACTATACGGTCCTCTTTAGTTCACCATCAAGTGCAAGCCTGAGAGGCGAAAAAAAGTTTTAGATTTTGGAAAAGGCTAGAGAGTTAAAAACTTAAAACATAGATCAATAATCCAAAACAAAAACTTATAATAAAAAAGAAAGTAAAGTGATGACTATCTATGATTTACGACTCTTTGTCTATGATTTAGTTTCAACCAGTTACAGGTTTACGTGAAAACAAAGAGTTTCACAGTGTTCATCATCAGAGCCAATACCAATAGCCAATCTTTAATACCAAACTACCAAATTCAGTCCAGGTTAGTCGCGATCAGATGGATTACATCAGTAGCAAATATAGAATACCGTCTTTCACCAGTCTCACAGTTTCCCAGAGATTGACAAAAACAAGAAAAGGTAAATCCAAACCTATGAAAAAAACTATCAAAGTAGACCCTTAAAAAGAAACAACAACTGGTGATATCATCGTTTACACAGTCATCTACTTTTTAGCAATTCTTTAACAAAAGCAAAGACCAAAAGCAGAAAACACATACCAAGAACGATCTGTAAAGCAGTTGTCGTCGAAACTAGAAAACAGAAACCCTAAAAGAAGCAATTGATTGAAAAAATATGAATAAAGAAAGTTCATAGACAATAAAAAAAGCAAAACCCACTTAAAGAATACAATACCTTTCCTTTGTAGTCTTCACAAAGCTTAGCATCTAAACCAATTCCTCTCCTTAGCCACCAAGAAACCCATAACTCTACATAAACATTACAAGCTTCTCAATTCTCAAGCTTTAATCTTCCATATTCACCTGAAAAAAACAAGAACCTGTTACACACAAACACATTTCAGATTACCGAATTTTGGGAGGTATGAGTGCAGATTGGGGACCCGTGATCGTAGCAGTGGCTCTGTTTATCCTACTCTCGCCAGGATTGCTCTTTCAGCTACCGGCGAGGACAAGAGTGATGGAATTCGGGAACATGAGCACAAGCGGCATTGCGATTTTGGTCCACGCCATTATATATTTCTGTATACTCACTATCTTGATCATAGCCATACAAATTCACATCCATTTCTGATCTTCTAGTGTAACAAAGGCAAGCTTCTTTGGATTCAAAGTTCGCCTTTTTCCGGTTTTTTTTTTTCTTTCTAATCTCTGATTCTTGGCTCATAGGCTTTCCAAGCAAGGTGACAAAAAAGGTTGTATGCAAATAAAATCTGTAATTTTTGTATACCATAACTCAATTTCTAAACTCTAAGTAGCTCCAGTCACACACCAATTGGGACAAAAGCATTTCTGATCTCTCGTGGCTTCATCATGTAATAATGCAACATAAAGCATCTTCTTTTTGCTTAGAAAAATTCGATTGTTTCCACAAATTTTCACTAAAATCTCTGATGTTTTGCTGATATGGTTTCAATTTTCAACAAGGATCACAAAAGGTTGTATTTTATAGAAAAATAAAAATCTGTAATTTTGTATTCCACAATTTAATTTGTCAACTCTGAATAAAAGATCGAATCAAACATCAAATGGGATAAAAGAAAAGGTTTATTTTCCTTTCAACTTAATCGCAACAATACAAGCTTAATGATTAATACATTTTCAGTAGAACAAAATGCAAAACACAACTATAGAACAGAGTATACAAAACCCTAAGAACAGAGTTCCACTCCAAATCTCAGAAGATTCTTGAAACCCCCAGATTCGAAGAAAATCTTACCTTTATTTCGCCGGAAAACCCCCAAATGAAAACCCTAAATCAGCCGGTGGTGATATGGAGATTGACTGCGAGGATCAAGATCGTGTAAGCAGCGAAGAAGATGAGTGTGTGGACGGCGATGGCTTTTCCGTTAGTTTTCATGCCGCCGAACTCTAGCGTCCGGTGATGTCCCGGCAGCGAGAAGAGGAGTCCTGGAGAGAGCATCACGAACAGCACAACTCCGACGAGAACCGGAGCCCAATCCGCCATTGCCGTGAAAGTAGAAAACGCAAAGGCGACGCCTTTTCCCGATGAAGCGGTGGTGAGAGAGAGAGAAAAAAGAGTCAAAAGACGGAAAGAAAAGTGGAAAAGCTAAGGTAATAATGACTATAATATTTTATTTTAATTTTCCGTTAATTTTTTTCAGCTTTATTTTAGTTACGAACATTTAAAATAATATCGTATAAATGTGGTAGAACGGACGTAGAAGAAGCTAGTATTTAGACGAAGTATGAAAGATTTTACATAAAAAAAACCATCATTTTAAAATTTCATAAAGATATTCTTTTTTTTTGACCAAAGGCTTTCAAAATTTTTTATAAAGATATTGACAATAAATTTTCAAAGTTCTAATCAAAGAACACTAAAATTGCCACTTGGTAAGCAAGCACATTTTTTGACATAATCTCCAAGTGTAAACGAGTATAGAAAAGTTTTTGTAATTACTTGCGTACGAGATTTTTTGTAAAGAATTAATTAGGTTAAATCCAAATATATCATCATTAGCTTTTTCTTTTCAAAAATACCACAAACAATAATTTTTCGCAAATACCACAAAACTAAAACTAATCTTTTAAACCTCAAAACTAAATCCTAAACCGTAAAAACTAACCTTTTAACCCAAAATAATGAGTCCAAACCCCAAATATTTAAATTATAAATTTTTAATTTTCTAGTGTTTGTGGTATTTATGGACAAAACTATTTATTAGTAGTTTTGGAAAATAAAAAATGAGTGATAGTATGTTTGGAACAAAAACTCATTCTAATTCTAATGGAAATTTCTTAATTAAAGACCATCTCTTTTTACATTTTTTTCCTTTTTGGACAAAACTCTTTTACAAAGTTTTTTTCTTTGTTTGGTAACACTCTTTTACAATGTTACTTTAAGTTTTACCAATTTGGTACATTGTTTGCATAACTAAGTACGTAATAGGCTAATTTAATATACGCACAGAAGATTAAGATGGGAGTAGACATATAATAATTTTACACGTTTCATGTTATGTCAATATAAGGAATCATTTAAAATTGAATACACTAATTAAACTTATTATTACCAATTTAAAAGGAATATACATGTCAAATCGAAAAAGCAGACAAAAATTGTTCTCTTTTTAACGGAATATATTGATCTCTTAGCAACTGGTGGACCCGTTACTTCTCTAGTCTACTAGTTTTCTCTTTGATTGTAACTCAAGTCAAATAAATCACTAACCAATTTAGTATTACATTGCAAAATCATAAATAACAAAATTACTCCAATTTGTTGATCACCGAAAGAAGGTCGCGATTCATGTGAATCACAAAGGACTTGAATGTGACATAGAACCGTTTCTCTACGATTTAATCATATTTTACATCACCATTATTCATGTGATTATGTCTTGTCTTTTGCATTGCTAAATAGTCACAACTCTTGAAAATCACCAAATTTAAGGCATTTGGTCTATAGTATCACTTTGCTATGAAAGCTATTTTTTTTTTGCCGTTTTACCATACTAAGTTTTGAACTTGTGATTTTCTGAAAAAGATTTTTATAATTTTGCTTTACTTGGGTTCAGGACCGGTTTTGAATATAAACCATCCTTTGATAATAGTTGTGACTAATCTAAAAAAAAGTAAATTATTCTTCCTCAAATATTGTATTTTGGATTAAAAAATGCACATTCATATCAATCTAATAACAACTACTATCTCCATTAGTTTCATAAAAAGGGATTTTTAACATTTTCAAACATGTTTAAAAAATGAAGACACCTCCACTAAAAGCAAAATTCCACAAATTCTCTCTCTTGCTTTAGTTGAAAAGAAATACTTTATAGGATTCTCATTCTCTTCACGTTGAAACCTCCATTCTCTCAATTCTTCCCAAACCAAATTTCCACTTTCTAAAGCTCTCTTCTTTCTCTTCCTCTTGTTCTTGTTCTGCTCGTTGTAAGGAGCTATGCATGATTGGGCTGCACCGTTGATAGCTTCAGCTCTGTTCGCGTTTCTATCGCCGGGACTAATACTGCAATTTCCGGGGAAAGAATCTCCGGTTGGTTTCATGAACATGAAGACGACGGTTGCTTCCATTTTCGTCCATACCATCCTCTACGGTCTTTTTCTCATCCTCTTTCTCGTGGTTCTCAACGTCCATGTCTATGCCTAGCTTACTTATTTCACTCTTGTGTTTGCCTCTGTTTGTGGCAGAGGGTTTAGTAGTGAAGCTTTTGTCTTATTCTTTCTTTGTTCCTCTTCTTAATTACTGCTCCAAAGATCTAAACTTTCTCTTCCGTAACCATTTTTAGTTTTATTCAATAATATATAGCCATGTGTTTGTGCATTTGTGAGAAAACATGGCCCAAGGGTAACACAAGGAATCTAAATGGCAATACTGGATTGATTATTCTAATCAATGGAATGAAAAAAACAGCAGATGATCATTCCACTAATTCCTATGAAACAATAGACGAAAATTTAGATAATTAAATAATTTCATTGGTTGGTCTTATCAATGATTCAGTATTTGTTTACTTGGAAGAAAATTTTAACTAAACTAAAACCTGAACTTTATCTCGGGTTGGTTTGGCTAATAAACGTAAACCGTTTGATCACAGGCTTGGACTCAATTTTGACAAAAGTGAGGTTTGGATTGGACACATACAATGGTACAACAACTCTTGGAACTCTGAAACAAAGTTTCTTGTAAATTAGCAAAGGTAAAATTTGCATGAACATGACTAAACATAAAGAGATACGAAAAGATTCACATTTGATTTCTAGCAATCGGGATTGGTTTCCGCATCATTGATTGCGGCAGAAGCAAGAACAAGTTGAGGGGTAGGAATTGTGTAAGTGTAATTCTCGCGTCTCGCCTTCTTCTTCTCCCTTTGCAATCTAAAAGCGTCTCTCTTTCTTGCTCTGTAACTGTTGGGATTCTCTGGCACAATTTCTCTTGGGTACACGCTAATCTGCAGAAACAAAAAAAACCAGAATCCCAGTTTTGAAAACCAACAAGATTGAGAAAAGCTAATAAAGAATTCTCGGTATGATCACAGATTTACCTTCTTCCTGTCAGGACCAAACTTCTCGAACTTTACTAATCCATCGATTAAAGAGAAGATGGTATGATCTTTACCAATCCCAACGTTTTTTCCAGCATGGAACTGCATAAAAACATCATTCATGAATCAATCTCCTGAAGCAAAATAGTTTCACCCTAAACACAAGCATAGCCTAGATATAGTTTCGGTGTTTCAGAACATCATTCATGAATCAATCTCCTCGAATAAGATACTTTCATCCTAAACACAAACAAAACCCAGAAATATTCGAGAATGCAATCTGAAACCAGAGCTTGAGAGCTAAACCCATCCAAAACCTTACCAAATCCCAGAATTGAGGTGAAATTATATTATCTTATACATACCCAGAAGGAACCAGAAATGTTCTGGAATGAATGAAATGTGAAACAAGAGATTANAAAAAAAACAGAACCCCAGTTTTGAAAACCAACAAGATTGAGAAAAGCTAATAAAGAATTCTCGGTATGATCACAGATTTACCTTCTTCCTGTCAGGACCAAACTTCTCGAACTTTACTAATCCGTCGATTAAAGAGAAGATGGTATGATCTTTACCAATCCCAACGTTTTTTCCAGCATGGAACTGCATAAAAACATCATTCATGAATCAATCTCCTCAAACAAAATAGTTTCACCCTAAACACAAGCAAAACCTGGAAGTATTAGAGATCGGAATCTGAACTAGGAGCTCGAGAGCTTCTAAATTCGGCAGTTTCATGTTTTAAATCATCATTCATGAATCAAACAAAATAGTTTCATCTTAAACACAAAGCATAGCCTAGATATAGTCGAGAATGGAGTCTGAAATAAGAGCTCGAGAGCTTCTAAATTCTGAAGTTTCGTGTTTTAGAACATCATTCATGAATCAATCTATTGAACACAAAATAGTTTCATCTTAGAGAATGGAATCTGAAATAAGAGGTTGAGAGCTTCTAAATTCTGCAGTTTCGGTGTTTCAGAACATCATTCATGAATCAATCTCCTCGAATAAGATACTTTCATCCTAAACACAAACAAAACCCAGAAATATTCGAGAATGCAATCTGAAACCAGAACTTGAGAGCTAAACCCATCCAAAACCTTACCAAATCCCAGAATTGAGGTGAAATTATATTATCTTATACATACCCAGAAGGAAGCAGAAATGTTCTGGAATGAATGAAATGTGAAACAAGAGATTAAGCGTGTTCTTAGAGTTACCTTAGTACCGCGTTGGCGAACGATGATGGCGCCAGGTTTAGCGACCTGGTCACCGTAAATCTTGACGCCGAGTCTCTGCCCAGGAGAATCACGACCGTTCTTAGTGCTACCGGCTCCTTTCTTATGCGCAGATTCGATCGTCAATGGAATCGGAGCTTGGAGGTTTTCCAACGGGAGAGTCACCGTGAAGGAGGTTTTAGGGCATAAATTCAAATCGCCTCTGAGGAACGACGAGGTTGAAGAGAGAGACAAGCCTTTAAATGACCCAATAAGATTCAAACTCATCGATGTTGCAATCGCCATTTCTGAATCACCTAAAATCAAACCCAGATAAATCTGTGGAAACTTGAAATGGAGAAATTAGGGTTTTGTGAGGATTGAAGAAGCAGAAGAAGAAGAAGAAAGGAATTGTAAGTGATGTCGCCTTACCTCCCTTATCGTTTCGTCTCAGACAATTAGTGACCATAAAAAGTCCACGTCATCAATTAACTCGGGTCCCACCCTGATTAAATCGAGACGATAAGGCCACGTCAGCATATCAAAAACAGAAAATAAAAATGAAAAAGAGAATGTTGACAGTGGGATTTGAACCCACGCCCTTTCGGACCAGAACCTTAATCTGGCGCCTTAGACCAACTCGGCCATATCAACTTGTTGTTCTTGTAGACACAAGCATCATATTTAATCACAAAATATAATGAGTGTTTTTATATCAGTGCATCAAGTATATATTATAAGAGATCATGAAGTTTTTAACTAAATAAAATTAATGTGAGAGTTTTCCCGGTCCAACCATGTTTAATGGATATTTTGAGTTTTTATATTGATGCAACAAATATATATTTTAAAACAAAGAGCTCTTAATTAAAATCATAATGAATTGCATTTTTTTTGGGGCGATATAATTGAATCCACAACTTATTAAAAACATATATACATACATTTTCCAAACCCCCTGCTTCTTCCATCTAGGATATAAATACAAGAATATATAATTTGTATTTGTTGATTTGTTTTTTTAGTTAGAGTGCATATCAACTCTGAGATTTAAAAAGCTTGAAACAAGAATTTTTTTTTGGCTTGCATGTGCACATATTTTGAACATGAAATTTTATGCATAATTTATCATCAATTGATGAAGTAAGAAATTTTGAACATGAAATTTTAGTGCATAATGGGATTATACTAAATTAGGACACTACTCGGTTAAATCAGAATATGGAACAAGAATAATCAGGCTAGTGGGTGATGCTCTAAATTTCGATCAATAAATAGTCACTTGCAATGATCACCAAATAAGGTTTGGGAGACTCCAGGACACAGGCGCACAAACAGTTTCCAGAGATTGAACCAGACACAGGCGCACAAACAGTTTCCGGAGATTGAACCTTACCATAGAGAGATGGGAGGTTATGGGAAAACGAGACTCATGCTTGGCAGCAATCTGCAGTCATCAAAAAATTTGATAAAAGGATAGTGACAAGCCAAACCAATTGGAGATAGATTTGAGAGAAATTATCTGAAAACTAACCCTTGCGGGAGACACATGCTTGGCCGGGAGACAAAAAGCCCTAGCGGTTGCCGGTAAAACAGTGATTGTATCCATCGTCTCTTCCTCTTTCTTTAACAAAGAACACCACTCCGATTAATCGATCAGAAATCAGCCGAAGAAGATTAATCGATCAGAAATTTCGTACCTCTTTTTGGAAAAACTTTCGCTGGATGTATTAATCTCGGAGCCTACGTCTGCCGGCAAGCCACTATATGATTTCAAGAGTTTCTCTTTCTCTCTCTTTTTTCTGTTGCATCGAAGAAGAGTATAAGAACTGAATATTTATACCATAGGTCCCTGAAAAATAGTAAAGCCTCTATCGCGACTAAAGGTTTACTTAAACCTCTCTTCTCTTATGGTTTAATCTCAAAACCAATGCAACACCTGATCTTCACCAATTACTCCGGTTTATTCTCTTAAACCTAAAAATTGAATCAGCACCACACATCACAACATCAATTCATACCTGCCTAATAATTAAAAACTAGGTGGTGGTCACGCGCGCTAATAATCGTAAAACGATTCTATGTATTATCCAAAATTGATATTATAATCAATTGTCTAATTGTTCAAACTAAATTCAAAAGGAACGATGTCTAATTATCCAAAATATATATATAAAAAATTCAGAAATCCGAACACAAAAAATAAGAATATTCCAAAGCAATAACAAAAACATTAGTCATAACATAAACAAAAATAAGACGACATTATGCATCTCTAACTTGAGAATTCATTGCAGGTGTGTCCTCGTTCCTTATCTTCTCTCAAATCCTAAAATTAACATCAAAAGGTAAAATATATACATTAGTCTTGTTATAAATTATTTCAAACCAAACTTTAGCTCATAAACTTAAATAACTTGATTACTTGGCCCGAAAATTTGAAACTTCATCCATTGGTAGAGCATCCATAAAACGGGAAAGATCTTCTCTTTCATGATATTATATAGTAATCTCCTCTAAAACTATTTATAATTATAATTAGATTCACAGAATAGTGGAACAATAAACTAATATACTATAGAAAATATGTAAAGTTAGCTCACATACCACCGTTCTTTCTAATCCACCAGTCTGTTAAGACACATACAACAAACGGACCATTGAATTCTATGATTTTTTCTTTTATCTCAGTTGCAAATTCACCATGTACGATGCACTCGAGTGTAAAATCCTTTAAGTTTAACAAATAACATCGTTATATTTGACAGCAATAGACATAATTATCTAGATATAAGAGTAGACTTACTCAGTGTCTCTAATACGAAAACGGAGTGATACGGAATTTTTTCCATCTGGGTGAGAAACAATTATGAGATCCCTAACATTGTCGAGTACACCAATTAAATATGTGTTTACAAATACACAACACAAAAATTATCATTCAAAACCATAAATTTATTTCACACATCTTAAAAGAGTATAACAACAACAAAATAAATTTGAGAAATAAAACTCACCAACGGGGTAGTAGTGGATATTGGGATTTTGATAAATCAAACTGAACGGAATGAAATTGGTGAATGGATCATTAGTTAATGGTGTGACCGATGAAACCTTTGTGTCCTTGGTCAGAATGATTTTGCAACCGTGTCTCGTGATCCTCTTGTTATTATTCCAGAATGAAAGATTCAGATGGAAGTTAGATAACATAATCCATTGTCGAGCTGCAGAAGTTCATAATCTCTCTGAAAGGGTTTGTGGTGTTTTTTTTTCTTTTTTTGGTTGATTTATCTTTTTTTTCGATTTTATTCCTCACATAGAATCTGAAGAATATTTTGGTAACAGAAACGGAGAGATAGGATCAACGAGAGGATGAAAGCTTTGCAAGAACTCATTCCTCGCTGCAACAAGGTCTGTTTTTATTCAGTGACTTTCTCTTCAAGTTATTCCATTTGTTGCTGATTCAAACTGATTCTCTCAGTCAGATAAAGCTTCAATGCTTGATGAAGCTATTGAGTACATGAAATCGCTCCAGCTTCAAATATAGGACTGTCCTGAAAACCCGTTTGATCTTCCAGAGTGTTAAAACAAAAACAAAAAAAACGGATTTTGGTGATTTTTAGTTGACTGTGATCATTTTGGTTTTATGGAAGTTTGTTTCGTCTGGTTGGGTTTTGAGTTTTGTCTGTTTAGATGCAGATTTCATCTTTAGTTTCAGTGGAGAAATACGCAAATCTTTTACTCCAATAGATGGTAAACAAATAGATGACTTCTTAAAAACCTTTTAGTAATCTTTTCTGTGTGTGTCTTGTTTATGTCCATGAAAATGTATACCTTTCCCATGAAAACTGAATGAGATTAATGCAGATGATGTCAAAGGGATGCGGTATGATGCCAATGGGATGCGGTATGATGCAACAACAGTACATGCCTCACATGGCGATGGGCATGGAGATGGGTATGAACCGGCCTCCTCCGCCGTTCATGCCATTCCCCAACATGTTAGCCGCTCAAAGACCCTTGCCTACGCAGACTCATATGAGCAGCTACCCTGCTCATGCTTCTGACCCATCAAGAGTCTACCAGCAGTTTGATCCAACATCGAGCCATCCGGGTTACATGGATCCATATCAGCAGTTCCGCAGTCTCCACCATATCCAACCACCACAGTTCCGCAGTACTTTTTTTTGATAAGACTTTAGAACAAGTTTACTTCAATTTTCTCTTCATCTTTGATTCCATAATTAACAAGGCTTAAATACACAAAGAAAAAAACCAACTACAATGGCAAGTTTGAAAACGTGGCAAGGAAGCACATCCCACTAATTATGGAAACCACTAATTAAAGGAAGCACAACCAATTTTTTTTTTTTTTGGTTTTGATGAGAACATAACCTACAAAGAGTGATGACGTGGAGCACAAAGAGTGGAATGATGTCTAATCATCTAACCACTTAATCACGATTGTATTTTCTTGCATTATTTGTAACTGCTATAATGGAAGAAAATATTATTCTTCCTTAGATTTAGGATCCATGTTTACCATTTAATTTCATGTTTCGTAGGGATTAAATCCCATTTGTGTTTTCTATTTAAGAAGAAGTAATAGTAAGAAAGAAGGCAGAAAGAAATTTGTTAAGTAATTGTGTTCTTGTTTTTATTGTGTTCTTGTGATCACAATCTCTTGCTTTGAAGAGGGACCGATATTAGCTTCATAGCTAACCATTGGTATCAGAGCAGTTTATTTTTTATATTTTTTTCTCCCCTTCGTACTCACAATCATTCACCAAAAAAAAAAAAAAAGTGTTTGATTCGGACCACCTCTGTGGTGTCAAACATGAGCAACAAGGAGCGCATAGAAATATTGGAGGTCAGTCTCGGCGAAGTGCAAGACCAGATTCAAAAGATGAACGTTCGGTGTGACTGACAAATTCAAAAGTATCGAGGAGACGATGAACCGACTGGTCGAGGCGGTAACCAATAACAAAGACAGTAGCGGAAGGGAGAACCAAAAAAAAAACAGAAAACACATCTGAGACTGCGATTTACATGTTAGCTTAATCTAAAATGCACAAATATAGCTATATTTGCGTATTTTAGATTAAGCTCAGAAGAACAACAATGAGCTATATTTGCGTATTTTAGATTAAGCTCACAACCAAAAATGCGCAAATATAGCTAACTACTCATCGAGTGATTGAAGAAACAAAGAATCAACCATCGTCTTTTTATGCTTTAGCAAGTTGTTCTCATATGCAGAAAACCCAGAAATATCTGAAACTGGCACGGTAATACACAAAATTACAGCTGTGTTCTTAGATATTTTTCAGAATCAAGAAAGTAACAAAAGAGGTTTAAAAAAAACTTCATAGAAACAAACATTCCACGTGTCCCGCAGAGACCAAACAAACAATCATTTCATCTCATCTCAAGCCTCGTCTGCGCCAATCTCTGTCTCGCTCTCTGCTTCTATCATGATCGTCTCTCTCATGACTTGAGCTCTTTTCTCTTCGTTCTCGATTCTTGTTCAAATCATGGTGTGTCCTATCTCTGTCTCCGTGTCTCTCTCTGTCCAAGTCATGATCTCTCCCTCTCTCTCTGGTTGATGATTTCTGTGGTGGACTTTGACTTCGATTCTGGCTCTCAATTCGGTATCTCTTTCTAGATGATTCTCTAACATCTTCACGCCTCTCCTTTTTCTCTGGTATCACTCTCTCTGCAATTGAGAAAAACCATTGATCGATACATGCATGAACATGGCCATGTATACAAACTAAAGAGTTTGCAGCAAGAGGCTTAACTACCGGACAAGCTTGTTGTGAATGTGGAACAATTTCTCCAGTACAAATACTTTTTGTTAGAACTTGAGTTTCCTATACAGAAAAAACAGAGTATGTAAAGAGAGAGAATCGAAGTTTGTATCACGTTCAGTTTGATCGTGATCAACCCAATACTTGTGTAACAAGAAACTTCTTTCTTTATTGAATAGAAAGTAAAACACACGACAACAACATATATTTGACCTTTACAATAGTAATATAAATAGACTCCAACAGACATGAAAGTTAAGAGTTGCATCTCTTCTTTCTTGCGACTCTTAAAACACAACATAACCGACATAACTGTTTTATGTAACCGTCACAACATAACATAAGACTAAACTCAATTATAAACTAACACTCTTCCTTAATTGAGTTTCGGTTTACACCAAATTGCTTCTTCGTTCTTCAAGCTTGTGATGCCTTCACGTCTTCTTCAAGGTCATGTCTTCCACGTTCTCCACTTCTTCCTTCGCCATGTGGATTGTGCATCCACTATCCACTAAGCAGCCATCTTCTTTGATTTTTGCTGATTCTTCACATGCACTAAAAAGCATGTGCTCTTCTTCGTCTTCATCTTCAAGAGTCATCTCTGCTCGTTCGTACTTCTTCGAACGGCAATCTCTTGAGAAATGTCCAAATTTTCCGCAGTTGTAACATTCGATCTTGTTCCTTGAACCTTTTTGCCAAGCCGTACTCTGTTTCTTCCAACAATCGGCTTCCGTGTGATTGTTTTCCTTACAAACACCACACCACTTTTTGCCACTTTCTAGTTTAAAACCAGAACTTTCTCCCCTTGCTCGAGCATTAAAAACACCTTCAAACGTGTCTTCACTTCGGGAATTCACACGTTTCTCATGCGCCTTCAGAGTTCCGATCAACTCCGTCACGGACAGTGTGGTTAAATCCTTTGTTTGCTCCATCACCGCCACTATACTATCAAACCTTTCTGGGAGAGATATGAGAATTTTTTGGACAATTTGATAGTCCGTCTTCTCTTCACCATGAACCCTTAATTGATTTCCCAAATCAATTAGCTTGTCTGTGAAAACCTTTACGTTATCACCTTCATTCATCTTCAAGTTTTCATACTCCCTTCTCAACGATTGAAGTTTTATCAATCGAACTTGTGGAGTCCCTTGAAATTCGGATTGCAATGCATCCCACGCCTCCTTCGAAGTAGTTGCTGGTGCTATGCGAGAGAAGATCTGATCCGTTACAGCGGTTTGCAGAATTTGCAGCGCCATCATATCATGTGTTGATGTTTCTTCCCATTGCCTTTTTAGTTGCAATACTTCGGGAGTTTCCTCACTTTGTGCTGGTTGGTTTGGAACTCCGTTTTCCACCACCGTCCATAATTTCCTTGTCTTGAAGATGGTTGTCATCTTGATACGCCAGAAATCGTATTTATCCCCATCAAATATGGGAATCACTTGATGTGTTGTTGCCTCCATCGCCTCTCTCTTTTGCTAGAACTTTTTCTGAACTTTTGTTTGTCTTTGTATTCGGATTGGCCCTTGAATCAATAGAGCTCTGATACCATGTTAGAACTTGAGTTTCCTATACAGAAAAAACAGAGTATGTAAAGAGAGAGAATCGAAGTTTGTATCACATTCAGTTTGATCGTGATCAACCCAATACTTGTGTAACAAGAAACTTCTTTCTTTATTGAATAGAAAGTAAAACACACGACAACAACATATATTTGACCTTTACAATGGTAATATAAATAGACTCCAACAGACATGAAAGTTAAGAGTTGCATCTCTTCTTTC
Source organism: Eutrema heterophyllum (assembly GCA_002933915.1). Lineage (NCBI taxonomy): Eukaryota > Viridiplantae > Streptophyta > Magnoliopsida > Brassicales > Brassicaceae > Eutrema > Eutrema heterophyllum. The sequence continues at coordinate 330,048 of PKMM01023380.1, read as the reverse complement.
TTGCGACTCTTAAAACACAACATAACCGACATAACCGTTTTATGTAACCGTCACAACATAACATAAGACTAAACTCAATTATAAACTAACACTTTTTGGGGTGTGTTTGTATGAAACTTACGATTTCCTGATAAGCCATCAGCTTCAAGTTTCTTTCGCTGGATTGCGACTTTTCTTTCAATCTCCTCAGAGTTTTATGCATTGATATAAAAACACTCAAAATTTTATGCAATTGATGATACATTATGCATAAAATTTCATGTTCAAAATTGATGATACATTATGATACATTATATCTCTCCTAATATCTCCACTCTAAGACACTACCTGGACTAGATGGGTTGATAATTGATGAAGTAGAATCTTTTTTCGAATGGGTTCCACTATTTTTTGAATCAAGCCGATATGAGCTCAAGCGTACAGCAATTTCATCTGGAAAAGATGAAGTGCGCGAAGAAGAATCTCAATGAAGAGAAGACGGAGAAGAGAGAGGGATAATTAAAAAAAAAAAGGAAGCTGGGTCTAAAAGCCCATTAGGAAGTAGAAGCGAATAAAGAGGAGAAAAGTCTAACCTCGTTAAAAAATTGTTTATCTCAGCTCGGCTTAATCAAAACCGCGAAGGAATTCTTTTCACCCGGGTCAACCGACCTAACACACTAGCCAAAGTTCGAAAATTAAAGAAAATGGAGAAAATTCACCGATCTCGATCCACTGTTCCACCTTGGCAACTCGAATTTCAAGGATAATTTATACCATTTTGGATTCGGTTTATTCCGAATTCATCTCTTTTCATGAAGTTCGCCGAATTCAACTAATCACTTATACTTCGCCGAACTGGGGGATGATTAATTGTTTGAGGTAAGTTTAGCACCTCCCTTAAACCCGTCTTAAACCGACTCTAAACCGGTAAAGTAAGTTCATCGGAAATTTATAGCATCTCTAGTTCCTCCATTTTCATCGGAAATTTATAGAGTAGAGACCGTAAATTATTGTGACCGGTTTTCATAAGGTAAGCTTTATTTTCGTGAATTCCTTTTTTTTGTTTGAATTTATTGTATCCTTTTTATAATGAGTCTTTTATAATTCTGCAATTTGATCTGTACAGTGTTATCATTTCCTTGAGTTAATTACGGTATTAATGTAATATATAAATTGATATATTTGGTTTTAGTCTTGTTAGCTAGTTATCACTAAATCACCCATTTAGACTTCAAGATGTTCTTATCATTTATGTGAATATAGGCATCAGAGTTTATTTGGGGAATTGATGTGATTCGACTATTCGAGACAGCTCTCTACGGTGCGGTCCAATATGTTGAATTCTTAAGAATATGACTTTGTATTAACTAAGTGAAAGACAATATGTATGTGAGAGGGTATTTTGGGTATCTTAAAATATCTACAGACCGTAATAGGCTAATACCAAATCAGCAATGTTGTTAAACAACGAATTAATACAATACAATGGGTGTCACCATTCACCAATTGTTTATCTACATATATGAGTATAAACAAATATTAGTACACCCTCTGATCAAGGTAATAATTACAGACAACTATAAAAAGCTAGGAGATTTTTAAACACGCACATGAATGATGGATGTCTAATACTAGTGGATTAGTGGAAACGTAAAAACAAATGGTATAAAAGCAAGTAAAAATAGAGTTCCACTATTGATTCGACTCAAATGTAATTTTGAGTGTTTTTATATCAATGCATAAAATATCATTAATATAACTCTGAAATAACCGCTTAAAACCGACATCAAACCGATATAACTGAAATCTTGAGAGAAATAAGTTTCGAACTCTTTGATTTCGTGAAGAAATAGGATTCGAACTTTCAAATGATGGAGAAATAGAACTAGACTAAAACTCAGTGGGAATCTGTTATTATATGAAATTTCTCAGGGGAAAATATATTATTTTCCCTTCTTGGAACTGTTATATATAATAAAACACTCAAAATCCATTATAATGTTATTTTTATCCGGTTTAAAAAATGTATTATTTGGTCGAATATTTATGAGTTAATTACCAAAACCAACTAAAAGTGTAACAAAGTAATCAAATGTTATTTAATAAACATAATATTGACACGAAAATAAAATATTATGCATCATTTTTTCATCATTTTCTGTTTCATCATCCTTATATATGTTTTCTATGAAAACAACAAAAAAATAATAAAGTTAAAAGTTATTATCTTTTATTTGGCTAGTTTAACCGATATAAATTTCTGATTTAATCTACTAAATTGAAAAAAAAAACTAATAAACACAATTTTTGTTTTCATATCCACGACAATTTCAATTTTGAAACCAAGACAATAAATGAATATGAAATGAATTTTGAAACTAATTTAAAATCACAAAAAAAAACGATGAATTAAATATATTTTTGTCAATTTTATAGTGGTAAATATCAGAGGAATGATAGTCTGAGGTAAATATCAGACTTTTGTGTAGTGTCATATTGATCGGCCGAGAGATGACCAAAATGTGGTTTCCCACTCACATTTTACTTGTTCAAATAGCTTAGACCATCTCCAACCATTAGAACCCTGATGGGTTCTTAAGAATATTTATAATAATAAATTTGATAATTTATGTTTTAAGAACCTTAGGAAAAGTTTATGATTTTGTGCTTCTCCAATGGTAGAACCCTAATTGGGGTTCTTAAAAAGAAAAATTTTTTTTTTGAGAATTTATTTTAAAATTTATAAATATTTTTATAACAAAATATTATTGCATTTCATAAATGTAAGTCCAAAATGTAAAATGTTGTGGATTAGAACCGTGATGCGATTGTCTGTGAGGCAAATTGCTGAAGTTGTTTCTTTACATCTGCCAACACAAAAAAATAATTTATGTTCCCACCAATCAGATGCTGACACGACAGGGATTCTTAGAGGTTCTAAAAGCTCTTACACAAGAACCGGTTCTACTAATAAAGCCCATTAAATCTTTAATTTTTGAGTGATAAATGCTTAAGAACCTCTCGTAAAAGTTGGAGATGCTCTTAGACCTCTCTTCTTTTTCTCCTTTTAACCTTTTCTCTCGTTATTCGTACCGGACCAGACCCAAACCTAACCGAAAATGATTTTGGTTTGCGTTGTCTGATTTTGTGGCCATTGAATCATTATCATCTTTCCAGACTCTCTGGCCTCTGCTCTCAGCTCGATGGCGAGTTCCATTTCTTCAATCTATCTACCGCGATGCTTCATTGCCAACAATGGTAGTCACAAATCAAACCCATGGCTTTATCAATCATCGACGAGCGGTCTCATCCTCAACAACTCTTCAAAGCATCATCATCGTCCACTATCTTCTTCGCCGGCTTCCGTCGTAGAAACTGATGAAGACGACGACCTCAATCTCAGGTACCCTTTTGACTCTGTCTCCATCGATTCCACTGGAAATCTCACAGCTTTCCCATCTAATCCAGCCATTTTGGTGGGAGTTTATATATAAATAATGCAATCTTTTAGTCTCTTCACTAACCTCAGGAATATGATGAACAGTGGTTGCAGAGGGTGCGGGAAGGAGGAGAAAGAGAGTGGTTGTAATGGCGAAGGGAGGATTCAAGGCGGCATTGCTACTGTCCCTGGTTTGGGTTGGTGGCCCATTAAGGCTTACAGGCCTTGCCCCGCGTTTGTGGAGGCCGGAGGTAGATACCGCCGCATAGGCCAGAGCATGGACGAGGTTGCCTTTGGTCGTGGTGACTCTAAACCCACCACTGATTCGCAGCTAAGGTATGATTTATTAACACAATAAACGTTTAACTAAAATTTTGCACAGAGTGTTTAAATAGTTTGAGACAGAGCAATGATCTCTTGTGTTGTTGTTGTTGTTTTTTTTTTGTTTCTGCAGCGAAAACAAGCTAAAGTCGTAACAAGTGAAATATTAATCAAGGTTAACTGCAAACCAAAAAAGACTTTTTGTCATTTGTAATTTTGTTATTTGGGTTAAACACAAGTATATATATCTTGGATGTTATAGCATTTTGTTATTTGGGTTAAACCTAAGTTTCAATTCGATTATGATCATTAATCTCCATTTTATTAAATTTTAATGCATAAAATTCTTTAGATTGGATTTACTTAAAATGTATTATGATAAAAAAAAAAATAATAAAAAAAAAGGAGAAGATAGTGGTGGTATCACAACAGGCGGGGACTGCGAATTGCGATCACCACCACGTGATCGCTCCTCTGATGGTAAATGACGAATAAGTGGACGGTTAAGTCTTTCGCTATGGATTGGTAAGCCTTGTGGAGGTGGTGGCTCTTCTTCAAGATAGAAATTTTACTTTATTAGATTTATTTATCCTTTTTTGGTTTACAAGAGAATAAGTTAATTTTCTTTTAGCAGTAATGTTAAGTTTTTAGCTATAAATATGTATGCTCAGAAAAGAGCAAACATGATTCGATCAAATAAGAGCAATAAACAAGGTTTTCAGAATATTAGATTCAACCTCTTTTCTTTTGATATTCTGAGAACAATTTCACGTTTCTGGTTCAAAATCACAAAATCTAACATATTTTCCTCTACACTGGCAGAACACACAAGGCGACGACTTTAATGGCTTCCAATCTTCTTCTCACCGTCCTCCTCGTACTTCTCTCCCTCTCAGGATATTCTCTTTCCACAAGAGATGCTTTCTTCAAGTAAGAAAACCTAACAAATCGGCTTTCCACTTGTTTCATATATATATATATATATATATATATATGGCCAGTTACTACTTACAAAGATATTGGTTTGTTGTCTCACTGTTTAGACAAGACGATGAATCATATTTTATGGCTACGAATGATCAAGGATCTTCGGTGATCGATGTTGAAGATCTAGGGAATGCTCGGAGTCTTCAAGCTCTAGTCGCTGGCTCAAAAGTGGTTGTGAATAAAGCAAAGTCTAAGAGCACTCCAACCAGGAGTAAGAAAGCTTTTATAAAATTAACTAAACAAAATTGCTTCATTATTATTAGATATTCTTAAGCATTTAGCACACTGAATTTGATATGATATGATATATACAAACTTAATTAATTATATTGCAGGTTCGAAGAAGAAAATACGTAAGAGCAATGAAGTAGGATCATTGGATGTTTCAGCCAAGGTCGGAATCATAATCGCAGCTATTGTGGTTCCCATTGTGATCATCTGTGTTATATACTTTTTCTTTTTTTGAATAGAGTTATATACTTTTTCTATCTGAGGCACAAAACAAAATAGGCTCTTAAGTGTTGGACAAGGTAACTTATCAATGCTCTGATTAATTAAAATCCAATCTAAAGAATATTTGAAATATGTTTTTGGTATTTTCTCCTTTTTTTTCATTTAGAAAACGAGAAAAAAACAATGGAGTATTACAAAACTGATTAATTAATTAAAAGAACCTAAAAATCCTCGTCGAGCTTGAAGACATGACAATTAAACGCACCATTTCCATTAACACTCGTCATAAAGGAAGCTTTCTGATACTCACCAACTCTCTTCTCGAAGAAGTTAGTCTTCCCCTGAAGCGAAATCGATTCCATCCAATCAAACGGATTAGTCACACCGTACACCTTACCGTACCCAAGCGCACCCAATAACCGATCCGCTACGAATTCATGTACCGACTCATCAAATCACGATTCATCCCAACCAACGCGTCGAACACAAACTCCCTCTCGATCTCGACCGCGTCACGAACTAGTCATGGGCATAATAACTGAACCGAACCAATCCGAAATTGATGGTTTGGTTAGGTTATGGTTACTTCACAATAACCGAATGATTTTTATTTTTGATATCTATTGGTTATGGTTCGGTTCGGTTATATAACCGATAACCAATGGATATCCATGTATATCAAATACTAAAGTTTAAAAACATAAAAATATATTTACCTCCCCCAAGTATCAAACTGCATACCACCAAGTCTCTTACTTAGTGTGCAACCAACGAGACCAATCGTGAAACTTGACAATTCATTACATTTTATTTAACATAAAGGAATAAGAAAGTTTCGGTTAACCGAAGTAACCAAAATAATATCCCGAAATTTAACCGAAATAACCGAAATATCTCGATTAACCGAAATAACCAAAATATTTCGGTTACCATTCGGTTATTAATTTTGTTAACCATACCGAACCAAACCGAATGGTAACCGAACCAAAAACAGTTCGGTTCTTATACGAATAGTAAAAGACATAACCGAACGTATCCGAAAACCGAAATAACCGAACCGAATAACCATATGCCCATGACTATCACGAACGATTGATTTGACTCGATCTTCGTTGAGTTTGGATCGAAGGAGACTGTAGATCAAACAAGCAAAATCGCAGTGAAAGCCTTCGTCTCATGAGATCAATTCGTTGGAGAAAGTGAGTCCAGGCATTAGACCTCGTTTCTTCAGCCAGAAAATCGAGTAGAAACTACCGGAGAAGAAGATGCCTTCAACGCAAGCGAAAGCCACGATACGTTCAGCAAAGCTCTGTGACCCGTCGATCCATTTCATCTCCCATCGTGCTTTTTTCGCGACGCAAGGAATGGTTTCGATCGCGCGGAAGAGATTGAGTCTCTCTTTGTTGTCTTTGATGTAAGTGTCGAGGAGGCTGTACATCTCGTTGTTGATATTCTCGATCGCGATCTGGAATCCGTAGAAGGCACGAGCCTCTGAGACTTGAACATCGGACATGAACCGGGAAGATAGATTCTTCAGGACGATCCCATCCGATGCGGCGAAGGAAGCGAGGACGTGTTTGACGAAGTGCCGTTTGTCGTCGTTTAGGGCTTTTTCCCAGTCGCGATTGTCCTGAGACATATCGACTTCCTCGGCGGTCCAGAAGGAAGCTTCGGCTTTCTTGTACATCTCCCAGATCTGTGGGTATTGGATCGGGAACATACATAATCGATATGGGGTTGGGGTTAGGAGCGGTTCTTCTGGCATTGAAGGCATTTTTTCGGTGAAGAAATCGAGCAAATTTGAGAAATTGATGAGAGGATCGAAGAATAAATCGATGATTTTCTGTAGAACATGGATCTGTGATTGGGTATTTATGCGGAAAATTGGGGGGTTTTGGGTTTTGAGTGTTTGAATCGGGAGGGAAACAAAAAATGAGGAGGGAATTTAAAAATGCTCGAAATTTCTTTACATTTTATTTGATAATTATCATATTTTTAATATATAAAGTATTATGTGCAATCAATTATATTAAAATAACAGCAATTAGCTTTAAATNGAAACTAATACTCTGGATCAAACGATAACCAATAACCAATACATTGGGTTTTTTTCGAATAATATCTTTAGTTATTACTTGGAAATGTGTCAATGACATACAATAAGAGAAAAGATGGATCATAGCCAAGAAAATCGCATTAGATGAAATGCGATTATGAGGAAAGGACGGATTCTTAGCGAAAAACTCGGAAAAAAGAATCGTCGAAATTCAATTTCATTGTTTTATTGTTTTGTATGTTTATTTTTATGTATTATTGTTTTTATGTAACTTGATTTTCATATAAATAAAGATAGATGTTAAAAAAAATAAACCAATGACTTGAGAAGAATAGGAAGTGTTGCAAAAGAATCTGTTGTTAAGAATATCCTCTTCCTAAGAATACTCTCTTCTTAGTCTCCTCATGTACCATCTTTCGTCGTTAGGGTTGGTTTGGAATGCTACACGTTCAGCAAAAACATTGCTCTGCCCCCGTCATGTTGGTCCATAACAAGGGAATTGGCTTAAAGCCCCTAACAGGACGGTAGCTCGAGCAAGTGCAGCACTTAATGCGTCGTCAATGGGGAAATATATGAGATGGGAGGATGCATGGCAAATTAATCCACGAATTGGACTGGGGTTTTCGATCCAAATACTCAAAATTGGGAACCTTTACCTGACTTTGGCGTCGACATCCGCTTCTCAAAAATTTAAACAATAGAGGTGATCAAAGGAAAACTTCTATTTAAAAGCAATAAGAAGGACTATTTTATGACCTGAGATAAATAAATGGGGCGTTATGTTATGGAGATTGGTTAGAGATTTGGCTATGTTGAATAGGAATTCTCGTATAGTGGTATGATTGAAATAGCTAATTATCGTGGAAAACTCTATTTTATGGGACTAGTTTGTGTATCTTGGTCGTTGCCAATATAAATACATTTGGTGTGCGGTGATTGCGTTTGAAAGACTCAATGATGATAAAGTTTGGGAAACATTAAATGGGCTTATGTTGTGCTTAAAGTGCCTAGTTCATACAGTTTTCTTGCGTAGTCCAGTGATCACGATTTGATCAAATGTAAGTATGTAACCATGCTTTTGTTTGACAATCCCCAATGGCTTTTTATTAGCATGTTCTTTAGTGCATTGTTGCTTTTAGTTTTTTTTTTTTTCCTTGATAAACTAGATTTCAAATTCTTAAATCAAACTTTTTTGTTTGTTTTTTAGTCAGGAATTCTTAAACCAATTTAGAATATCGATAAACGTATATGAATCTAAGGATTTAATAATTTTCATGGAAAATGAAATCAATATTAAAAATGGGCCCAAAGGTAAAAGCCCAATAGTTAAACCCACCTCTTTCCCGCCCTTTACAGGATGGACTCTTGAACTGTTAACTTCTTCTTCCCCTGCAACGGTTTTTCTCCACAACAAACATTTCTTCAACCAGAGAGAGAGAGAGAGAGAGAAATCGAGCTCAAAGAACGGCTTCAATGGCGTCGAAGATTTTTACCAACTTCTTCCTCCTGTTTTCATTTCTCTATCTCGTCTCACTTTCTGATGCTTCTCTGACACCTATCTCCTCCGCCGTCGAAGTCCTCTCCTCCGATTCCGGTCACTTCTCCATGGGACTCACTCTACAGCTCGCGAATAAAGATCTGAGCCTAGAAGATTGGCAAGAACTCACCATCTTCGCGCCTTCCGATCAAGCTTTCTCCAGGTTTGGACAACCTTCGCTTCTCGATATCAAGTACCACCTCTCTCCGGCGAGGCTCCCTGTAGAAGCCCTAAGGAACCTTCTCCCTGGCGCGAGAATCCCTACTCTGAGATCTAATTCCTCTCTGATCGTCACGAATTCTTCGCGATCTGGAGGTAAACCTTCGATCAACGACGTCGTAGTCCAAGATTCTCCTGTTTTTGACGACGGATACGTCGTGATTTATGGATCCGACGAGTTTTTCACAGATTCGAGCCTCAATTCATCATCTTCGTCTTCAATCCCAAACACTATCTCGTGTCCTGCCTCGATTCCTATCCCTAGTTCAGCGACTCGTACTGCTCCAAGACCTAATTTCTCCAGATCCACTAAACCAGCGAATTGCTTCAACATCTTCGAGTCGGCTTCGAGTTTGTTATTTTCCAGAGGATTCGTGATAATGGCCACGTTTCTCGCTCTGCAACTGGAAACTTTAGAGAACGACACGAAGCTCACAGTCTTTGCTCCCATCGACGTAGCGATTCCAAACTCCATTACCAAATTCTCCGATTACGCTATTATTTTCAGAGGACATGTGATCCGGCAACTTCTCTCTTGGAAAGATCTTCAGAAATTGGCATGGGAAGGATCGATCCTGCAAACTGTTCTAAAAGGATATGAAATCGAGCTTTCTTGGTCAGGTGATATTCTTCTTCTCAATGGTGTCCCACTCATCTATCCAGATATGTATGCCAACGAATGGGTTGCTGTTCATGGAGTTAACCAAATGATCGCACCACAAGCAAAGCAGGCTAAATTGGGAGAGTCTATCTCAGAGCTAAACGATGGAGAAGAAGATGATGTTCATGAGGAGTACTCTTCTGAGTTAGGTGATTACGGTCTTCACTGATTTGTGAGTACATTTCTTGAAGACAATTTGATTCAACAGAAATAACAAAACTCATAAGTTCCTACAAATTTTCTGATTCTCTGTTTCATAATCTCCATATCTGTTCTCAAAGTTTTGTAACAGTGAGAATCTCTTTTAGTTTGAAAATGAATAAAAAGTTTCTGATCTTTAGACTCTCTTGGTGTGAGTGTTACTGCCTCGGGGCCGGCATCTGAGATTTAGCAAAACCGATCCACGTAACAATGCCAACGGCTAAGATGACCCATCCGAGCACATCATACTTGAGATCACTGTTCTTTTTCTTCATAGTCTGTGAGGAATAAAACACAAATGATTAGATTTCATGAAACCAATTTAGGTTTCAACTTTCAAGTAAAAGAAAGGACCTTTGAAGTGGTCGATGATGGTCCAGCGGCACCGCCCAGTGGCTGTGGGCCTAAACCATGTTTATGAACCTCTGTATGTAGTTCTGGAGCCTGCAGTTTAGCATAGAGAGAAGGAGAATTGGTCTAGAGAACAAAAACCAAAGCTTCATAGCCATTGCTTCACTGTGCAATGTGTTTTTCTGAACTAAAAACTTTATCTAAGGGCAAAAGAAAAATGATTTAGAAGATGCACTATTCTCCTTTTAAGAGTAGATAAATTTGAACCACCTCTCAGTTCCTATTGCGAGGACAACTTGAGGAACCTCTCACATCATTTAGATCTCATCAATTTCTTACCAGAAGATGAACCATGTTTATTTTTCTTCAATTGTATAACATCCTTCACAGTTAGAAGTCAATAGATGGAAGATAAAGATGTACCTTAGAAGTCAATTCCAATGATCTCCGGTAGAGTTCATTCTCCGGTTGCTGCAAAAATCAAGCTACACTACATCACACATTCAAAAAACCACACACAGAAATGATAATAACCACATGGATAGGTCTAGATTATGAATGAAAGAGATATTACCTCCTCCACAGCTTGTTGAAAGAAGTGTGTAGCTTTGTCAAAGCGATCTCTAGCCTCGGTTTGATCAGGAGTCAAAAACCCATATGAAGTATGAGCATTCCCAATGCACCAAAGCGCATCGTGCTTCTTTGGATCGATTAACAACGCCTCTTCCAGCTTCGAAATGGCATCTACACAGATTTAAATTTTTAATTAATCCCCTTCAGTAAGCTAATAGCTACTATAGCCAAAAAAGAGAAAAAAGGAAAAAGTAAAGCACCTTGAAGCATTTGCTTTGAGTCTGAGGGGTTCTGAAACTGGGATAATTCCAATATCGCTCCTCCCCATCTCGTCAAGTTCTACAGAAATCAAACACTGTTAAAAACCCAGAAACCCTACTCGATTTCTGCCATGAAATCACGACCAAGAGCTCCCCAAATCTCCATCCAATTTCTAATAATTTCTCTCCCAGAAACGAAAACAACAAAAAGGGGGATTTTTTTTTTTTTTTCCTTTAGACACAAATACATAGAGGAAACAACCAAGCGAGACCCACAAAAACACACATCTGAATCATGAAACCCAGAAAAAAGATTAGAAAAACTAACTTCGGCATCTAAAGGGTTTTTGACGTAGGTAGCTTCTGCTGCTTTCCGTGCATGTTCGAAGAACACCAATCTATCGATGTCACTCTGCATATCCATTGTTACTGACTGTCTGATTCTTCTTCCGCAACAATGTTTATGGGTAAAGAAGGAATCAACAAAATCATAAGGCGGTTCACTCTTATCGTCCGATGACTTAAATGGGCATGCTTATTGGGCCAATTTAAACCCACAAAGGCCCACTAAGTATCTCTTCTTCCCGGAAACACACGCCGGGAATAACTTTGCGATTTTGATTAAGAGGAGCGAGAGAGAGACAGAGAGATTGATTTGAGATGGACGATTCAGGAGCGATTCTATGTCAAATCTCCGTTTACAAGGACATGCTTGATCAGGTTTTGCTCTTCTTCTTCCTCTTCGTCTTCTCTGGTTAGGTTTCGCGTCATTAGCTTTGAACGTGATCGGTTCCGTCAAGGTCAATTTGGAAATCGAGGCGAACATTCAGGTGACGCGAGAGATCGAATCTGAGATCGTAAGATGTTCTGAGATGGAATCGACTCTTTCTGTCAAGGAAGCTGAGCTTACTAAATCGTTCCTTGCTTCTCAGTTCGAAATCAGCGGCTTGATCTCCGTAACAGGTTTACTTCTTCCCAATTCCTTGAGAAATTTTAATCGCCTTATGAATTTGAGCTGCTCTTCTCGATCAGTGATTGACGTCACTCTACTTTGTTTCCTTAAAGCCGATTCAAGAAACTCTCTGAAGCTACTGGAGGATGAGATTTGTCGCCTGAGAAGTGAACACTGTGAGCTACTCAGAAGGCTAACAGAGAAACGGTAAATATCAATTGCATTGTTCAAATTCTCTGTTACTTGATCCGCATTGTAACAAAAAGTTTCTGTATCTCAATTTTTTTTTGTACACAGGGAAGGGTTTGTGAAGATGTGCTTTGAATTTCAGAGGGAGATTTTTGTTGATGAAGATAATGAATTAAGAAGTTTATTGTCAGAGAGGGAGTTTCTGGAAAATGAAGTTCGAATGTTAGAGGAGAAGAACACAACTGTGAAGAATTCGATTTCGGCTTACATGGAAGATGAAATGTGGAATCTGTTGTCTGATTAGTTTCTCGAATGATGAAAGTTTAGCCATTGGATTGGAATGTAAAGTACTGAAGTGATGAAATTTTAGCTTTTGGATTAGGATTTAAGTACTGGAGTGATGAAATTTTAGCCATTGGATTGGAATATAAGTACTGGAGTGATGATAGTTTAGCCGTTGGATTAGTTTCTGGAATGATGAAAGTTAGTCATTGGATTGAAATGTAAGTACTACTAGTCACTTGATCTTTAAGTAAGAAAATAAAAGAAAAGAAAATTGTGAATAGTGGTTATCTCAATCTCTAGATGCTAATGGTTTTATAATCACAGGAACTCCAACCCAGAGAATTTGATAATATGTAGTACGCTTGGACGTATTGCTCGGTTTGGAAGTTCAGAAATTCAGATTATTTGAGAACTGTTACCAAATTTAGTTTGGTTTGGAACTTGCAAGTGGCTAAGCTTGGCTCGGCTCAGGTTAAGAACGCAGCAATACTTGTTCGAGTCTGATCCGTCTTCACCTGCTGTTATATCTTGTTTGTTTGTCTCTTCATTTCCTTTCATTGACTCTGCAGTCAGAGCCTCATTATCATTTTTCTCTGAGAAGATTGGGAAATCGACATGTTCATTGATGCAGATGAAACTTGTGTAACTTCCACTGGACTCTGCTGATCATTAGGAGCTTCTCTATTTGTTCTTTCTGCAACATTGCATTAATTCTTCTTGCGGAGGAGTCAGATCAGCAATACTACTTTCTTAAGAAGATGAATGTGAAAGATTCAACTATGAAGAAGATGGAGGATCCACCTAATAAATTGTTCTTTCTTAAGATTTTCCTGTTTTAGTATCTGCTTGAATATGGCTTTTTAATTTTCGTTTAAATGAGAGGCTTAAATGGTTATGGATGTGTTACAAAGTTGTTTATCATAATTTTCTGAAAAAATAGTAGGTCATTGGTGGTGGTGGATTTAGCACCCCACCCTAGCCCAATACAAATCAAGGTCGGCCCATCAAAATCGGTCCATGAAGAATGAAGCCCATCTGCGCTGATGTCAACAGTGACATCACGTCCCACTTGCCCACTTGTCCGGTTTTCCCAATACTTTACCTGAATTTGGGGAAAAAGGAATCTTGATGGCTACTGGAAGAAACCTTATAAATAAGGTTTGAGAGAAACAAAAGGGGGACTTTTGAAAAAGGAGGAATTCTAGAGAGAGAATCCGAGATCACCAACATTAACCCGCCGACAACGATAAACCAAGCACAACTCGCGCAATAACGACCATGGGAGGTACTTGTGATGACTTTCATGACAAGTAACATAATACAACGTGCATGGCGTTATCACATCTCTTCGAACGTGACCACCTCACATCACGAAAAGGAGACGGCAAACAAATCGAGCATAACATACCGAAGATGATGATCATGACAATTATGGCCGAGCTCGTGGAGAGACGAACTGAGCTCACGAAGGAGAAGACGTGATGACGACCAATGAGCTCATGACGAGCAAAGAGAACTTGACGAGCTCATGAAGAGCATAGAGAACTTGACGAGCTCACCTAGAAAACGATCTTATGACGAGTAACGACATCACGACCAGAAGGATCACCGACGTGCATAAAAATCACGACGAGAACGAGTAAGACGAGGCCGACCATGGCAACGCCGAAGAACACTCACGAACAATGAGCTCATGATGAGTTCATGACGAACAACAAGCTCGTGATGAGCAAAGACAACGATAACGACCACGGGATGACTATCAAGAGAGACACGACCGCGACTCACGATCACGAGCTCACTTGTAACGACGACGAAGATAAAGAGACCCGACATCTCAACTAATAACCACGCGAGAACAAGCTCACCAAATATCATGACGCGAACAATAAACAAAAGGGGGTGAGTGACTTGCAAGACAAGCAATATGCATGGACACAACTCACCACCATAATCACGTACCGAACTCTAACGAAAGGGGACGACCTCATTCCGCCATGAAAACCAAACACGACAATTAGCCAAGGACAATACCGAATACGAGGAGAGACACCGAGCATGAGGAGGAATATGCCGAACTCAACAAACTTGAACATGCCGAACAAGTCAACCATCGAACGAGTTCGGCAACGAGTGACGACCATGGCAAAGAAGATAATCTCATAATCATAACAACAGACCAAGACGTTCACCACCGAACTCAACACATCAAAGATCTCAATCAACAATTAACAAACCGAGCTCAAGATCACGTCGAAGATATCACGAGTTCATCGAGATGAACCACGATCACGGCAAAGAACATGCTGAGCATGGAGAAGTGCCGAACATGACGAAAGGAGGAAATATGCCGAACTGCCGAACATGAGATCACACCGCGGAACACGCCGAGCTCGTCGAGGCACACTTATCAAACCCGACGATCTCAAACTCAGCGTGACGAACTCACCAAAAAACCTCACGAGCTCGCTTGCCGGCCACAAAGTACACCCACCACCGAACTTACATGATGTGCCAAACTCACCAATCATGAACATTCCAAACACGCCGTCCACCGAACATGAAACATGCATGACGAGTAACTTGCATGCAAAGCGACATGCATGCATGTCCATAAGAGCAAGCGACGAACTCATCAAAGACGATCACTATCTTTGTAGCTCGGCATCAAGCCCGGTTGACGAACTCGGCAACCCGCCGAACTCTATCGTGTAACCGTATGAACTACGATTAGGCTTGATCCCCATCATGGGGTACGTAGGCAGCCCTTCGGGGTGCAGCTATAAAATCAATTCTTCTTCTCCACCATCTTAGCTCATCGTCGTCGAGACTAGGCCGACCTTCACGTCGATCTTACATCGAACCTTGATGGTCGGACGACCGACCCGGTTCACCGGCCATCTCGACTTATTCTTGTGTGATTATCGGGTTGTGCTAAACCCGGTATCAACAGTCATTATGTTATAAGTTATATAGTTTTACTGCTAAGTGTTTTTTCTTATCATGTCTTTTGAAACTGTTTCTCTACTTTTAAAAATTAATGATGCACATAAGTATTGACTTTTTTTTTTTGGCCACCACTTTCTTCTCATTCATTAAGTTTCCATAGAGGTAATATCCATCCTCTTTCAGACAATACAAATTAAAAACATTAAAGATTGAAACAGATAGAATATGATCAAATGACAGCAAATTCGAGACGATGCTCGAATGCGTTGATAGGATCTTCACGGCATAGCCGTAATGTTTGGATTTAGTCACATTACCATGTGACTGAGTCTGAATCTCTACTTCCAGAATTCGTCGAAACGAACATGTTTGCCTCTTCTGGTCCCGTACCAGACCACTACGCAAAAAGACAATTCGGTAAAAAATTTCTTAAAGTTTCCTGGCAAAAAACTCGGGAGGAATACATCAAAGAGAGGGAGGTTGCTAGGATCACCATCCCCAAAGGTGGAGTAGCCGTGACTATCCCGGCAGAAGAACCAAGGCAGCTAATAGCAGAATTTGGTCGGAGGGATGGGCTAGATATGAGCGAGAGTTGTGAGCTGGGAAGCCCACATATGCGATTAAGCTCGGTCCATAATTGCTCCTCGTCGATTGAACGGCGAGTAAGATGGGAGACGGATGGAGAACTCCGCTCTGTCCGATGGCTGATCCGAAAAGACGGAGGAAAAACATAGGTGTGTTGTGGAGGCGGTAGCTTTTTACGATGGATGAATCGAATGATTTGAGAAATGGCAAAGTTGGGTAGAGGAAGCAGATGTTGACGATGGGTGAACCGAAGAGGAATAAGGTCGACGGTCTAGAATCGAAGAAACGGCGCACCGGCGAACCGGCTAGATACCATAATGGTAATATTGGGCCAAGCCCATGATGAAGATCAGCCATGAAAGATGCTTGTCTTCGACGGCGGGAATGAAGCGGAGTACGATGTCGGCGGGTAAATAAAATTTGAGATCTCTCCGAAATGAGAGGTCGCCGCTGAGAGCTACTTCTTAGACGCCGAAGATGGAGGTTGAGATGAGGAGGGAGTCCGCTCAATCCATGTGGATTTGCGAGGATGAGAAGGTCGGGTGTGGGAGATTTGAGTTTGAAATTTTGAAGCGGAGGTTGACGGCAGCGGAACTGGAGGGATTGGCGGATCTGGAGGCATCGGTGGTTGGGGCGGATACGAAGGCGCCGGCGAGAACATCACTCGAGGGTGAGAAGGGTACCAAACCAAACAGACGGAATCGGCGGCGAAAGAACTAGGAAAAGAGAAGTCGTTGACGGAGCGCGTGGCGGCAGCGCCGGAGAGAACAAATCGCGGTGGTAAGAGGGAGACTCGAGCAGATCTGCCGGAGCCGGACAACTGACTTTCAAAAGACGAGTCTCAAAATCCATGTAAGAGAGCAGGAGAAGCAGCAGAATCGAAGACTTGACCAGCCGTCCTCGAGCTGAGCAGGACCAGAGACAACACCAACGACGCATCCAGAACCAAGAACTCGCGACCCGAGCAGGAAATAGCCAGGAAGCCGGCGACAAACCCAGGAAAACGGCGGCGAAGCACTCACAGAGGCTTGAACGAAGTTTCCTAACCAAAACCAACGGGAGCCACCGTCCTCCAGCAGCAGACGAAGGGAGAGGCAAGAGAGACATCGACGAACCCAACCAAGCGACAAAACTCCAGCCGCCCACCAAGATTTAGCGAAACAAAAACCAAAGCACAACAAAAGACCTGAAAATCAAAGAACTAGCAGCCAAGAAGAAAGAAGAGAGAAAGGGGATCCCTCTCACGGTGACGGTGAGAAAATTCAACCATCGGAGAGGGAGATCAGAACGATTTAGAGGATGCGAGGGAAAAATGAGAGCTGTTACCACACTACTTTACAACATAAAATTATAGCATTAAGTAATAACTTTTAAAACCAAAATCTATATCTAAATGAAATTCACAAATATGAAAGAACTATATAAGTATCTGCATATATGCATGTTTGTAATTTAATATTTTATAACCCGTGAAAAAAAAACTAAAAACGAAAAAATAGAAAACAAAATTAGATCACCCGTGAAAATATATAATACATAAATCTAGAAACGAATGTCTGATGAAATAAATATATACTTGAAAGAAAAATTTGGTGAACCATATGCAGTAAATAGCGTTGGATACTACCAAATTGTGGTTTATATAAGGGTGAGAAATTATAATTTTTTCCTTCTAGGATTAGTAATTAATTGTTTCCTTAATATAAATGGAAAAACTAAGTATTTGTTTTTTCTTTTTTTATATTAATTTTGTCTTTTAGAATAAATTTAATATATTTTTTTATTTTTTAGTAGCTTTACTTTTTTAAATTCTGAATCGGTTAATAAATTTTCCGAATTTTTAAGTGTTTTTTATATTAATCGATTTTAAAATTTTCCATTCTTAATTTTTCTTTTTTAAATTAATTTTGGTTTTTAGGATAAATTTACTTTTTTTTTTGTTTTAGTAATTTTATTTTTTTACAATTATGAGTCGATTATAAACTTATCATTCTATTGTTAATTAATATTATGTGTTAATAACTAATTGGATTTTTTTTTTGGAAATTCCTTTTACACATGTCAGAATCTGATCGATTGACTTGACACGTGGCGCGATCAGACTTTTCTCTTTACGTAACATGAACTTTCTATTTACGTAACCATGTCTTCTATTAGACAAATGATAAATTTTGTTTGATTGTGAAATTGAGAAACTATCAATTTGGTTATATAGAGATGGAGAATGAGAATTAATTTTTTTTTAAAGATTGTATTCCTTTTTTTAATTTCCTTAATCTAAATAGAAATACTAATTGTTTTTCCTTTTTTAAAACTTTAACTTTTTAGGATTGTAAGCTATTGTTTAATTTCCTTATTCTAAACTGAAATATGTTTTTTTTTTTAACTTTGGCTTTTAATCCTTTTTGTTTTTAGGATTGTAATAAATTGTTTAATTTCCTTATTCTAAACTAACATTTGTTTTTTAACTTTGGCTTTTATTTATATTTTTTTTGTTAAATTTCCTTAATCTAAACATAATTACTATTTTCCCATTTACTTTTTAGGATTAGGAACCGATTTTAAATTTTAATTTTATTAATGTTAATATTATGTATTAAAATATAATTTAAAATTTATTAAAGACGTGTCAAAATCTAATCGTTTGACTTGACACGTGTCGCGATTAGGCATGTTACTAACTTTGAAACATTTTTCTTTATATAATAAGATGAATCGTATATATTGTTTTTTATATTTAACGTTTTTTATTTGGTAGTTTTTTTTTCTTACTTTACTTTTTTAATAACTTTCCATTATATAAAACACAATTCTTTTTCCTTTTTTTTTTGTTATTTTTTTATTTTAAAAAAATAAATAACTAACAATAGGAAAATTTATATTATTACTTTGACACATGTCGCGATCTTAATTAACAACGACACATGTTACGATCTCGTGATTGAGAATTATCTTACGTGTCACGCTCAGAGAGATTCAGCTTTATATAATAAGATATGTTATTTCTCAAAAATACCAACTTAGTTATTTTTATTTTACAAGACCTTGATAATACATTTCAACAATTTCCTTAAAAACAGGAAACATGTAAAATTGAAAACATGGTCAAAATTGGTTTTGTCAACTTAACAACACTTCTTTAAAAAACTACCAAAATATTAATAGTCAAAACTGCTTAAATCATTAGTATTTTATGGTAGACAATTAAATAAACACTTCACACTCCGTCAAAATTGTGAAAACTTGACACTCCGTCAAAATTGTGAAAGCATTTATCACCATTGTTTTATGGTCAAAGTTATTTTTGCCAACTTAACAACTCTTTTTTAAAAAATACTACCAAAATATAGTCAACTGTTTGCAAATACATCACTAGTATTTTATGGTAGATAGTCAAATAAATACCAATCGGTCAAAATTGCAAAACATTATCACTAGTATTTTATGGTAGATAATTAAATAAAACATATCATTTTATAGTAAATAATTTTCTTTTAATTATCTATTAAAGACGCTGCAAAACAGGAAAATAAACGAGAACACAAAAAAACAACATAAAACCACAACTTAATTTATGTTTGGGCGTTAAGTTCGCCGCAAACTTATTATAAACACAAACATAAAAACACAAACACAAACCAAATATGTTGCCAAGTTCTTCCTAGAAAAAACTTTAAGCAAACATCACACAACAGTTTTGAATAAACCGGTGGAGCTCAACACCGTCACAATAGTGTTTTAATTCCTTCCAAAGTTGATCTTCCACGCCTGGAGAAGGGCAGCATGTGTAAACCACTATTTTCCTATGCCAAGATTGAGAAGACGAAGGTCCAATCACCAAAAGCATATCTCCAATCGACTTAAAAGCAACTCCCCAACCTAAGGCAGCATTTGCTCTCACATGCACAACACCAAGTTTCTTCCAAGCGTTTGCGTTTATATCATAAACACGAAGTTCGTTCAAAGATATTTCCAACGAGTAGAGATTGTCGTCGACCACCGCAATGAGGGGAGGTGATTGGGAAGACGTAAACGTCATGTCTTTGACCATATTTGGTATCAGCTCCCAAGAATTTGTCACCTCATCATATCTTTCTCCACAAGTTAGGTATTTGATAACACCATATTTTACATGTTTTTAAGTCTTTATTTTCATATGTTTTAATCTAATTTTGTATAGTTTTGAGATATTTTCATGCATTTAAGTCTTTTTCTCCTTGTCATGCATTTTAGAGTCATAGGTGTGTTTCTTTGCATTTGCATTGCATTTGTGGTCTTTTTAGGTGTTCTTGGAGCCAAAGGGAAGGAGAGACTTGAGCATGGATGAGAAATAAGATAAGAGGAGCAAGAAAAGATGAAGCACATACTTTTAGAAGAAAAGTGTTGAAGGCAAATGCAGAGGCCATCCAACATGCTTTAAAGATCGGCACAGAAGAAGACCTTTCGATCCGATTCAGCCTTGGAGCCCTTGATGAAACTTGTAGGTAATTGAGTCATCTTTCCAACGAAGGTTATTTCATCACGTTCGGAGCCTTATTGCGGAAGTTATTGCCATTTCACGGAGCATACGTCTGTCTGGCGCGAAATGGACTCAGACAGAAGTCATTTCGGTATGGTGCATCGGGGTGATGCATACCGATGTGCACTCCCAGAAAACACACAGGAGAATCCTCGGGGAGCTGCATCGGTCAACTACACACCGATGTGAGCTCCTCATGAGCAAAATACAGAGTTTGTCCAAAGTGCTTCAAAGATCGACTCATACGAAGGGTTTTCAGTTGGATTTAGCTTCGGCGATCTTCATGAAAGTCGTAGATAATTGAGCTAGCTTTCCAATGAAGGTGGTTTCAGGTCATTCGGAGTAGCGATTCAAAAGATACATCAAATTTAGTGAGCATACGTCCGTCTGGCCCTCAGATAGACATGAGTTACATCGGTGTGCAGTACACCGATGCAGCATACCGAAATGACTTCTGTTTTTGTGTTTTTTTTTTTATAAATACCCATCTTATTTTGTAAAAAAACCTAAGTTTTCTTCTTGTAACATTGGGGGCTCGACCCAAACTCTCTCTTTTGAGGGATTTTGATTGTTCTTCATACAAATGCCAATCTAGAGAAGATTTATTCACTCTATCTTTATATTATGCTTATTTAATTCTTGTTCTTCATTTCTATGTCTTTTTTTCTTGTGTTCTTCATGTTCTTCATGAGTTGACTTTTTGTTGGATTTTGGATTTTGGATTTTGCTTGATTTAGATGGTTTGATGGTTGATTGTTGATGGTTAGGACTAGATAAACATTTGTTCTCATGTTAGGAGGGATCTTAATGCTAGGATTGAATTGACAACTCATTTCTAGAACTTAAGACATTTCTCGCCCGGAAGGTGTTCGATGAAATGTCTAGAAAATTTCCAAGCATGCAATTCAATTCTTAGCCAATGGAAATTGATGATTAAGGTGAATTGTTGACTTGTATGGACTAATGCTTAATGATTATGGATCATTTAGTTTCGAACGGAAGTTCTTGATAACTAGATGATTTGTAAATGGATTAGTATCATGGAAGTGAACTAATCTACTTGTGTGATCCATGTCATAAGAATGAATGTGCATTGAATCTTTAGGCATCATTAGTCAATTGCTTTGATGGTTAGATAATGGTGATTTAGGATGATCTTGGATGAGTCTTTCACTTAGGTTGGTTCTTAATGCTAGATTTGACATGATAAACCGAAATCTAATACTACACCTTAGATTAGTTAGATTTTTGGTCTCATCCCATGCATTAGGGATAGATTCGAGTAAGCGGTGTTAGTACTAGATTAGGATTGTTCATTCGTTTCTAGATCTTATGCATTTCACACCCGAGAGGAGTTAAACGAATTGCTTGACCCGAACCTTTTGTGAGCTATGCATATCCTAGCCAACGGAAGTTGATGTTTAGGTTGTTTAGTGAACTAATTGGAATTGTTTCTTAATGCTTGTTCATATTTAATCACAAATGGAAATTTGTTCTTGATTAGATAATTAACAAGGTGATTAGTGCCATGGAAATGGATTAGTCATATTTGTGAATTCCATGTTCTAAGATAGTGATTAATGCTTCCCAATGATTCATTGTTTGATTGTTACCCATCTCATTGATAGTTTAGTTCATGATCCAACACTTTTGTCTTGTGTCTTTGTGTTTTGTTTTCCTTCTTGCATTTGTTTCCTTTCTCATAAATATATAAAAACCCAAAAACAATGTTTGCTCTAGATTAAGAAGTTTCTTGCATTCTTAGTGTTTCAATCTTAACCCCTTATGGATTGACATCTCAAGTGCTACAATGACATGAGTACACTTGAGATAATTGACACGAAAATATCCCGTTATCAGTATTCATCATTCTCATCTCGGCCACCGAAAAGTAAAAATTGCCACGCAAGAAACATCCTGAGCTGAATTTCCTTCGCTTATGCATTCCATGAATCACAGTCCACATTTTGGTATCAGCATTGTACTTCTCCGATGTGTTCACAACCTCAAAGATACCGTTTTCATTTTTCTTAATCCCTCCAGCAAAAAAAGCATCGGTGCCATGGCTCGCAGAACCGTACATGATCCTCGGTGTGGTCATTGCAAGACCTTTGAACCACTTCTGTCTCTCTAGTTCATATCGCCACACCACAATGCCTTCCATCTCCCTCCCCATGACTATTAATTGCGTACCCGCACTAATTGTTTCCTTATCGCCGTAGAAGAAGCAACCGTCAGAAGGAACTTGTGGAATTTTCCAAAAATTCTCAAAATCTTTATCAAACATTGTCCAACAAGTTTCACCGCCCGAATGCATAAACACATATGGTTTCACAAGCCCGCGTTTTTGTCTAACCCTAAAAATCTCACCGTTCTTTAACAATTGCAAAACCTGTTTGTTGAGAAACTGCATTTTCCAGTATTCAAAGAATGAGACCCGGTAAAAGATCTCGACCTTAAGCTCTTCCAAAAGCTTAGGAACAACATAACCTGCATCTTGACCTTTTAAACCTGTCCAATTCTGAATTGTTTCTACGCTTTCTCCTTTTTCTTCTCTTTCTGAATTGGAACAAGGTTGTGCATTTAGGTCAGGAATGCTGGGTTTAATGCCAACAAACAGAAGCTTTTTAGGCTCAGATTGGCTCAAGTTTGCTCCAATTCTAGGAGCTTGATATTTTCGTAGCATCAACATTTCTTGGTTAATTTTAGCCTCGTCTTTTGACATCCTTTTCTGTAGATTTCAAACCAAAAATAATAATATGAACAAATCATCACTCAATTTATTTGCAAGAATCTAGAAGAATTTTTTTAATACATAAAAAAAACATTTTAAAGCAATTTCAAAGATCCAATTCTGTCGTAAGGAAACAAATTTTTTTATTTTTAAAAAGGGGTTATTTTACGGTGGAACATCAAAGAGATTCAAAAATGCACTTACTAGATCAAACTCAATGATTTAGGCAAGAAACTTATTAATTGATGCATTTGAAAAAGTTATGATTTATTTGAAAAATGAGTATCTCACTATACAAAACAATAGCGAGAAATCACTATTTAAAAACAAAGGATTCATACTAGAAAGAAAAAGGATAAACACATAAGAATATATATATTTAAGGTCAAAAATTGAGTAGCAAATTAAAAATACAATCCACCTCTCTAATTTGGCATATTCTTACGGGTTTATTATCTTTTCACAATTTTTATTACTTTAAACTTTAAAGCATTCTCTAGAAAATGAAATTGGGGAATATGTGTTGTTTAACTTAAGTACTAATTAACTTATTTATTCAAAATTTCAAAGTATAGATTAGCATATCACACCATTCTTCTACACAAAATGAAATTTGCATATAAATATATATAGAATTGATGATATTTAGAATTCGTAATTTCATAATAAGTTATTAAATTCAATATAAAGATATGCCATGTTTATTACCTTAATGTTGATCGAGAAGACTCCAATAAAAACACACTTGAATCTTGATTAGAAAGATGCGGCGCCGCCAATTTCTCAAAATACTAACCGACAAATTACTAAGATATATAGTTTATCTGCTTTTAATTCTCTACCATAGTAAAGACCATCTCCATTAGGAAGACAAATTTCTCATTCTATTTCCACGTCATTTCAATTTTTTAATTTACACTCAATTCCATAATAGGAAGACAAATTATTTTCTCTTTCCTCCGACTCATTTTCTCTTTCCTCCACATCACTCCATCATATATGGATGATTGTACGGGTATTGCATGCCAAAATTTGGTGGCATCATATATGGCATTTGAAAATTTGGATGCATTCCCTAATTCATAGGATTTTCTGGGAGTCGTGTTTTTGGATTTGGTGGTTGTATGTTTGGATTTTGAGGGTTTGGAAAACCGTAGTTTGGTAGGAAATTGTAATTGCGAGATGAATCCATAAAGATGTTGAAAATTGGAAAAAAAAAAACACCAAAGAGAGTGATAATGTAGGAGAAGAAATAGAAAGAGTGTTAAAACTTGAGATTTTTTTTTGTGTCCAAATGTTATAAACATAAACTCTATTTATAGATGTTAAAAAAATAAAAAATAATTGTGTAATTTTTTTTTTTAATTTTGATCAATTATTGGATAAAAATAGCATTTAAGATAAATGGGAAAAAGAAAAGAAAAAAATGAAAGAAAAGAAGAAAAAAAGAAGAAAAAAAAACAGCTAACGAATTATAACTTGCCACGTTATCATTGTGTCATAATTTCATGCTAGGCAAATTTTGCCTTTCTCCGATGACATTTCATTTTGCCTTTGATAATTTCCTACCTATTGGATCTAATAACACCCTATTTCCCTAGCTATTGCGTTTGGTCTAATGGTTTTTTTTTTCCAGTTTAATTCCTTAACATATGATTGAAATGTTTTTATTCAACTTTCTACCATAAAATACTAGTGATAAATGCTTTGACAATTTTGACTGGTTTGTTAGGTTTTTATTTAACTTTTTACCATAAAATACTTGTGATAAACTTTTACTCAGTTTTGACTAATTTTTGGTAATTATTTTAAAAATAATTGTTAAGTTGACAAACAAATAATATTAACTATGTTTTCAATTTCACGTAAATTACTTAATTTAAGTTGTTTTCATGTTTAAAAGAAAGTTATACATAAAGAAAGTTATACATGATAACATAAAGAAAAAACACTTAGCAATCAAACTATATAAGGACTTACTATTTTTGAGAAAACTATGATAAATAAATTTGTAGTTAATTTGTAACACATCCATAAGCATGAAACTTCTCTTTTATGCAAAAATTAAGAACTATATTCAAACAGATATAAAAATCGAAATCCCTAAAAAAAAAAAAACATTATATATGCTTGACCCCCAACTCTTTCATAGTTAAATCTTTCACATCTATTGTTCGTTCGGTGTTAAAACTTCTAGAAAACATTTACATTAATATATGGAGCCCCCAAATTCTCAAAGCTATGTCTATAACTTAAAAAAATTGTTTTTTTTTCCTTTTTCCCTGAACAATCTTGTATATCTCATTTTTTTTTTCCTGAACATAAATATAACTAAAGTTCATTTTAACAACTCCAAATACTCAAATACAATTGCATACTTCACTGTCGAATCCGTCCTCTCGCAAAGTACATGTCAAAAAATCATCAGGCACATGGAGAAACATTTTGTTGAGAATCAGTTAGTGGCCCAACCCAACCAGCTCCACTATACTAGCTGTGTTCTCAGACAGATTTTGGATGAGAGAGATGCAGAGAATAGAAAGGCACGTGAAGCATTGGCTGATCTTGAGAAAGCAGCATTGGGTTCCGACGAAGAAAACAGTAGGGAAAAGTTAGAACAAGTAAAAGATTTCATCAATCGCTTATGTGATAAGGGCAAAAGCAGGGAAAATATTATAAGTGGTTTTCCGCTTGCACCATCTGTCTTTGTTAAGGATTTTTTTCACACTGTTGAAAGGGTTGCGAAACACTGTATATTGGCAGAGGGTGTTGACAATCCACAATTTCAAGAGAGAATTATTAAGATTGCCAACAGCATGTCTAAGTTCTTGTGTTTCATAACTTTTAGGAAGCCTGAGGAGTTTCAATTTACCACCTTTGAATCCGCTGCAGCGATGGTAGCAACAGCAATATTGTGTCCAATGACACTTGCCATAACGCTGATTCATCCAGAAAACCTCCTTTCAGACTTATACAGTTCTATTTCCAAAACGTTGTCTCTACCTGGAGCTGGATACGAGGTCTACAACGAAGACTGGTGGTGGGTTTTTTTGGATTCTTTGTATGGTTAGTAATGTGGTGTAACTGATGGGACTCGCACTTGTTTGGCTTCTATTCGGGTATTACTTACGAAATCGGGTTTTATTTTTCCGATGTAAANTCTGTGATAAAAAATGCCATAAATTGCAGAGCCCATGCTTTGTTTTTGTGAACATGTTTTATAGAGCTTCTTTGTCATTGAACATGTTCTCTGTTTCCAGGATTTTTTCAAGGTTTCAGAGGTTAGAATCTTCGTCAGTAACGGGACACAAGCCTTTCTGTCAGCGAGCATGTTATCTCTTTCCAAGTTGTTTCAGAGGTTAGAATCTCAATATCTCTTGTTCAAAATTTATGTATTTGCCAGGAAACTGAAGTGACTGTTTGCCATTGAAACGCCTTGTTGAGCTGGATTTTGCGATTTGAGCAATTTCTCTTTTATTTTTTCTGTTAATTTTCAGAGTCCGAACAGAATTGCGTGCTGCTGCTTCAACTGGGAGTTCTCAGTGTCATTTGAACAATTATAATACTAGGAAGAAACTCACTGTTAAATCATTCCTCCCGCCAAGCACAGTTCAACAAGTGATATATGACATGGAGAAATTTTTTGTTCGGACAGACTCAGTGACCCTACCCAAGGAGGTTCACATGGAGAAAATTTTTGTTCGGACAGACTCAGTGACCCTAGGCGAGGAGGTCCAATATGCAAGTTCTTTTCTCAAACATATATTGGAGGACAGAGATGCAGAGACTAGAAAGGCACGTGAAGCATTGGCTGAGCTTGACATTGCAATATTGCATCCCGACGAAGATAACACTAAGAGAAGTTAAGAGAAGTACAAAGAGTTATCAGACGCTGGTAGTTCTCGAATTAAGATCTCAACCAGCGGAGACACAGAAATACTATTTGATGTTGACTAGTTTAAAAGCATGGTTTCCTTGAAACATTTTGTTGTTTGTGTTTGTTTAAGTTTTACCCTGCCACCGTAGAATTTATGTTTGAAGTATGTGGTTGCTAGTACAATTTAAATTTGGTATATGTTTTGATTTTAATAGTATTTTTACGCTTTCTCGAAGACCTCTGGATCCTTTGATCTGTATTCATGTAATCATGAGCACTCTCATCATCATGATTGAGTGAGAGTCCAAACAAAAACTCCAGTGTTGTTTAATCCAATTGGTATTCATGTTCTCGGGTTGTTTAATCCAATTGGTAAAAGCGGCGAGGAACACTCAGTTTGCCCCGTGATGGTAACTTTAAAGACATCTATTCTATCTTCCGTACAATAAAGATAGAATAGAATACCATTTCATGGAAAGATAGAATAGACCGACGTTGTCTACGACTGATAGAATAGAATACCATTTCAGGAAAGATAGAATAGATCTTCGTTCAGGGGTACTATCATCTATTCTATCTTTTCTTGATTGGGGTTTGATTTGGGATTTTTACTTGTTAGGAACCCGAACTCAACTAACAGTGTAGGGAAGCCAGGAAAGGGAAAGTTCTCTAACACCTGGGATTATATTTCATTTAAACCAAAGGCAATCTAACACGAATCTTGCATTGAGAAATACTTCCAAATATAAACTTTCATCATTCCAGTACTTACATTCCAATCCAGTGACTAAACTGTCATCATTCTAGTAACTTTCATCATTCCAGAAACTAATCAAACAAAAGATTCTCAAAGTTAATTCAGAGATAATAAGCAAGAAAAGAACAAGAATAAGTTCTGAGTACCTCTGATATGAAACCATTAGATCTAGAGATTAAGATAACCAACATTCACATATTCTTTTCTTTTATTTTCTTACTTAAAGATCAAGTGACTAGTAGTACTTAATTACATTCCAATCCATCGGCTAAACTTTCATCATTCCGGAAAGTAATCCCACCTCTAAACTTTCATCACTCCAGTACTTCAACTCAAATCCAATGGCTACACTTTCGTCATTTCAGTACTTATATTCCAATGCAATGGCAAAAGTTTAATCACTCCAGTACTTACATCCCAAAGATCAAGCCGCTAATCTCGAACTAAGAAGCAAGGAACGATCTAGTAAGCTCAGCTTCCTTGACAGAAAGAGTAGATTTCATGACAGAAAATTTTACGATAGAATAATAATATTCATGAAACTTTCTCTCTCCTCTTAGCCTTTGAGAGGCAAATCAAGATCTACTTTCTCTATCCCCTTGTCGACGACTTCTTCACTTCCGATCTCCCTCTCCGGCGTGTGTGGTGGCTCACCGCTGCCGGAGGAGGGAACCCGGCGTGCCCCTCTTTCCTTCCATCGGTCTTTAACTTTAGTCGGGCGGCGGTTCTATTGCGTCGTCAGATTTCGATGGCGAGTGGCTCAGCTTCTCCGGTGAGTGTTTCGACGGCGGCGGCGGGACCTCAGCGGCAGGGCCGGCGTTGGACAGAGCGAGTTGAAGCCTGGGCCTAGAGCCCCCGTTTTAAAAAGAAAAATGAAGGCCATCGTTTTTATGACTCAAAAAAATTTGTATGACTCAAAAAAAATTTTTTTACTCAGATACTAAGTTTATGATTCAAATTTTTTTTTTTGCCAATGTGAAACGAAGGCCCCCCATTTTTTTTTGGCTTGGAGCCCCCGTTATTTCAGGGCCGGCCCTGCTCAGCGGCGTCGCTGGGTCGCGGTGGTGGAAGGTGGCGTCACGACTCTTCCCCTTTCGTCTCGTCTGTTTCTCACCGGCGTTGAAAGCCTTTCAACAGCGCCATCGGTTCTTTCTTTTAGGGTCTCCTACCGGCGGCGAGCTCTCTTTCCTTCGCGGTGGGGTGGTTGGTCGTAGTCTTCCCTCTCCCCGTTGAAGGTCTCTCTCAATCTTCGGTCTTCCCGAGGTGGCTGAGAGGTGGTGTTTGCAGATCTGGCCTCCTCGGCTCCGGCGACGGCGTCTTGGTCCTCGAGGACGTGTCCGAGCTCCGTTGTGGAAGTTCAAGGTTGGCTCGAGTCTGGTGGCTAGCCACAGAGTGGTGGCTGTCGTCGTTTCCCGGAAGGTGTACGTGACCCCACCAGAGGTGGTGTTCAACGGTGGTTTAGACGGGTGGCTAGACGTTGGCAACACTTGGTTCATCTCGGCGATTTGGCATCGTCGCCGTCTTCGTCAGAGTGGCCTGAGCTCCGCAAAGATGCGTGTTGTTCCCGACAGAGATACCACAGATTCGTGTTTGTGTTTTGGTACCGGATTAGTATTGGCTCCGTGGAAGGTACAGTGTAGATGGTGGAGCGTTTCGGGATGTTAAATAGAGGCGTCGGCTTTTGGTGCGGTTAGCTTGTAACTGTAGGGGTTGGTTCCTGAGGAGACTATTGTCTTCACGGGAATGGCGGTCGGAGGTGACTATCCGATTGCCCGCTCGGACTCCCTTGTCGCCGATTACAAGTTAGTATGTTACGAACTCCGGAAATCCCGTTAGTTCTCGGAGAATCTATAGGCATCTTTTCCTGAGGTTTGGGGATGGCCTTGGAAGGATGTTGGTGGTAACAATGATGGGAACTCTAGTTCTTAGGAGCTACGGGCAATATGGGATGGTCCGCGCTTTGGCGTGTGACTGCTGTTTTCTCGTCTTGTTTCGCTACGGTGTTTGTTTTTCAATTCTCACTTTCCGTTCCTTAACCTTTCGGCGTAGTCTGCTGTATTTTTTGTTGATGTTTCTTGTTGTTTGTTTTTCCTCCTGAGTCTTCTTGGATTTTATCGCTACTGGTCCGACACGAATTACTTTGTGCTACGGAGTCAACAAAAGTACCGATTGTATTTGCTTCCATGTTTTTTTATTCTTTTTTTGGCATGAGTCCAATCTTTAGGTCAAACAATTTGTTAACTAATCTTGTAACACCTTATTTTTTCATTTTCAATGAAATATTTACCATTTAGCAAAAAAAAAAAAAAATTTACGATATTTTTTCACTGACACATTAATGTTTTTCACACAAATGCTTAGATTAAAAACATTAAACAAACAGAAACACCAACATTTACGTCTACACCAAAGACGCAAATGCAAAACAAGAAAATAAATAAAAACACAAACAAACAACATAAAACGACAACTTTAGTTATGTGTGGGCGCCAAGATTGCCGCAAACTTATTTTAAACACAAACAAAAAATGCAAACACAAACCAAATATGTTGCCAAGTTTTTCCTAGAAATAAACCTTAAGCAAACATCACGCAACAGTTCTGAATAAACTGGTGGAGTTGAACACCATCACAATAGTGTTTTCTCCCAAATCTGCTCTTCCACGTCTGGAGAAGGGCGGCAAGTGTAAACCGCTATTGTCTTATGCCAAAATTGAGAAGACGAAGGTCCAATCACCAAAAGCCTATCTCCGATCGACTTAAACGCAACTCTCCAACCTAAGGCAGCATTTTCTCTCACAGGCACAACACCAAGTTTCTTCCAAGCGTTTGCGTTTATATCATAAACACGAATTGAAGTTCGTTCAAAGATATTTCCAACGAGTAGAGATTGTCGTCGACCACCGCAATGAGGGGAGGCGATTGGGAAGACGAACGTCATGTCTTTGAGCATGTTCGGTATCAGCTCCCAAGAATTTGTCACCTCATCGTATCTTTCTCCACAAGTTAGGTATTCATCATTCTCATCTCGGCCACCGAGAACGTACAAATTACCACGCAAGAAACATCCTGAGCTGAATTTCCTTAAGCATTCCATGAATCACAGTCCACATTTTGGTATCAGCAATGTACTTCTCCGATGTGTTCACAACATCATGGATCCCTTTTTCATTTACCTTAATCCCTCCAGCAAAAAAAAAAGCATTGGTTCCACGGCTTGCAGAACCGTACATGACCCTCGGTGTGGTCATTGCATGACCTTTGAACCACTTATGTCTATCTAGCTCATATCGCCACACCACAATGCCCACCACAGTGCCCTTCAACTCTCTCCCGATGCCTATTAATTGGGTACCCGCACTAATCGTTTCCTTATCGCTAAAGAAGAAGCAATCATCGTCAGAAGGAACTTTTGGAAGTTTTCGAAAATGCTCAAAATCTTTATCAAACATTGTCCAACAAGTTTTACCACCCGAATGCATAAACATGTATGGTTCACAAGCCCGCGTTCTCGTCTCACCCTAAAAGTCTCACCGCTCTTTAACAATTGTAAAACCCATTTGTTGAAAAACTGCAGTTTCGAGTATTCGAAGCATGATACCCTGTAAAAGATCTCGACCGCAAGCTCGTCCAAAAGCTTAGGAACAACATAACAACATAATCAGTTAGTTGAAGACATCACGAATAATTAGTGATATGTAAAGTTACCTTATTGTTTGTACATATTGATTTGTTTTGCAGGTCATAGCTTGGGGAAAGCCTAGATGGTGTTCGCGGCAACTTTTGATAGAATCAAACAAGGAGTTTCTTCAAACTGCTCTCCTTCTCAATCGTAACTTTGTTCTTTGACCTTTACCAAAAGCTAAGCTCATGGTCTTGAGATCGATAGCATATCTGCTCTATCACGTTTGGAGCTCATAGAGTTGTATAAGACTTCGATTGTTTCAAACGCCAATTGTGTTTACGTTTACATGTGAAATAAAATAGCATTTCTGCATAAAGTTATGATTTTGTAGCTTATACTATTCCACAATTTTGTAGCTTAACAATCAAAGTCTAACTTACGTATATAGAAACGATGAGAAAATGGATTTGATTAAACAAGAAAAAGAGTTTAAAATTATTGACATCAAAGCACACCCTTAAAATGATTTCTAACAATAAAACTCATCACTTTCATCGAGTAGGATTGATTGATGTAATACCAGAACCTAATTTTCAAGTAATCATTCGTGACAGTTATAGGCGCTCCCCTTGCTCACGAGCAATAGAAGCCGAGAGGGTTCCAAAGTCTCGATTGATGAGAATAGTTAATTAATTCGGCTTCACACTCGGATACAGTTCTGCATACAGAAGACGGCTCTCCAGTCACTGGCGGAAGATTGTGCATTATTTTATCTCTAATTTTAGGTTAGTGATAACAACTCTAGTTTTCTAAACTACTTAGAATATGTATTCTAAACTTCGTAGAACACATAAATAACATAGAATACGTATTCTAAACTTTGTAGAACATATAAGGAAAAGCAAAATATGTATTCTAAATCCGTAGAACATATAAGGAAAAGCAGTAGATGTATTCTAAAATCCATAGACCATATAAGGAAAAGCATAATATGTATTCTAAAATCCGTAGAACATGTAGAAAACTTAGTAGAAGATGTATTTTAAATTTCGTAGAACAGAAAATAAAATATTTGTTTTTTCCAAAAAATGATATAAAAAAATATTACATTAACATTTATTTCCTTTTTATTTTTTTTATTTTCATTAAAATATTTATTTATATATTTATAAGATTTCATTAAGGTTAGTTTTGTTATAATATAGAAAAAAAACCTAAAGATTTAGTTCCACAAGGTTTTTTCTAAACTAACCTTAATGAAATATCATTACCGGTCAATATGTCCCTTTTTAGATTATTCATAACTAAACCGGTGATGATGTTACAGTTACTAGCCCTGGGCATAATATCCAGATCCGAAAAATTAACCGAAACCGATCTAAAAAAGAGGAACCGAACCCGAACCCGAACCGAAACCGATAAAATACCCGAACGGGTCCTAGATTCTTATATCTGAAGAACCAAAACCGAACTCGAACCGAACCGAAAACCGAATGGATACCCAAAATACAATTATATATCCAAAATATTAATTATATTTAGACTTGATAACCCAAAAATAACAATTATAAATCTGAAGATATGAGTTATTTTTATACCAAAATGATTGAGAGACCCAAAATAACCAAAATATACGAAGTTTTTAGTTATATTTGTTAAACTTTGACCAAATTTTATTTAAATTTAACCAATTTTATTCAAATTTAACCAATTTTCATTTTATTTTTATGATTTTTCGGGTGCCCGAACTCGAACCAAAATTCTAAAATATCCGAATGGATTCTAAATCGTAAACCCAAAAACCTGAATAACCCAAACCGAATCCGATCGGATATCCGAACGCCAAGGACTAATAGTTACCATTGTTTTGATTATTGTATTTTTTGGATTGCAATGTACAATAAGTAGATAAGATTTGACACGTCAGAACCCAAAAATATATCCGATGTATGGGGCTAACAATATATCATGTTGAACGTATTAATTTTCGTTTTAGACATTTTAAAATGTTTTGAGAAATGCTGTTTGATGTTTGACCTTTTGTTTCTTTAAATCCAAGTTGAGTTTGGCTATTTTAGACATGCACATACATAGACGTTACGAATATATACATATATGCTCAAATATATTTCATTTTATGTATCATAGTATATATCTTAATTAATCTCTTCATTTTAAAAGTTTAATCAGGTAATTAATATAAATCTAGTTCTTTGTTTTTTTCCAACATTCTCTTAAATCAAATACTATAATACATAAAATGAAATATATTTTTTGGATGGTTAACTAGTCCGATATTTTATATGATATCGCGTTTTTTTTAATCACGTGCTAAATAACATTTTATATTTGTTTAAAATTCTGACATCATATTTTTTTCCAAGTTATTAGAGATAATTTAGGGAGCAAGATGTATATGTTGCGGATTAAGTATTGTGGACCATCACAGCCCGACTATGAATTGAGACCCGTAAAACCCGAATGGAGATATAGATTTTGATATGGTCGATCTCATCGATTTGCCAATAAACTCTCATACATAAAATAAATATAAAATAAATATGGTAAAAAATAATAGAATATATCAAAATCTATTGTGGGTCACAACATTTGAAAAAAAAATGAAACGAAGAACAAAATAACTGGTCACTCTCTTGCAGATTCTGATCGACTAACTACCTAATCCCTAAATTAAATTTCTTCCCTCTGATTTTCTTATTTGTCTAATTGTTGAAAAATACTATCAATTTGTTTAAAATCATTTGGTCACTATCAGCCCATCCCCAAGATCGAGGAATTGCATAACATAAACATGTCAAGACTCAAGAGTGTACGTATCTGGTCGGCCATAGGCGGTGAGTCGATGCCGTGTTCAACATTATCAAAATCTTTGTCTAACTTTATACTCAAAAGGAAATATGCCAATCTCAATATTCAATTATTTGAAAAAATAACCGGAATATTTAAATTTATCATGAAAAGACTTGTGCAGCCTGAGATTGAAAATTCGGAACTTTTTTTTTTCATCTGAATCTTTTTCATTATATAAAACAAAAGAAGAATACAAGATGGAATGCGGTTTTGGTACACCAAACCAGCGGAAAAAGAAAATCCCCGAAAACTAAGTTCGATACACGGGAAACTAAGCCCCGAAATACGAGAAGCATAAATGAAAGACTAATAACAACAACATGAACCACAAACTCATTAAGCCCGATACATAGGAAACACATGATGTGATACTAAAGTCGAAAGTAAAACTCTCGAAACCATCGGAAAAGTCGGAAGAGTACAATAGACGCGGAACTACATATTTCAAATGTCGCTGCCGAGAGGACCTACAACCGCAAACGGAGGAAAATCGAGGATAGAAGAAACCGCGAAGAAATATCCCAACTAAAATGATTAACCCGAACATAAGAAGCAAAAGACGAGAATCTAACTCCTTCACACCTAATCTTCTTCTGAAAGAGTCTAAATCTAGGACTTTGCGTCCCCACAAAACAAGAGGTTAGTCTTACGAGAACATATCAAGGAAAAAACCACGGAAGAAAATCTATTATTCTTCTAAATAATATTTAGCTGATAAACAAACTTCATAAATTTAATATTTTAAACGACATAAATTAAGAGTGTTTTGCTCATTGATTTTAACATTTAAAATTTTATCACGGCAACTAAAATCTCACCTAATCCGGTGATCTACTAGTTAATATTCATCATGTTAGTTAATTCTTAATTTGATTTTGATTATGGTTGGCTACTGTGGATGTCTTAAGTGGCAAGAAAATTCAGATTTCCATAAATTTTTAGGATTAGTCTGGGTTGCGATTTGAGATTTAACAAAAAGAAACTAACAATCTTACCTAATATTTTACTATCTTTTAATCTGAAAATGATAACAAAATGGATTATCGTTTTTGGAGTACTAGATCAATATATTGAACCGAGTAAAATGGTTTGTTTTAATTGGTTTATGTTATTTCACAAGAAATGAAAAAAAAAATAGTTTATGTTATATCATCATCTCAATCATGAGCGAAAGAAAAGAAAAAAGTATATAAAAAGCAAAAACAAAAAACAAAACTCACATGAACCATGACGAGATACGTGTCCAATACATGAGACCAGCCAGTTGGATTAGATCTGATCACCTGTGGGCCCAAGAAAATTAAGATCGTCGTCAAATAGGCACTCTAAAAATGTATCACATGGGGTCTTACATTTGCCACGTGTAGGCTCATCTGTATGGGCTCCATCCCTGACCAAATTTAATATTTTTCTTTGTTTTTGTAAAACGGTTATTTATTTATTTAATTTTTAGTACCAAAAAAGTTCATGTCCATAATTCCAAAGCAAGTTATTTAACCTTAATTTTTTGTTGTAAAACACTTGTCAAATGAAAATAAATTGTAAGAGAACAATAAATTATAATATTTAATAGCAATGCATCGTATAATCGTAAGGTTAACTATTATATTTGATTGGATCACGATTTATTTCCACACGAGAACTATCATATAACACTAAATGTTTTATAAACTATGCATCTGTGTTATATTATCTCTCTAAAATAAAGTTTGAAACTTATATATCCACAAATGTTGGTTTCATCGTGGTTTATGATCTAAACATGATACCAAACCATAAAACTACGAAATTAAACCGAACGAAAAAAACCCAACTCGACCTAAAAACCGACTCGTATATCTACGTATATCTAGGAACAGAGAAGAGTTCAAACTAGAGAACTCAAGTTTTAACGAATTAAGAATTGGTGTTTTCAGATGAGGAAAATTGAAATCAAAATTTTGATCCAAAGATGTGATTATATGCCGCTAAGAACAAAGGGAATGATGGGTTTTGGAAATCGAATTAGTTAAATTTGAGCTAATTTGAGAATCAAAAATTTGAGAAATGGGTTTTCATTAAAGTAAAATCATTCCCACGCACTTCGCATTCCCCTTACTAGTTTGATTTCGGATTTCTCGATTTTTAGGGTTCTAAGATTTGAGAAGTTTT
Source organism: Eutrema heterophyllum (assembly GCA_002933915.1). Taxonomy (NCBI): domain Eukaryota; kingdom Viridiplantae; phylum Streptophyta; class Magnoliopsida; order Brassicales; family Brassicaceae; genus Eutrema; species Eutrema heterophyllum. Next base: position 293,517 of record PKMM01023380.1, on the reverse strand, counting down.
GATTTGGAAATTTCTAATTTAGAGTTTTTGATTGAGGAATTTTTGATTTTAGAACGTGGTTGTGGTTTTGTAGTTGTTATCGGATCGTAATTGGGTTTAATCCGGTTTAATTTTTTCTTTAAGTGGTTAACGTTTGTCGGTAAATAGTAAACCGACTAAAACCAAAATCTATGAATTCNTTCAAACTAGAGAACTCAAGTTTTAACGAATTAAGAATTGGTGTTTTCAGATGAGGAAAATTGAAATCAAAATTTTGATCCAAAGATGTGATTATATGCCGCTAAGAACAAAGGGAATGATGGGTTTTGGAAATCAAATTAGTTAAATTTGAGCTAATTTGAGAATCAAAAATTTGAGAAATGGGTTTTCATTAAAGTAAAATCATTCCCACGCACTTCGCATTCCCCTTACTAGTTTGATTTCGGATTTCTCGATTTTTAGGGTTCTAAGATTTGAGAATTTTTGATTTGGAAATTTCTAATTTAGAGTTTTTGATTTAGGAATTTTTGATTTTAGAACGGCCTGGTTGTGGTTTTGTAGTTGTTATCGGATCGTAATTGGGTTTAATCCGGTTTAATTTTTTCTTTAAGTGGTTAACGTTTGTCAGTAAATAGTAAACCGACTAAAACCAAAGTCTATGGATTCTAAAGTTTTGAACTATTATTTCAAAGAGATATAAATTTCGAATTTTTATCTCGGAGAGATATAGGTTTCGAACTATTTTCTCTAAGATATATAATTTTAGTTTGGGAGACATACGATAGTATATGATACTTTTCATAGGGAAATAAAGCGTCGACCCTATTTGGTCAAATATTTATTTTCAATTTGAAGTCTTTGGGCCCGGAATACATAAATCACGTGTTTGAAGGAGATAATGATTAGCGATAAAATATTCGTACAAAACTTAATATTAAAAATAGCTCTTCGATCACCTCAAGGGTCGGAATTATTGTGAACGTTGGATGATCCACGAAAGTGGACCATTACAGGTGTTTATATCTAATTGGTCACAAAGGTTTTTGCTGATCTGTCAGATGTAATGGCTGAGTTATCACTTGACACTAGGCACCAGTCTAACAGGAGAGATATGGTCACTTGGTCAGTACGTAACCAAATGGCTAATTGGAAAATTAAGATTATGAATTAGAAAATTAAGTTGCTGTGGACTATGAAATGTCTCATTGAAAAAGGATGTCGCTCGGTCATATTTGAATCAGACTGTTCATAACTGTTGAAAATGTTAAGAGTCAAGACTATTGGCCAGCGTTCTCTTCTGTGTTAGATAATTTTTTTTGTCTGCGAAGTCGTTTTTCCGTCTATTTTGTTTATGTCTGTGCTGATTTTCTTGCAAAAAAAGCAAGAACACGAGACCAGATTTTTTACACATGTGTAATTTGGTTTCGGACTGGCTCCCTCTTGGGTTGAGTCCGGTCTTTACTTAGTGATGACAAAATAGATTTGCCGTCAAAAGAAATTAGAAAATATAGTGCAAAATCATATTTTAAAAGTTCATACTGACTTTACCAAAAATAAATAAATGGAAGTTCATATTGGATTTTTTTCATAACGGAGGAAATTATTAGAAAAAGGCACATGTGACAAAAAAAAAACTACTACTTATTTAGGTAACACCGTCGAATTATTTTTGTGGTCTACCCATCTGTACACAAGCAACCCAAACAAATATTTTAAATTAAACTTGTATAAAAAACAGTCATCTAGTGCAAATTGAAGAATATTCCATAATTTTGTATGGACAATATTTGAATATTATTACTCATACATAAAAACAGAGTAATTTTGTCAATGATGCCTTAAGATATCCACATGCAACAGACTTTATCGATCCAAAACGGAAAAGTATGGAGCGTTGGTCTGTGCAAGAAACAAATGAAAATAGTTATTATGTTTACTTTAGAAATATGAAAAATTATGATAAGTTAGTTAATCCGAAAGAAAGCAAACAAAAAAGGTGAAATTTAAGAAATTGTAAACGAGAAACCCTTTTTATGAAACCTAAAGAGTTGTCACCACTCACTATGCACCCGAGAATTTCGGAACTATCTACGTAGAACTTTCATAGTTTACAGTTTTGTCGATACACTGACATCAGAGTTTTCTTCCATGTTTTTTAATTTTTTTCTGTATGGAACCAATTTAATAGGTTAAACAATCTGTAAAACCTAAAAATTAAATTTTAATGATATTTATATTTTTAGCAAAAAAAAAAGATCATTCTCTCTTTCTTCAACGTACGTACGTCAAAATCACTTATCGATTTGTAATTTGTTTTCTTTTTGGTATTGAAATAAATAGAAAAATGAGTACACTGTACATCAGTACATATATATAGCTAGATAATAGTCGAATTGTACACACACAAAATGGATTATCTTCCTTAGTGGATAAGAATAAATTAATTCATTTTTTTGGTTTTAAAATTGTCCTTCAATTTACGTCAAAATCAAAATGATTTCAAATTCGTTTTCTCTGTATTCTAAATACATAAAAACGAGTAAAACTATCGAGTCGGGTTTAGTTATCGGGTTGGTCTTATAGTTTTAAATCGGTTTATATTTATGTAAACTCAATTTTTTACCTCCTAATTTAAAAACTTATCAAAAAAATATGTGTGGTTTGTAACATATATATTTTTCTATCTATTTTTCATGCATGTCTTCATGTATTAAGTATTTGTTGGTATAAATAAAAGTACATCTCGTTACTTGGATTGTGTAGCAATGTAATGTTTTATAGTGTGTATATCTAGCAATCATTTTTCTTAAAACTATATAACTAGAAAATAAAATAGATTTATACACACAACAAATTGGGTTGTATTTTCTATAAATAAGTATATAAAGTAATATAGGGTTGCATACATAGTTACAATGTTCTTCCTTCTTCAACTTCCGTCAAAAATCAAAAATCGATTTTATCAAATTTGTTCTGTATTCATGTTAAAACATAGTTACAAAATAGTGGATTCCTACACACAATTTTTTCATTTTATTTTTAATCCCAACATATGCCGTTCTTTTTGGTTATATTATTTAAGTACGTAATATTTTATAGGCCAATGATTTTCTTATCTCTAGTGAGAAACGCATAATGCACCTGTCCACCCACTGTGACTCCTCCTCCACAAATCTAAATTTTAATTAAATGTTNTATATGCATGCATGTATGCGTCTATATGTAGAGAGATCTATAAAGCTTTACAAAAGTGCTTCCTCTAGAAGACACGACAAATTACGCAGAGAAATCCAAACCAAAAGTGGTTTTGTGACAAGAGAGAAAGCTCTTGAAGATCCAACCAAAATCTACTTTTGCTCTTCTTCTTCTTCTTTTTCTTTTTCTGGGTGCTCCTATTGTTTCTTGGATCATAAACGAGAGAGAAAGAGTTATCGATGGATGAAGATGGAAACTTGCAGATTGGTAATAGTAATTACAATGGAGAAGAAGAAAATGATCCAGAGAATAACACTTTGAACCAACCTCTCCTTAAGAGACATAGAACTCTTTCTTCAACTCCTCTTGCTTTGGTCGGTACCAAGGTTTCACACATCGAGAGCTTAGATTATGAGTATGTCTTCTTTACCTAACAGATTTAGATTCTTGGTCTCAGTCTCTTTCTATAAAGTATTGATCTTTACTCTGTTTTCAAATAAAAATTTCACTTCTGCAAAAAAAGAAAAGAAAATTGATTCTTGGTCTCAATCTTTTTCTATAAAGAGTTAGTCTTACTCTGTGTTCAGATAATGTTCATTTAAAACGACAAAATGGATGGATTCTGGGTCTCAATCTCTTTCTATAAAGTTTAATCTCTATTTTGATTCTTAGAACAAAAAAATATTTATTTTTTTCAAAAAAATTGGATGAATATATTAGTGATGGAGACCTTTAAACTGTTGTAGTATTTCAACTTTCTCTCACATCTTCAATAATTGCCGCAAGCAATCATCATCCAAATCTTGAAAAAAAATCAAGATCAAGTGATTGGGCTACCTTTTTGTTTTAGAGTATGATAAGTCTTGATCTCAGTTTCTCTCTATAAAGTTTTAATATTTACTCTGTTTTCAGATAATCTTTATTTCTATACAAACTTGGTGGAAAATATTCAATGATGGAGACATATGAACTGTTGTAATAATTCTGTCAAAATGTAAATTTAAAAATTTGTGATTTCTGCAGAATAAACGAGAATGATCTGTTCAAGCATGACTGGAGAAGCAGATCAAAGGCACAAGTGTTTCAATACATATTCGCAAAATGGACATTGGCTTGTCTTGTTGGTCTCTTAACTGGTCTTATCGCTACTTTCATCAACCTCGCAGTCGAAAACATCGCCGGTTACAAACTTCTCGCCGTCGGCTACTACATCGGGCAAGATAGGTACTGACTTATAATCCAAATCTTGAAAAAAAAAAACACTCAAGATCAAGATATTGAGTTACCTTGTCTGATAAGTCTATGTTGAAATAGGTATGTGACAGGCCTGTTGATCTTTACGGGGGCCAATTTGGGTCTGACTTTGGTGGCGACAGTACTTGTTGTTGTCTTTGCTCCTACGGCGGCTGGTCCCGGGATTCCTGAGATTAAAGCTTATCTTAATGGTGTCGACACTCCTAATATGTTTGGTGCCACCACCATGTTCGTTAAGGTTTGTTTCTTAAACCTTGTGAACGCTCATGAGCATCTAAGGTGAGATATTTTGTTTGACTCATGGATGTTGCGGTTTTTCGATAGATTGTTGGAAGTATTGGAGCAGTTGCAGCTGGACTTGATCTTGGCAAAGAAGGTCCTTTGGTTCACATAGGAAGCTGCATAGCTTCTTTGCTTGGTCAAGGTGGTCCAGATAACCATAGAATCAAATGGAGATGGCTTCGTTACTTCAACAACGATAGAGATCGAAGAGATCTTATCACCTGTGGAGCTGCCTCTGGAGTATGTGCAGCTTTCAGATCACCAGTAGGAGGAGTTCTCTTCGCTCTTGAGGAAGTCGCTACGTGGTGGAGAAGCGCTCTCTTGTGGAGGACATTCTTCAGTACAGCTGTTGTGGTGGTAGTATTGAGAGCGTTCATCGAGATTTGCAACTCCGGTAAATGCGGGCTTTTCGGTAAAGGAGGACTCATTATGTTTGATGTGAGTCATGTAGAGGTTAGGTACCACGCAGCGGATATAATCCCGGTCACATTGATTGGAGTCTTTGGTGGCATTCTTGGAAGTCTGTACAATCACTTTCTTCATAAAGTTCTCAGGCTTTACAATCTCATCAATCAGTAAGTTCTTATGAGTAAGAAGAACTTCAAGAACACAAAGATTTTGACTTAACTTACATATTTTTGATCAATTCGTTTCAGGAAGGGTAAGATTCACAAGGTGCTTCTAAGTCTTTCGGTATCTCTATTCACTTCGGTTTGCTTGTACGGTCTTCCTTTCTTAGCGGAATGCAAGCCTTGCAATCCTTCGATAGACGAGATCTGTCCAACAAACGGAAGATCAGGAAACTTCAAACAGTTCAATTGTCCAAACGGTTATTACAACGATCTAGCTACTCTGTTTCTCACAACCAATGATGATGCAGTCAGAAACGTTTTCTCTTCAAACACTCCTAATGAGTTTGGTATGGTTTCTCTCTGGATATTCTTTGGCCTCTACTGCATTTTGGGGCTTATCACATTCGGTATAGCGACACCTTCCGGTCTCTTCCTACCGATTATCCTCATGGGTTCTGCTTACGGTCGGATGCTAGGCACGGTGATGGGATCATACACAAAAATCGATCAAGGGCTTTATGCGGTTCTTGGTGCAGCTTCACTCATGGCTGGTTCCATGAGAATGACTGTTTCACTCTGTGTGATTTTCCTCGAGCTCACCAACAACCTTCTTTTGTTACCCATTACAATGTTTGTGCTTCTGATTGCTAAAACAGTTGGAGACAGCTTCAATCTGAGTATCTACGAGATCATTCTCCATCTAAAGGGCTTACCTTTCTTGGAAGCAAATCCAGAGCCATGGATGAGGAATCTCACTGTAGGTGAGCTTGGTGATGCTAAGCCTCCGGTTATATCCCTTCATGGAGTAGAAAAAGTTGCAAATATAGTCGATGCGCTAAGAAACACAACGCATAACGCATTCCCGGTATTGGATGGAGAAGATCTAGCTACTGGTGCTGCAACAGAGCTTCATGGGTTGATCTTGAGAGCACATCTTGTCAAAGTTCTGAAAAAGAGATGGTTCTTGAACGAGAAAAGAAGAACAGAAGAGTGGGAAGTTAGAGAAAAGTTCACGCCAGTTGAATTAGCTGAGAGAGAAGACAATTTCGACGAAGTTGCAATCACGAGCTCGGAGATGCAAATGTATGTTGATCTTCATCCTTTGACCAACACAACACCTTACACGGTGGTGCAGAGTATGTCAGTGGCTAAGGCTTTGGTGCTTTTCCGATCAGTCGGTCTCAGACATTTGCTGGTTGTTCCCAAGATTCAAGCTTCAGGAGTAAGTTTTCTTTTTCTTTTTTCTTTTTTACTCTGTTGAATGTAATCTTTCAAGAACACTACTAAACTTTGTTTCATGTCTCTTTGTGTTTTGCAGATGTCACCTGTGATAGGGATCTTAACAAGGCAAGATCTAAGGGCTTACAACATTCTACAAGCGTTTCCTCATTTGGATAAACACAAAAGTGAAAAACTTCGATGAAATAAGCTTTAAGCTAAGCAAAAGCAGAGAAGCTTTGAATTTGTGTTTTTTCTCCCATTCTTAGTGATATTTAGAATGTCCAGTTTTGCTTGCATTCTTTCTTCAAGACCAAACAAAAATTATATACTGTTTCGTAGACTTGTGTTTTTCTACATGTAAATCTCTCTTTTTTTTTTACCACATTATTTATATGAATAAAAGCAATTTGAATACAGAACAAAACTTGAAAGCTTAACTGAAGCTTACATTGCTCTTTGAACCAAGAATGTATGTACAAATTAAATCAAAATTCTATTGTGACCAAGATACTTATAGATATAAAAGAGTTGGTCGAAAAATGTAAAACGGCTACACTTTGGTGCCAGCTAAGTTCCAAACACGCAGCTTCCCACTCTTGTCTCCACTGAATAACAATCCTTGAGGACCAATTGTGATTGTGCCGATAGTGTGCGTAGAGAACATCTTTCCTCTTTCTTCAAAACTGAGTATAACCCAAAAACAACACAAAAAAACAGAATGAATGAGTAAATGATTAAGATAAGAGTAGGAATATAATTAGAGAGACTCTAGGACTACGCTTCACTTACGATGGTAGATCGACGATGCTGACTGTTCTGTTTTGGTAAGAGCAGAACATGATCGGTTTGCCCTCTGCGTCATTCATCCCACAAAGAGCATGCACACTCTGTTTCAAACCAGAAAACAATAGCAAATGCTTTTTTGTTAAAACCAAGTTGTGTTGTTGTGATGAGGAGAATGGGGCTAAAGTGTATACAAAAATTTACCTGTTCTTGTCTGCGCGTATTAGTAACTTTCAAGCTGCCATTTTCAGAACAAGCCCAAACTTTTATGGTTCCATCCAAGGAGGACGACAGCAGAAACTGGTCCCAACATAAGAGCGATGTGACAGTGTCGCTATGTTGCCTCAAGGTCATTGTACATTCCAGTGTGTTGAGATCCCACACCTGAATATTACAGCAAACAGAATTGATTAGAATGCATTCTATAAGATTGTCAGTTTTTACATGTTTAAAGATTGAATCAATAAGTAGAAGCCACTTCTTACCTTTATCGTTTTATCCACAGAACCAGAGTATAGTCGCTGACCTCCAACAATAAAACATGTGACTTGACCACTATGATGTCTCTCGAGAGATGTGAGGTATGTGAAAGGATCGGACTCGGTGTCAGTAGCTTTCCAGACAGATATGCTACCAGACTGCAATTCCAACAAATAAAACCAAAAGGAACTTACTTTAGATCCATCAAGAAAGCAGAGAGAACTAATACAAGTAGAGATTGAGTTAAGATGCTTACACTTGTCCCAGCAAAAAGCATCCCATTTCCAACAGTCATAGCATGGACCTGACCAACCACTCCGTTAAGATGCAAATCTTTATTGGTTTGGACGTTGAAAGCCTGCAGAATTGTATATAAACAAAAAAAACTATGAGACCAGAGCCAACACAACAAATCCCACTGAAGAGTATAGACGAATGACATTAGGATAACTGCAAATGTATTTGAGTTAAGAGGATAACTGCAAACTAACCTTTACAGCATTTGGCAAGCCAAGGAAAACCCATGGGCCTTCACTGATTAAAGACCCTGCTTCTGCCTGGAGGTTGATTGTATGAACACACTGCCCAGTATGGCAATCCCATATTTGCAATGTACCATCGCTACTGGCTGAGAAAAGTTTATCTGAACTCACAGGAAGCGCAATCCCCTTTAGATCCTGTGGACCAAAAAAATATGTTTCCAATTAGTCAATAGTAAAGAGTAAAACAGCAATGAATACCACAATAAAAATACCATAAAAGTACCTTCTTGTGTCCTTCAAGAGAAGCTACCATTGCCAATCCAGGGAAGCTAGACCAAGAGTGTAAGAACTGGCATTGCTCACCCCTCTTGCAATTTCCAGCTTTCCAATACTTACATACACAATCCTTAGACTTGGGACTGCCGTTATCTCTCGACCCCCAACCTCTGGTGTCTGAAATAGATGAGCTTCTTGGCCCATACGCAGCACTCTTCATTGGCTGATTCGACACACAATATCCTGTGCCTGAAACTGGTGATTTCACTGACCCATAGGTGTTATCATTCTTCCTTGGCCTGTTGCCTTCTGATGCCGTCCAAACCAGATTCCTTGACCACTTAGATGGACCTCTATTCATTCTGTTTTCATAAGGAACATAGGGTCTTCTCGGAACTATATCTGCTGCAAAATCATGTTGTCTTTCCACTCCGAAATTCCTTCCGTTTGAGTATCTCCTTGGCGCCTTATGATTCATACTATAAACATTGAGAAAACACTAACTTCAGCAGACTGAACCACGGATTCGAGCGTTGTTGATTCATCCATGATGATCCACAGAAACCCTCAGAAGAAGGAGTAAGAAGAGGATCAAAAGCTCCAATTCTCTGATACCCCAAGTCCAAGTATCGTAGAGCACCACGTCCGCAGATAAACCAGATAAATCTAATCTCCATTCAGAACCCTAAATCTAATGTCACTAAGAACCGAAATATTCCTTCAATTCCAGAAGATCCATAGATGATCGATGTTCCAATTTTCCAACAGCAGAGTGAAAATCGTAGATGATTCAATGATTTCATAACCGCGAGCGTTCATACTACAAAACCCTAACTATAACAACAATAAAACCCAAGACGAGAGCAGATCAACTTGATTCCATCGTCCTTATCGGTGAAACCCTAGCTTCCTGGGTAATCGATGCGAATAGGAGGACGAAGATCGAGAAGAAGAAGAAACCCAAATTGAAAACACGAAGGAATCATCATAATCGCGGAGATCCGTAGTCGAAGAAGAAGCAAACCTGAGAGATCAAACGAACGTAGGATCTAGAGATCTTCGATTCGGGAACGCTTTTCAACTCTATAGAGAAAAAAAGGAAATTTTTTTGACGCCGAGGAAGAAAAAGGAACGACTCGAATGAATTAGCTTTTGTCTCGCCAGGGAAAGGTATATTTATGGACGAGGGTGCAGGTGTGTTTTATATTGGGCCTCTTACTCAGGCCCATCATTACGTGGGCCAAAAACCCGTAAGTTTTTGTTTGTTTTGTTTCTGAGTTTTAAATTTATTAATCACAAGAAAATGTTTAATCACGATGTGAAATATCGACATGAAAAGTTGCGTTAGTGAAACGCTAAAAGAAAATATAAGGGAATTTCTGAAGAAATTAACGTTTTGTTTAGGAATGATTGGAGTAAGCAAGAAGAGCTTCATAAATCAAAAGAGAGAAACATATCAAAGGCACAAGAAACTTGCAGTAGGTTCTTTGGAACAAAGACATACAACTCCATCTAGTGTCTATTCATAAATTTAGGCTGTTACGGTACCAATGCGCTCGTTTTTGCTCGAACCGTAGTCACAGTGTGTTTATTCATAAATTTGGTCAGTGCCGAAGTAACGATCACCAAACTCGCCCAAGCCCGGTATAACACATAACTCTTGGTTCAGACACTGCAGGTCCATTTCAGACGTCATTGTTTGGTAAAATAAATCTTCTACTCCTTATGTATATATTGGTATTGCCACATCAGTTATAACCTTTATGCATAGAATTAGGATTTAATAAAGACATGTCATTCCTAATCCAGAGAAAATTAGGGTTTGACGTAGACTTATGGAGGTCTAAAATAGAGAGAAGGGATCGAGGATAAAAAAAAAATTCTAGAGATCATATTCTTAACGGTTTCGAAGAGCTAATGATGATTGAAGATTCGAGATACGACCTGCAACCGTTGAGCAGATTTGATTCGATTAAATGTAATTCAAAGCTCTTTAGCTTCTACAATCTCCGATATAAGGTTAAGGACTATAATGTGAGATACAAGAACTCCTTTCAGTATGAGTAGTTCAATGGCTTAATTGGCAGAGTTACCTTCAAGAACAAGCAATAATCATGGAGATAGGGTTTATAGAAACAGAAAATCCATCAAAGACTAAAATAGAATATGCCACCTAAAGAAATAGACATGTAGCTAAGACAGGGTCTAGAAGCAAGACATGGGGTTCAGATATGTCATGAGTAAACTACTCACATATAAGCTGATTTACATGAGAAGAGAAACCTTAAAATTCTTGTTTATAAAAAGAGATGATAATAATATCTTAAAATGAGCAAAAATATATTTATTAGCAGAATAAAGATACATGATACCTATATGAATCAATAAGACCTCTCTTTTTGAAGCAGATAGTTCACGAGATAAATGAAAGAAACTTTGTCTATCATAATATTAGCATACCAATCTATAAATCACACCAGCAGGGATGAACATCATCTTATATGTGTGTGAAGGCTGAATTTTTTTTCCGTTAAGGATACACAAGGTTCCTCATAGGAAAATCATTGTTCTTGGCACTTGATTTATCGTTGTTATTAACCATATCGAATGTCAATTGTAGTGTCATAAAGATATTATAGTTTTATTACTTAACAGGAATTACATAATTCTTATGACTTCATAAAAAATAGTTTTCAAAATTTTGAAAACATGAATTAGTTTTCTTGTCTTTGTAAATCTTTCCCTGATGCCTCATTGGCAATTGAACTGAGCTTGGATCCAAAGCTTGAGATTGATGCATCATTTCCCATTNATTCTTAACGGTTTCGAAGAGCTAATGATGATTGAAGATTCGAGATACGACCTGCAACCGTTGAGCAGATTTGATTCGATTAAATGTAATTCAAAGCTCTTTAGCTTCTACAATCTCCGATATAAGGTTAAGGACTATAATGTGAGATACAAGAACTCCTTTCAGTATGAGTAGTTCAATGGCTTAATTGGCAGATTTACCTTCAAGAACAAGCAATAATCATGGAGATAGGGTTTATAGAAACAGAAAATCCATCAAAGACTAAAATAGAATATGCCACCTAAAGAAATAGACATGTAGCTAAGACAGGGTCTAGAAGCAAGACATGGGGTTCAGATATGTCATGAGGAAACTACTCACATATAAGCTGATTTACATGAGAAGAGAAACCTTAAAATTCTTGTTTATAAAAAGAGATGATAATAATATCTTAAAATGAGCAAAATATTTATTAGCAGAATAAAGATACATGATACCTATATGACCTCTCTTTTTGAAGCAGATAGTTCACGAGATAAATGAAAGAAACTTTGTCTATCATAATATTAGCATACCAATCTATAAATCACACCAGCAGGGATGAACATCATCTTATATGTGTGTGAAGGCTGAATTTTTTTTCCCGTTAAGGATACACAAGGTTCCTCATAGGAAAATCATTGTTCTTGGCACTTGATTTATCGTTGTTATTAACCATATCGAATGTCAATTGTAGTGTCATAAAGATATTATAGTTTTATTACTTAATAGAAATTACATAATTCTTATGACTTCATAAAAAATAGTTTTCAAAATTTTGAAAACATGAATTAGTTTTCTTGTCTTTGTAAATCTGACCCAATACTGATGCCTCATTGGCAATTGAACTGAGCTTGGATCCAAAGCTTGAGATTGATTCATCATTTTTCATTATGAAATTTTCAAATTGAGATGCTAGATGATCAATTCTTGTCCTTTTCACGTTTGATGTTCCCTCAAAGAAATTTATCAAAACTTCCCGACATCCTTTGCAGCAACACACCCTTGAACCAACTTAAATTTGTCAGCATCAATAGCTCTGGAAATTTCACTTATAGCTTTGGAATTGAATTTGGATGCATTTTTGATTGCTTCAGTCCATTTATCCTTGGGTTTGGGCTGTTTCTTTCATCCTTCATCAATCATATATGGTTCTTCCCACCCCGTCTCAACAGCAGTCCATGCATCATCATCTATCAATCTGATTCTCTGCTTCATGCGCACCTTCCAGTGTCCAAAGTTTGATTCGTCGAGCATGAATGTCTTCTGAATCACAACAAGTTCATTTGACGTGTCCATGATTTATTCCACAAGATCTCAACCTGTTAATAGACCTTCTGATCTACAGTCGGTTTCCTGCTCTGATACCAATTGTAAAACCTGGATCACGTATAAGAGGAACAAATAACAGGATTCTGCAAATACCTATTTGCTTTTATTAGAAATCGTTTAAACAAACTTCTTACAAATAAGCTTTCCAGTATTCCATATGTCACATTCATAAAACAATAAGTCTGCGGCAAAGGAATACAAATCTGCTACAAAACAAAATAAGTATGCGACAAGGATAAAACAAAACTGCAACTGAACAGATAAGTCTACGACAACTGAACAAATTAGGCTTGCAACAAAACAAAATAAGTCTGCAATAAACAAAACAAGTCTACGACACATGATGACTGCAACCATACCTTAATACCATATCGTTTGTTCAGAGTATCTGCAACATGACTAGGTAACACTTTTGAACCGATACCACCCACAAAATCCTTGTACAGTTGTCCCAAAATCTCGTGTGTAGCTTGGCGACAACGGGCTCCACGGTCTGTCACAGAAAATGTATGTTCTTTAACGTATACTTTTATAAAGAAATATGGAGAATCTCCAACTGTAGTAGCTCGGACTCTCCATGTGCATCCTTCTATCCAACAAAGTGTTATTCTAGTCAGAAAACAAGTATGCAACACAGTCTAATAAGTCTGCAGTTTTTATGCCACATAAGCAATTTACAAATAAGTCTGCGACGTTGAGCATCAAATCTGCGACATTGTAAATAAATCTGCGACAAGCGATGTTATTTCAGTAAGACCTTTTAGGTGTCGCAGACTTAGTCTTTTTGTCGCAGATTTTCCAAAAGTCTGCAACAAAGCATTTAAGTCTGCAACAAACAGCTGCAAATTTTTTATAAGTCTGCAAATGAACTTAAGTCTACGACAAAGAGAATAAATCTGTGTAATAAGTCTGCGATCAAAATAAGTCTGCAACAAAGCACATTAAGTCTGCGTCGAAAAGTCTGCAACACGCATAATAAGTCTGCAGATGTGCGCAGATTTAATAAGTCTGCAACATTGAAAAATAAATCTGCATATTAAATCTGCAGATCTGCACAGATTTATTAAGTGTGCATAACAAGTTTGCACAGAGTTGTCGATTTATTAAGTTTGCAACAAAGGTCCGCAGACTTAATCTGAAAAACGCGGTGACATTTTTGTAAATAACTCAAATTTTTGCTTATGTGGAAATAATTTTGTAATGGCAGTGTCGTAATAACGTTTTTCTTAACAAAAACAAATAAGGGTATAATGGGCAAAAAACACGCTTTTTCCTTCCCAGTAAATATATGTTAGTCTAGTACTTAACCAATTTATATATGTTATTCTAGTTTTTTTCCCATTTATGAATGCACTATTAACCTTTGCCCTTTGGTAAGGAAGATGAAGGGAACCGAACGACAGTGAGGGTTTCATAAACGCGTTAACTATTTTTTATTTAAGCGACACGTGGCGCTCTATCATGGCAGATTATTTTGGCTGAGGTGGATAGTTTAAGAAGCCTCAAACTCCTGCTTTCATATAGTATATATATATATATGGGGATTTTCCGCGCTACGCGCGCTTTGCAGCTTGGTTATATATTTCTTCTTTTATTTTTGACATAAATCAAATGGTGAATTTCATAATTTAGGTAAAGTTATAGATATTGATTTTTGAATGTATATTTATTCAATAGTATATATGTAAATATGATTTTATAAAAAGAAAGACGGTGATATGTGTTTAATGAATATATAGAAGAAATACATAGTGGATTTAAAGAGTATAAGTTGTTTGAATTTGAGAACCACATTGTACATACGGAAAAAAAATTCATATAATTCTTTTTTGTTTGTAGTAGATGTATTTTTTTGATTTCATAAAACAATATTGAACCAAATAAATTAGGAGGTTTTCATAAATAATATTGATTTTTAGTAGTTTTGTAATCTTAACATAGGCTTTTTACATATCTTAAATTTATTAGAAGAATTTAGCTTACAATCTCAATGTTCCAATAATTTTTTAATACATATTGACATGTTACTACGTACACAGCTGTTCATTACTTATAAAATCAATCATTATTTATATTTATTTTATATTTCCCTATATATTATTTATTACTGTTAAACAAATATTCCTCTCCTTTTCTGATATAAATAACAAATCTTTCTTATCAATAATATTTTGAAGTTTTATTAGTCTTGAATATTTTTAGATATTGTCAGGCAATATTATTCACATTTAAAACACAACAACAAAACCCCACAAGCAGCAATCAGTTAAGATTTTATTACTAAAATTAATTACGTTAAGTTAAATTCTTGTTGACAAAAAGAAGAAGAAGAAGTTGGAGCTAATATAATTACTTAGCTTTAATTTCAGATGGGTTTCTCTATCAATGTTTTGAAATTTCAGATGGGTGAGATGGATTGCATAAGCAATGACATCAACAGTATTAATATACAGTGTCTCTCTCATGGAAGATGACAAAATGAAATGTTCAAAAAAAAAGATGACAAATGAACCTAATATATGACGCGAATTATAATATTAAGGGTCATTATATATATATATATATATATGTTATATGTATACTTGTGCATTCGTTCGTAACTTCGTACTATGTCACATGCTAGCGATAAATAAAGTAATAAAATACAATAATTATGTCAACATAGATTGGTGGATTGCATTATCATCGACCTCGGTCTCTGTTCAACACATCTTGGTCGCCACGAAACCTTTACCTTTTTGGATTCTAGTGACCTAGTCCAAGAAATTGCCCCACCAAAGACGTAGTCAAATCCAAGTTCTCTAACCCAATCTTATGGCTATATATATAAACACACCCACACATCAAACTGGAGTAAGCAAGAACAAAAGAGAAAATATAAAAAGAAAAAGAAAAATGAGAGAAGGATCTCATGTTATCGTCTTGCCTTTCCCTGGACAAGGCCACCTAACTCCAATGTCCCAGTTCTGCAAACGCTTAGCCTCAAAGGGTCTTAAGCCCACTTTTGTCCTCGTCTCCGACAAACCCTCTCCGCCATACAAAACAGAGCATGACTCAATCACTGTCTTTCCCATCTCGAGTGGCTTCCAAGAAGGCGAGGACCCATTACAAGACCTCGATGATTACATGGAGAGAGTACAAACCAGCATAAAAAAACGCTTACCAGAATTGATACAAGACATGAAGCTGTCAGGAAATCCTCCTAGGGTTCTCGTGTACGACTCCACCATGCCGTGGCTTCTTGATGTAGCTCATGGTCATGGTTTGAGCGGTGCCGTGTTCTTCACGCAACCTTGGCTTGTCTCAGCTATTTACTACCATGTTCTCAAGGGCTCCTTCTCTATACCGTCCACAAAGTACGGTCACTCGACGTTAGCATCTTTCCCTTCGTTTCCTATGTTGAATGCGAAAGATCTGCCCTCTTTCCTCTGCGAATCGGCCTCTTACCCAAATATACTAAGGATTGTGGTCGATCAGCTCTCAAACATTGATCGAGTCGACATAGTGTTGTGCAACACTTTCGATAAATTGGAGGAAAAGGTACCGAAAATATATATCCATATATATATGAACATGTCTCTGTCTTTTAAGTAAAATATCCAAAAACATATATTTTAAAATTATTATATCAATTCTCATCAAAAATAAAAACTATTTATCGAATGTCCTTTGAAGAATATTTCTATAAATATCTTTGACTTTTTAGTTCACAAACTAGATGTATATATATACCTTTGAATTTGTTTGGTGGTATAATTAGATTTTAGAATAATAAATTTCATATGCACATATATATTACAGATGCTTTTATCATATATTGAACATGAAATTAAGATTTGATAAAAAAGGTCATGATATACTAATTGGGATAATTTTGTTCTAATGTTCTTTTTATCCGATTTATATATATATGTGATTATGGTTAATTTGATTTTTTTTTTTGGCTGCTTTTAGTTGTTGACATGGGTCCAAAGCTTGTGGCCAGTCATGAACATAGGACCAACGGTTCCATCGATGTACTTAGACAAGCGACTGGCCGAAGACAAAAGCTACGGATTCAGCCTCTTCAATGCGAAAGTCGCTGAATGCATCGAGTGGTTAAACTCAAAGCAGCCTAATTCAGTTGTCTATGTATCATTCGGAAGTCTGGTGATTCTAAAAGAAGATCAAATGATGGAACTCGCAGCAGGTCTAAAACAAACCGGATGTTTCTTCTTGTGGGTTGTGAGAGAGACAGAGACTGACAAAATTCCAAAAAACTACATAGAGGAGATCGGTGAGAAAGGATTGATTGTAAGCTGGAGTCCTCAGCTTGAAGTTCTTGCGCATAAATCGGTTGGTTGTTTCTTGACACATTGTGGATGGAACTCGACGTTAGAAGGGTTAAGTTTTGGAGTTCCAATGATTGGTATGCCTCATTGGACTGACCAGCCCACGAATGCCAAGTTCATGGAGGATGTGTGGAAGGTTGGAGTTAGGGTTAAGGAAGAAGCTGGTGGTTTTGTGACAAGAGAGGAGATCGTGAGATGTGTGGGAGAAGTTATGGAGGGAGAGAGTGGGAAAGAGATTAGAAGAAATTCTGAGAAATGGAAAGTTTTGGCTCGAGAGGCTGTTTCTGAAGGAGGTAGCTCTGATAAGAGCATCGATGAGTTTGTTTCTATGTTTTGTTGAAAGATTGAATTTGAGATGTTAGAAAGTAATTATCTAGTGCAAATTTATTTTTGAACATTGTGTTACAATGAGGCTATTTTATATGCACATATATAGGGAAAATTGGCTTTTTCATCCTTCAACTATTCCAAAATGTTAATTTCAAACCCGAATTTGTAACCAGTGCTAAAACATACGTCAACTTCAGAAAATTGGCTATTTCATACCCGAATTTGTAACCGGTGATAAAACATACGTCAACTTCTTAATAATTTGAATCTCATACTTAAACTTTTAATTTCGTACTATAACATACATCAGACCAAATGCTGTTAAGGAACCGTGATGCGGTCATCAAACCAAAAGACGAAGCCAAGATGATGCAGCTCAATTGGACTACATTCTCACCTCAACTAGAGCAGTCCTCGAAGTGGAATCAGTCCAATCCGAGTTCAGATGAAGAAGTTATTCAACTTCCAAGTCAAGTGATTCCCAGCATACACGATTCGGACATACGTGCGTTTAAAGAATTCTTCCAACCAACCCCGAAGGAATCAAGCTACAAAATTTTGTTTTCTGGAATCTTGATTCATCATAGAAACCGGGAAAATTGGATTCACAACAACTCCGGTTCAGAGTTGAGAGATATGAATTTTACAAGTCAACCGATCTGCTTCGTGCCCTACTGCACATGATCGGCGTTGTAAAATTCATATCTCTCAAATCTAAATCGGCGTTGTTGTGAATCCAATTTTCCCGGTTGCTCTGATGAATCAAGATTCCAGAACAATTTGGTTTGTAGCTTGATTCCTTCGGGTTTGGTTGGAAGAATTCTTTGAACTCACGTATGTCCGTATCGTGTATGCTGGGAATCACTTGACTTGGAAGTTGAATAACTTCTTCATCTGAACTCGGATTGGACTAATTCCACTTCGAGGACTGCTCTAGTTGAGGTGAGAATGTATTCCAATTGAGCTGCATAATCTTGGCTTCGTCTTTTGTTTTGATGACTGCATCACGGTTCCTTAACAGCGTTTGGTCTGATGTATGTTATAGCACGAAATTAAAAGTTTAAGTATGAGATTCAAATTATTAAGAAGTTGACGTATGTTTTAGCACCGGTTACAAATTCGGGTATGAAATAGCCAATTTTCTGAAGTTGAC
Source organism: Eutrema heterophyllum (assembly GCA_002933915.1). NCBI lineage: Eukaryota > Viridiplantae > Streptophyta > Magnoliopsida > Brassicales > Brassicaceae > Eutrema > Eutrema heterophyllum. The sequence goes on along the minus strand of PKMM01023380.1, from coordinate 275,017 downwards.
GTATGTTTTAGCACCGGTTACAAATTCGGGTATGAAATTAACATTTTTGAATAGTTGAGGGATGAAAAAGCCAATTTAAATAATGCGTTTCAATGCTTTGAAATCGGTGTTTAAACATGTCAACGAAGATTTGTTCAAGAAAGAAATACTCGCAAGAGCTCTTCAAGCTCGAATTGTAACTTCAATCTTTTGATAGGTATGCAAGAATGATGTTCTGAGAGACAAATTGTAGTCTCCCAAAATGATAGCATGTAATTCAAGCTAATCATTGAGAGGACGAATGGGTGAAGTTTTACCGAAAGCTCTCCAACGCTCAAGCCAGAAATTAGACACCGAAATTGGCCAGAAAAATGGAAAATAGGAAGAAGATAGTGAAGCTTAGGTTTAAATCATACCAATATGTGGTATGTAGTTCAATTTATCGCGTTCATGAGTGAAAGATAGAGAGTGAAATTCTTATATAAAAAAAAGATTGAGAGTGAGAGAGAGATTATGAGTGTATCTTGGAAACATGTCAGATGATTTCGAAATGAGAATGATGTAGATGAATGAAAATTCGACCCATATTTCAAAAAAGAGAAATATATGTATCAATTATTTTCTAACATAAATTTTGAATGGTATCTATTATATGTTTAAAATAAATTTTATTTTATTGAATCTCTCCGAGATTTTTAGTTCGCGATTCTTGCTTATGTTTGATTTGATTGGAGATGTTACCCGTTGTAGATTAGAAATCTAAGTGCGATTTCTTTCCCCCATTTTGAACTTCTTCACGTCTGATCAATTTTTTAGGTTTTAAGTTTTTTTTTTAATCGTTTGGAAGGTTGGCTAGATTTCTAGGGTTTGGATCTGCATGAGAGGTTTTTTCAAATTTCATAATACCAAATGATTTTGACTATAGCTCTGTTTGATTACCCCAAATTAAAATCTCAGGTTTATCATGGATCCAGCAAATCCAGTGAAGCTAGTGCCTCATCGTCCACTTATGCAGTGCATAATGTGGAACTGCCAAAGCATCATAATGCCTTATTGCTCGTTAGACCATGAGATGTTATCTGTCTCCGAGGAATATAGAACTAAAGCCATTGTTCTTGTTGATTCAATCCCTCCGGCAGAGCAAGAACGTTCGAGCCTGAAAATCTTGACTACGATAGCTGGACTTAACAATAACAACTGTGGCGTACCAAGGCTCAGCCCCGTTCCAACAGAAATGGTGGTCCGAGGCAAGATAAAAAAAATGTGGCCCTTTGTAAATTACAAATTTTGCAGTTAAACAAAAAAACTTCTCTTTGCATTTCTGAAAAAATCAGAAAAAGAACAAAACACTATTTCTGAAAAATAATCTCTTTTACGTTTTTCCTAAATTGTTCAATTTTTTTTCAGGTGGTCTTTAGATAGATAATTATGTGACACAAACCAATTGTTTTTTAGTTACAAAATAATATTTTAAATAAAAACATGGAGTTCAAATTTTGTGCATTATTAACTATTAACCTAAAACTAAATATGTAACCCATAAAAATATAAAAATATGGTGGTCCAAGGCCATCGCCTGCCCTACGGGCCGGGCCTGCCAAGGCTCCCTCTCGAAGTCTTGAACTATCACCCGTGGACGATGGCAGAGTTTGATTCCGAGCGTCTCCATGGAGAGTCTGATCGAGACTGGTTTTTTGTCTCAGATAATGTCAGACCGGGCAGATTGTGGGATGGATATGATGACGTGAAGGTGCTCGGGATTTTGCGGGCACGGTTTCATCTGAGGCCTCAGCCTGCCAATGGTTCTTACAAGCTCCACAGATACACCTCAGAAGACTACCAAAACAGAGCTGTGTTCTGGATAAGGGATGCCGGTGAAGGGAAAGGGCAAAGAACCAGTCACAATAACGAATAAGTCAGAACCAGACGCAAAAAATATGTTGGTGTCACTGTTTGGAGTTTGATGGTGTTTCTTGAAAAATATCTTTGCATTTTTCAGTTATGTTCAGGAATACAATGATAAGGACCCGAAAACACATAATGGAATGGTTTTGACCAAAGTTACAACAAAGGAACTGATTGCGTAAGCTGATGTTCTAATGCCTTTTAGCGTTATGGTGTCACTGTTAGTTAACTAGACTATATGTGGCTAACCATTTAGATGACACTTTGGTAGGAAATTTGGTCTTGATGACAACACTATTTATTTTATTGGTCACGTAGTGGCACTTCACAGGGATAACCAACATCTTCATCAACCCGCCTATGATACTGTAATGAGAATGAAGGTGAACTTCTTCCAGACCTGTATAATTTGTCTCTCTTGTTTTGGCAGTTCTACTTTTAGTTTTGAACTATCCAGATTGAGTTTCTTGCTTTAAATGATTGGTTAGCTATATGCAGAATCCCTTGCACGTTTCCAAGGAGGGTCTCCATATATCTATCCTCTCTATGGTTTGGGAGAACTACCTCATGTTCTCTGTCTTTTTGATCTTTGCCTTTAGTTGCTGGAACTTTTCTGAGGTTTGGATAATTATTTCTTGATTCTCCTGTGACTTCTGTCTCCTCTCCTGGTTCAGGCATTTACACACGACTTAGTACTGTCTATGGTGGCACATATATGTTGAACAAACCTGAGTGCAAGGTGTCTCTCTATTTCTCATCTTTACAGCTCTTTGTGGGGTAGTAGTGGGAGAAACTGATGCCATCTTTAATTGTATGGATGCTGGACTCATATATTTGATGTTTTTATCTTATGCCAGATAGAGTTTGACGAGGAAGGTAAGGTTACTAGTGTAACATCCGAGGGAGAGACTGCCAAATGCAAAAAGATTGTGTGTGTGAACTGAGTGAGTGAAGGGAGAGGGACGTACCACTCCTGGTCTGCCATGGCGAAGAGGTCCACTTCCTTATAGAAGATATCTTCCTCGATCACACTGTTGAACATCTTGCATATCGCTTTCGCTCTTTTCAGATCTCTGAAGGAGTTGCATGCGAGGAACAAGATGATGTTGTGGAGAAGTTGTTGAGGAAAATCCAAGAAGTTGCATGCGAGGAGGAGCCGGAGGAGTTTGATCCCTTCGAACATTTGATCTGCTATAGCTAGAGCTTGCTCCTTTTGAAAATCTCTTTGAAAATCTCTTCATCTTCGGAGAGTTTAGAATTTTTGGAGACGGTTGATGTTCTTAATTTTCCAAGTTTTTTTTATAGACGGTTGGTGTTCTTTGGAGATTTTGGAGAGAAGATAACTCCCTCTTCGAAGTTAATTCGATTTGACTCTAGTGTGTCAGTGCGGTTGGGGCTCTTAAATACTTCATTTAGTGGGTTTGCCTATTGTCTCCTCATTAATACTCTTGGTTTTTTTAAATATTACCAGTAATACAGTATTGATTTGACACGATTGAATGCATCTAAAATATAGTTGTTCTTAATATTACCAGTAATACAACAAACCAGAAATACTAACATATAGTTGTCCCTTAACAAAATCAGCATTACCAAAACCAGAATTTGAAATCTCCTGCATTAAATTAATTCGATTTGACCCTTAGTCTTTAGAGAAGATAACTTCATTAATACTCAGATATAGTATAAGGAGCACATATACAATATTTAATGCATCACATATACAGTATTAAATGCATCTTCATTTTTTTTCAGTCATCCCAGTATTCCTTAGTCGTCCCAGTATTCCTTAGTAGTCCCAATCTCAGTTGTCCCAGTATTCTTTAGTTGTCCCAATGAGATTTAGAAAGAAAAAAATTATATTATTATACTAATTTACCCGACCCGATTCTACCGGATCTCGACTTTACCCGATCCAAATTGTGGTTGGATCTGTAATTATGAAGACTTCGATTGGTTTTTGGATAATTTATCACTTTCACGAATTAAAATAAATCAAAACAAAATTAATTATTAGAGAAAAAGTATTTTAGAATACAGTTTAAACCAAAAAAGCATTTCAGCCTTAAACCCCCCACTCCTCATTCACGTTTGTTGCTTCTTCTTCTTCATTTTTTTTATTTTTTTTGGTTTCATCGTTTGTAACTCCTCAGTTACTCTCTAAACTCCAATCTCTTTTGTAACTCCCATCCTCAGTGCGATTAAATCCCCTCTTCGTACGATGGGGAAACCTACACAACTGAGAGAGTAAGATATCTCTTTGGCACATGATTAGAAAACAAAACCTGGTGCTGCTCAAGAAGTTATCAAAGCTCGAGCTATGAGAATTCTGAAGAAAAGAAGATGTGAGAGTTGTTTTTTCCTTTTTTTTTATTATTTTGTATGTGATGTGCCTGTTTCTTCTCTCAATGGTAATGGATATCAACTGTTACCATTTTTGGTTCAGGCATGAAGGACAACGTGACATGCTCTACAATCAGACTTTCAACCTCGATCAGGTTTCATTTGCTGTTGAAGGTCTCAAAGATGCTCAATAAACTGTACGTATCGATTAGTTTTTTCTTTCTCTTCCTAGCAAAAGAGCACATTGACCGAAAATCTCATGTGTGGCTTCTTAAAGTACACGCATGTTCAATGGCATATGTTAGAACTTGGACTCACCAAATTTAGTGGGGCTTTGATTTTTTTTTTTATTGTTTTCCTTCTAAGTTTTTGCTTTTCTACATTTTTAGGTATGAATTGGCTGCACAGTGTGTTGATGATGATGATGATGATAAATTGGCAATTTCTAACTTGAGGAAATGCAGGATAAGAGGAATTGAAAATGCACTACTCATTTGTACATTTAGAACATATGTGCCTTGCTCATTTATTTTATATTAACCGGAAGTAGAACATCACAATTTACATGATTCCCTGATAACTACTACATCATTCTGTTTGTTATTTATTTGTCTCTGTGAAGTGAAGATTTTTTTACACAAAAAGAGAGGGGATAATGGGATTTATGTGAAGCAAAACCCATTTGTTGTTGTTTTTGTTTGGAATCAAGTAATAAGTAATTGTATTCGTTTTCACTTTCCAATAATGGTATTCATGTGCGACGCAGATAATCAAATACTAAATCTAACTTAACTATTATATTAAAAACATCTAACAGACATATAATTGACATAATAGTGTGATTGATTAAACGTGGATACTAGGCAAAACGAATACATTTACATGATCAATCTATAAAACTTTACGTTGTGACGATAAATTTACTCTCTTTCGCATATGCAAATTATCCTTATACCATAACCCGTCTGTAGCAGCAGGTAAGAAACACTGTCTCTTTTGGTTTCAACATTTGTAAAATTTTCATTCCAATTTATCAATAGACAATTAAAAGTATTCCTTTTCCTAATGCATTAATGAAGACAAATCATCCGATGCAACACAATTGAAGTTGGAGATGTTTTATTTTTCCCATTTACTTTTCCGAGAGAATGGTTAAATTGATAGGAACATGAACCGTTAGTCATTAGTTATGTGATATGAAAATAAAGGGATAGACAAACTAGATAATTTTTAAAAGTTTTGTGTTTAAGCCAAGGAAATTGACCTTCTGCTGATATCAAATTCCAAATAGTATAATCTATGGTTCTAACAATTTAGCGAAATGATTTAAAGCAAGAAAGAAAAAATCAGTGAAATGAGAGTGATATTTAAGTATACAATACACTGTTCGCAACCGCTCTACATGGAACCTTTAGGTCGACTTGATACATGCAAGTCGATGAATCAAATAGTTTTTTGAAGAGAAAAATTATATGCAGAAACATAAATAAACATTTATACTGAATTTATTTTAAAATAATCGGTGATAAACTCGCAAATGATAACTTAAAAAATCTGTCCCCAAAAACTAAATTCCGTACTTAAGCTGAATAATTCATATGAATTTTTCAAAATTTTAAACAAGCACACTCCTGAACTTCAAAATATCACTTTATCATTTATTTAATTTTATATTCGATGAACATATAATTATTTATGGATCCATAAGATCAAAAGCATCATCGTAAAACAATTTTCTAAAGACCAAAATAGTAAACAAATCTATAGATAACATATCCGGGCGTAGCCTGGGATATTCCCTAGTATATCTATATCTATATCTATATCTATCTATCTATACTATATAAAAGTAGGAGTTTGAGGTGAGTATCTGCATCGCAGGTGTCTAAAGAGAGTGTCTGACATTAAACAATTGGAAAAAATTGAAAAAGTAGTAAATAGTATTAGGAAGGTGTCTCATACGAGAACCGTTCTTAGGAGGGTGTCTCTCGCGTGTCTTTCTTTTATTGATCCAATTTTACTTTTTAATTAAAAAATTAATTATTTAATTAAATTTATTTAAAACTATCAATATTTTATTCATAAGACTCTCTGTAGAGGGTCTAACCGATGCAAGTGCTCTCTATCCTCCTCAGCCAAAATATAGTGCCACGTGTCGGTTAAAGAAAAAATAGTTAAAGCCTTTATGAAACCCTCACTGTCATTTGGTTCTCTTCATCTTCCTTACCAAAGGACAAAGGTTAATAGTGCATTCATAAATTCTCCATATTTAATTGCAGAAAGAGATCAATGACAGAGTTGAACTTTTTAATCTTCTCGATTTCCAATGTTTTTCCAAAATAGAAGATATCCTACATCGACGGTGATTTCTTTATCTCCCTTCTGAAATTTTGAATATATCGAATTTCACATGCTTCGATCTATACAGTGTCGTGCTTTTGTGCGAATTATGCTGAAATTAGTGAATATATTTATTTTGGTTTGAAAAAAGCGAATTTGCATGCTCTGATTAAGATTCGAAAGAGTAAGGCGAATCTTTTGAATCAAATAGTGAAACGATGCTGACACACTGATGGTTACCGATGAACTCATAATTTGTCACCCTGTACTTTTTAGTCAATCTTATTTACTTTTTTTTTGTTAATAGAAATTTTATCTGTGGCATAAGTAATCATCCTCGTACTTATGTGTTGGTGTTTTTTGGTTATAACAATGACTTTTGCCTTTCAGTGGATTCCGGGAGACGCAACCACTGCTCAAAGCCATGTCTCTGTGGAAATTTGGGCGTATATGCATGGTGTTGTGTAGCTCAGCATCGGGAGGTTGTTCGCATAGCTTCTCAGCCAAATATGACAAGACAAGAATGCTTCATGTAGTTTATGCTGTTGCCGATTTGAACAGTACAGTAAAGTACATTACTTTGACTTTCCTGTGATATGATTTGATGTTTAATCTCTTAGAGTACTTTCCTAAGATTAAGATCATCATTTAATTGCTGCAGATTCTACACCAGTCTTTCTGCACCTTCTTGGAGATCAAAAATCCCCTTTAAAGTCAAAACGATTAAAGGAAAGTCAGTTTTTGGCCACCGTTTTCTTGGAGTTGAAGAATTCATCCCATAATTTGGTATTTCATACTGTGTATCTTATAATGCACACACTCATAGATTAGTCGACCTCTTATCACTACCAGTGGTTTATTCAATTCATTTTCAACAAATTAACAGCAAAGCAGCTATATAATTGAGTATAGCTTATAGATTTGGGTTCTTCGATTTTTTGTTTCTTTTTGAAGGCATTATACATGCTTGCGTGTTGGGTTGAAGACCCTAACGGATTTCATTTCAAGAAGCACCTTTTGAGGATTTCTAATTACTTGTGGATTGCAGAAGATGGGAAGAGAATGCAGGTGTCAATGAAGATTCGGAATCTAAATGTTATGTTACTATATGAAGAAGTCGTATGGCATAGAAAATTTCTGAGTCACTTATTTTTGCAGAGCTTTGGAAGTCAATTATGAGATTCGGGGGTCGCCCTCCAAGCGTTAGTTGCAAGTAATCTCGCGAACGAAATCCCTGATGTACATAGGAGAGGACATGACTTCTTTAAAAATTCCCAGGTTCAATTTCAATATCCTCTGCAATATGATTTTGTGACTTTTAAATTATCAGAACAAGTGAAGTTGTCTTATAGAACTGAGATTTTTGAAGGTTAGAGAGAACCCTTCGGGTGACTTCACGAGCATGTACCGTCACATGTCCAAAGAGTCGTGGACTTTCTCTGATCAAGATCATGGATGGCAAGCTTCTGACTGCACATCCCAAGGATTCAAGGTGATAAGTCAGAGAGCAATTACTGTAACGAGTTGGTTAGCTTTCCACCTAAATAGCACACTTCTCTTGGTTTGTAGTGTTGCCTTTTGCTTTCGATGATGCCACCTGACAGGCTCGAAAATGGATCTCAAACAGTTATATGAGTCTGTTACTATCCTACTTTACCGCTATGTTAAAAATATCCACAATTTTTTGATGTGATATCTAATTCATTTTATGTAATGTAACACTCGATTCCATAATGTAACACTCGATTTTATTTTATCATGTCTTTAGTTTTTAATTGTTTTCTAATACTGTTAACAACAATTAACATATGATAGATCATCGTACCAACTTCTACCAAATTATAATAGATACACAAATATTATTAACTTTCTCTCAGACAACAACAGTATAAAAAAAATCATATATAAGAAATTTTTTAATGGACACATCCGTGTAGCGCAGGATAATCGGGTTCTGAACCTAGCCACATCAACAATCTAAAAAAAGACTATTTGGGGTTCTGAACCTAGCCACATCAACAATTTTTTGGTTTCGTTTCAAGTGGACACATGACATTCTCAAGTCTATCTTTATGTCCACAACATCAATAAAAAATCTCTAAATGATGCAACGTGGCATTCTTCAAACAGGGTTAACAAAAAAAAAATTATTCTACATACCTATGGACGTTCGGATATTCGGTTCGAATTCAGATCGGTTCTTTCGAATTTTTGATAATTCGATTACATAGGTCGAGGATTCATTCGGATATTTTAGAAATCCAAGCTTGATTCGGTTTGGTTCTAATATCGAAATATTGAGAAAAAAAACTAAAAATTAGTTAAATTTAAATAAAATTTGATTAAATTTTGATAAATATAACTAAGACTTTAAGATATTTTAGTTATTTTGTGTATTTTGATTATTTTAGTCTAAAAATAATTGATATCTTCAGGTTTATAATTGTAATTTGGATAATTGGTTATATCAAGTCTAAATATAATTAATATTTTAGGTATATAATTATATTTTGGGTATTTCAGGTACCCATTCGTCTCTCGTTTCGATTCGGGTTCGGTTCAAGTTCTTCGGATATAGGAGTCTAGGATTCGTCAGGAATTTTATCGGTTTTGAATTCGGTTCGGTTTCCTTTTTCGGGTCGGTTCCGGTTCGATTCTTCGGCTATGGGTATTTTGTCCAGGCCTAGCTCTGCCTCCTAGAGCAAACGCATCTCCTCATATGCAAAAACTTATTTCTCTTCTTTAAATTTAATGACACAAATCAATGTAAGCTACGTTCTAACCTTTTGATGAGGCGGTGGACGGTTATTGTCCCCACGAGTTTTAAACTCGTAAGATTCATGCAAGTGCACAAGCAATCGCGGTAATATTTTGTAAGATTGAAAATAAGCTAGAACAGAAATACGGTTTTGGGGTTTTTGTTGAGAAATCGTTGGGAAAGAGAAAAGGTTCGAGAAAGTTTGCGAATAAAATCTATAAATAAGAAGCGTTAGGCCTTAGGAAAATTCATAAGGGCATGAAAACGAAAGGCTAATAAACAAACTTCCCGATTGTATGAACAAGAAGAAGAAGGTTTCAAATCCAATAGAAATTAAAGCGATAGAGTGAAAGCTAAATGTAAGAACAATAACTTAAATTAAAAAGGGAGAAAGAAACTTCTCAACTGTTAGATACAAAGAGACGGATTCGGACCCTTAGAACAGAAAATAAAAGACAAAAATTGTAAAGAACAAAAAGCGTAAAAGTAAATAAAGCGATAAACTAAGAGAAATAAAATGACAAATTAACTAGAAGAAGAGAGACTTCGAAGCTTAGACGGATTCCGTGAGAGAGCTCTGGAAGCGGGTCTAAGCGTGTTCTAGCGTGTCCTTAGAGGTTCCCCTTGAGGCTCCTTATATAGGGAATGAAGAGTTTGGCCACCAAGTTACCTAGGTGCAAATAAGGTAAGTGCAATTGAATGCACAAGGGGGAATACACCTAGACACTTCTTCCCTCGTTTTGGGTCCTTCTCATTAAATATTAAATTACAAATCCGCTTTTATGCGATACTTATCTAGCATATATATATATATATATATCATGTTGGATGTTCTTGTTCATAGCTTCAAAAACTAAGATTTTCATCTTCTGGAAAACCCTATTGAGTTGGTGTCATAGCAAGTTATAATCTTGATGTTAAAGATCATAATCTCACCCATACTTGAAGTGACTCACTTTTCAGGCTCTTAATCGTTTCTTATATAACCTTTTTGTTGGGAACTTGCTAATACATTTGATCATTTTGAGCATGGTTGTAAGAACCAATTCAATTTCTCCAAGGCTCTTTAGTTTCTGTCTGTCTGTTTCATCCTCTGTGCTTTTGGGTTGGGCACTGCATCCTCTTGAATGGTTTCCTCATGATAAGGCTCTTGTGCGCCTACTTTGGTCACCAACGTATTTGACTTCATATTCTCACACTTCAGGTCTTAATATATAATGACCTTATGATCACTTGAAACCAATTTTCCACTCTCAATATCAACTTTAGAATGTCTGTACATGCATAGCCCTTGTTGAAGAGCTTGCTCCAGAATTTGAAGAAGGAAGTTTTTTGAAGAGCTTGCTCCAGATTTAGAATGCTCCAATTTTTTTCTTACAAAATTTTAAAAAGTAGAAACTTAGAAAATAAAAGATAACTAAATTAATATATCGTATTATTTGAGTAAGCAAGAAGAGCTTGTTAAATCATAAGAGAGGAAATAATATCAAAAGCACAAGAAGCTTGTGTAGGTTGTTTAGAACAAAGACATAGAACTCCATCTAGTGTCTAGTCATAAATTTAGGCTGTTACGGCAACCGGTCACAGTGTTGAGTGGTCACTACTGGTTTTACTCGTCAGTACCAAAGTAACGATCACCAAATTCGCCCAAGCCCGATATAACACGGAACTCTTGGTTCAGACACTGGTCTATCTCAAACGTTGTTAGAGGGGAGTTTAGCACTCCCCGGTTTAGTCCGGTTTGAACCAAGACCGGTTCAATTTATCTCGGTTGACGACGGTTCGAACCCAGAAAGGAAGACCACGAAACGGTTGCCGACCTTCGAACTCGGAAGAAAGGTCCGCGAAAGGACTGCTTACTGACAAGTTCGGTAGGAATCCGAAAGAATGCCGAACTCGTCGTGATCGGCTCTGAAAATTGATCTTGAACCGAGATCGGTGAATAAATCCCGATCGACGACGGTTCAAGATTGGTGAAGAAGTGCACAAAGCGATCGACCATCGAGTTCGGTGAAAAGCCAAACTCGGCATGATCAATTCTAAAACGTAAAATCAAGTCCTCATCTCGAACCAAGGTCGGCTCAGTTGATCCCGACGACGGTTTGAGATCGGTAAAGAAAAAGACATCAAGCGATTGCCGACTCGCGGCATACCGAGCTCGTCGGTATCAACCCGTCGTAATCAAAATCCACTTCCGGGATTCACGGATAAAAGCAAATCTTACTTTTGCAGAAAATACGGAAAAGAAAGATTAACCAGTTTTTTAATCCGGGATTCGCAGAACTTTTCCCGGATTCGGGGGGAAAGTTTTAGCCCCCGAGGAAGCTTAAAAATAAGGAAGTCCCGACGACATTCAAAAGGGGGGAGGACGACACATTTTAGAGAGAGAAAGTGAGAGCTCGAAATCAGATCTCGATTACCGATCTTGAAACATTATGTAACTCCGACGAGTTCGTCTTAATAAAAACGACATTCCGATCAATCTGTCAATTTCGTATCCTTGTGTGATTTCTACAATCAACAATTGGCGCTAGAAGGAGGAGTTGAACCTCCGAGTCTCTTTCGATAAACCCGACGATGACCAAAACGACGATAACCCCGATACTCAATGGCAGCGGTTTCACGCTCGGCGATAATGGTACCTAGAATACCGGACTTGATAGTCTCAACCCGGAAAATCGCGACCCGACCAACAACAACGACGATCCTTCACTTATCCCGCCAGTCACTGCTACTGCGACCCATACTCCAATCGATCAAACAACTCTCATGATGGCCTTGGCGACACAACTTGCCGAACTCGCCAAAAGGAACGATGAAAGATTCGACTCTCTATTCGCAAATCAGACAGAACTTCAAGACCAGCTTGGCGAACTCAGACAACACCCATCACCTTCCCGACCCGATGAAGTAACACCCCCTCTTCGCCGAAACCTTATCACCAAGCTAAATCGAAACCACAGCACAACAGCTCGATTTCCCGCATTAAGATCCGCCGATAGCCAGGGGACACATATCACCGATCATGGATCTCTGGATCAAGAGTTCGAGAGCGTCAGAGCCCAACTTCAAGATATGAAATCCAAGTTCCATCAGGCCACCAGCTCGGCACCCGAGATTGATCGCGTAATTCAATAGACCCAGAAAACATCGTTCACACATCGGATCGTCAACACACCAGTTCGACGTTTGGAAAAGATAAAAATCACATTGTACGATGGACATACCGACCCTCGTCATTTCATGACCTCATTCGGCATCATGATGAACCGTTTTCGATTTGACACCAAGGAGGAAAAAGATGCCGCCACATGACAACTCTTCGTGGAGATCCTCAACGGAACCGCGCTCGACTGGTTCTCACAGCTAGATGCACACTCGGTCGACAACTATACCGAACTGTTTACCAAGTTTCTAAAACGCTTCACCATGTTCATCAAGCAAAAAACTCGGAACGCCGACCTATAGGCCCTTGAGCAGAAAAGCGATGAACCATTGCGTGATTTTTATGAACCGATTCAAAGCAATAGTGTCCCATTGCACCATTGATGATGAAGCCGCGATCGAAGCCCTCTACAAGGCGACCTGGTACAAATCGGATTTTCACAAGGAGATCAAACGCAACTGGCCGAACACTCTGGAGGACATCCTACACAAATCGCACGTCTACATCCTAGAACAAGAAGAGGTGGCCGCGAAGGATAAGCAGTACGCCCTTTCAAAGCAAGTCGCACCCAGAGACAAGCCAAAAGAGGAGTACCGCGAAAACCGGACTCACTACAAAAGACGAACTGCGACCCAACAAGTCAGTGCCATTCAACCACAACAACATTGGAATACATGGGTCCGACCCGAGGTTCCGAACAAGCCGACCTCCAGCGTAGAACCGTTCTGCCGATTTCACAATAGAGAGGGTCACAGCACCGAAGAATGCCGACACCTCAAAGATCTCCTCTTGTTGAAATACAAAAAGGGCGAAGTCCCGGTCGAAGCCGCGTTCCGGCCTAGAAACAGATTTCGCCGTAATGATAATAACGGAGGTCGTCGGCCGAACACCGTCGGAAATCCGGGACAAACGAATGTCAGATCTAACATGGAGCAACCGAAACGAGATCGGGAGGACCAACCCGAAAATCAGAACATTCCGCAAGTCCGGAAGCGCGTTAACATGATTATGGGAGCACTCGAATCCTGCAACTATTCAGTTCGGGCAATTAAAGAGCACAGCAGAGAAGTAATTGCGGCACGGCGGCAGAACCGAGTTGTAGTAGGCGGGATATCGGTAACCTTCTCTGAGGCCGATACGGAAGGACTCCACATGCCGCATAACGACCCTTTAGTCGTCAACTTGCTTATCGGAGACGTTGCTGTCGAGGGAATCCTCATCGACATCGGCAGCTCGGTAAACGTGATATTCAGACAGACACTGAGAGACATGGATTTCCCGGACTCTGAGATCAAAGAAAACATTGAACCTCTCACTGGATTCACAAGCGAACAAACCATGACCGCGGGAACCGTTAAAATACCAATCTACGTGGCGGACTTGTAAGAATGGTTAAATTTTTGGTCCTCGATAGGCCAGCGATCTACAATGTCATCCTCGAGACACCTTGGATACACACAATGAAGGCCGTTGTCTCGACCTACCATCAATGCTTAAAGTTCCCAACGCCATCCGGAGTCTTTACCCTCAAAGGTGATCAAATAATGTCCCGAACATGCTATATCAACGAATGCAAACTTAGGACGGCAGCCCGAACATGCGCCATCGACATGAACAGAACTTCGACAGATCCATTAGACCGAAAGATGGATCCTGACTTCTTCTTCAAACTTCTCAAACCTCTCTTCAAGATGCACCTTCGTATTCGTTCTCTCGTGATCAGCCCATATCTTCTTAGCAAACACTCTCACGCCAAGTAACAACGATCCAACAAACAAAACCCCACACACTCTAGCTAAAGCTTTCGAGACACTTTCTGCGTCATATATATCTCTTAACCTCTTCTAATTCACCGATAGCCACGCGAACACCACCGCGTCTCATCCAGTTCAAGAAGGACATCGTTGCGATTATGTTAGCCGCACACTTTGGGCTCTTATCACACCACAATTTCAACCACTTGTTGATACGGTGTCGGTGTGATACGAACCTCGCAATCAAATCTGAGCCCCCACGAAGTGTCTTGTTGCTGCTGTTTTTGCAAAATGATATTTTTGCAAATTATTAGAGATATCTTTGGAAGCATGACGTGTATCTTGCGAACCAAGTGTTGTGTGCCATAATAACCTGGTTATAAACACTACAAGAAAACAATTTGAATTTTGACCAATTTTTTTTTGGTCAAAAATTTATCGACAGAATTTTGGCCAATAAACGATTGATATTGAATCAATCGATAATTGGTTGAAACTTTTCTACCAAAACATATGATTTATATTTGGTCAAAGATTTTCGACCATTTTGCGACCGTTTACTAAAGCGGTCAAATATTGGTCGATAATTTATGACAACCTTTATCTGACGAAAATTTGTCAAAATGACTGACCAATTATCGACCAATAATAGAATCGTTTATAGACGTCTGTAGCCGTTTCATATTGGTCGAAAATTTGTCGGTTATTTTCGACCAAATTTTTACCAATTTTAATTTCGGTAAAAAATTGGTTGAAAATTTTTAACGATTGCTTTCGGACGAAAAAATGGTCGAAATTACTAACGAATTATCGACTAAAATAAGGGTAGTTTCTAGCCGTTTATAGCCGTTTCGTATTTGTCGAAAACAGTTAAAAACCGGTCATAATTTGTTTTATATATATCTCCCACCCTCCTCACAATCAAAATGTAATAACACAAAAAAAAAACATCATAAATGTCTTCTAGTTATCATAATCCTCGAGAATGGATGTATAGACATCGAAATCCAGAAACCGGCGAAGTTACAAAGGAGTTTGAAGAATGGCTTACCGAATTTATCGAATTTACATGATTTATAATATAATTTTCAATTATAATTTATATTTTTTCAAAATTTTGTTGGTCAAAAATTGAAACTAAATTGTCAAAAATAGGTCAAAATGTTTTGACCTTTTTGACAAATAATTTTGACCATGTTTATTGGTCAAGAAATTTCGACCAAATGGGTTTGTCATAAATTTCGACCAATATAATTGGTCAAAAAATCTCCACTGATAAAGTTGGTCACAAATTGTCGACCAAATTATTTGGTCAAAGGTTTTCGACCATTTTATGAATAAAAGACATTTTCGACCATCGATTATTGACAACCGTGTTTTGGTCAAAAAATAGTCAAAACAGCTGTTATTGACCATTTTTTTACTGTATTCGTGGTCAAAATTCGGCATGTTTTTTTGTATAGGAAGTGAAGTCTGTGAACTCAACCGAAGAATATTCTTATAGATATCCTATTATGATAAGGATTATGAAGATTTGCATTATTTGGTGTTATCAATATGTCTATATTAAACACTATATATATATATATATATATATATGGGTCTTATGATTTTGTATCAAACCAACAACTCAATAATATTTTTTTTCTAATATATTATATAATATCGGAAGATCGACGAGATCGACCCAAATCAAACGATCGAGATTATGGAAATCACCAAGAAGAGATTCAAATATACACAAATATCTTAGTTAGTAAATTTATTTTTATCTTTAAATATATTATTTACATTTATATATATCTTAATTTAGGAAATTTATATTAATTCTTACACAAGTCAGAGTCTAATATAATTCTTCGTAAACACTTGTGTTCTTTATGATTTTATATCTATTTATCTTTTTCTTGAACTAGCTATCTCCATCGTTTCTTCTTTAACGTTGGAGACTTTGTTAATCTTGCAATTATGAGTAGCAAAACTCATATATCCTTCTATTGTCTTTCTGAAAGAAAAAAAGTTTTGTTGAAGTTTTTAATCGTCTCTTACAACGAGACTTGGTGACTTGTACAAGTCAGACGAATTGATGAAGAACGATGACCTTAACGTGGTTATTGATTATGAACATGAACCGATGGGTTCGTTCAATTTTTGGTGATGAAGATGATTTCTCGCCCTCGCGAATCTGATATCTCTTTTTGATTTGACTTCTACATGAAATCTCTATTATTATTTTTTTCTTACCACATATATTATTTATATGAATAAAAGCAATTTGAATACAAAACAAAACTTTTAACTGAAGCTTCCAATGCTCTTTGATTAATCTCATATTATTATTTTGTATAGTATAGTTTATTTTGAAAAACTTATGTTAAATATTTTTTTTGGTTCATTTAATTTGCATTATCTGGGAATCGAGCTATCTATCTTCTGGTGTAAAAGCATAAATGAATCATTGGTCTGGACCGAGGGAAGTTAAATATTATCTTAAATTAGAGAATCTTTTATTTTTATTTTTTAAAACATATCAAATTACATCTTAAATATATTCAGTTGTATTAATTAATTAATTATATTTATATCATCTATAATAGTAAAAATAATAAAACCGTAAATATTAATAATATTAATAAAATATTAATAATGAAATACGTTATAAATAATATAATTAAAGAGTTATACTATCTTAAATAACACAATTAAGCATAAAATTACATAACTTAAACTTATAAAAAATAAAACTTAAAATGCTAGAAAACATAGATAACATACAAAACCATGATCAAAGATATAATTAACTTGGTTCTAATCTTCACTTGATGATGTGTTATCATGTATGTTCAACTAAATCAGTTTTTAATTGTTGGTGTATATCTATCGTCGAATTCGATTGCGAGAATGTGGCCCTGATTAGTAGGTATATTTATTGAGTATGTAAAATCCACTTACTGACTTACATGTTCTCATTATCTTGTGTATAAGTTTAATATATGAAAGTTTGTGTGTAAGTTTTAGACTCGTGTAGGATGGGAGTGAATTATTGAGAATATCACCTTTATAAGAGAAATTTGTTTTTATTTGGAATTATTTTGAATTAATTTGGTAAAAATATTTGTCTTTTTGCGAAAAAGGTAAGAATATATTCCTTTAGCATATATTCGTTTTTGAATTACTTTTTTACCTTTGCAGAGGATTTGATGTTTCTTTTACAGAGATTTTGATCTTTGCTTGTAGAGATAATTTTGCAGAAGATTCCTTTACTTTTTCAACTCGTATGTACGTCAAAATTATCACATTCAAATCTAGTAAATGTTTGTCGAGTTGAAATCTTTTGGTCGTATAATATTTTTTTTTTTGGTCGTATAATACGTTATAATAATTTTTATGGGAAGATATACACAGATAGATTTAATTCATTAATCAGGCTTGTGTCACATGCACACAAAGCGTTCGTACGTGTATACATCATGGTAAAGGAATGTAACCATCAAGTATAATACCAGATTTAATAGTTTAAATAGGTTATGAAAATGTAAAATTGTTAATAAGGTGAAATCATGTTCTTGGTGAGACATATGAAAATGTAAAAAAGGTGTATTTGTTCTTTGAATAAAATTTTGGACTTCAGATGAACATTTAGTAAGTACTAATATATTATCGGTCGATTAGCTAAATTCTTTTTATCGCATACTATATTTGCATTTTATTGTTTTTTTATAATGAGATGAAATTCATAGCTCCAAACCTTCGTTTATTACAATTTCCTTTTTACATCTACTGCAATGAGTTGTATATTTCCAAGACATTTTGCATGTCCGTCTTTAGCTCTCATGATTCCACTTGTGACTTTTGCATTTCTCGATTGGAGTTAAAAAAAAGGTCACTTAAAAGTCTCTCTCTCTCTCTCTCTCACTCAGTGACTCACGGATATATAAATAAGACTTGCAGCTTCATTGTTTTACGCTCCCAACTCTTTTATGATATCTGAATATTCCACACAAAAAAATGTGGATGTCTCAAGTCTTTCATGATGTATTCTACAAAAAAATGTGGAAGGGTACAGATTTGGGCATGGCTTACATAAAATATACGATAGCTACAAAACAAAAGGAGGTCGATGCTGCCTTAAAAGCTCTAAAGTCAAATTCCAAGAACCGTAAGAAGTTGATCGGTTTGAGCATGGAACCAATTCAAGAACCAAGACAAGAAGAGTTATCAGCTTATGTTCTCCTTTGCGATGAAAGTCGATGCGTTATAATTGACCTTGCTTCCTTACATGTTATACCCAAATCTCTCTACGAATTCATCTCTATTCCGAGCTTTACTTTCGTAGGTTTTGAGGTAATGGATACAATTACTCCTAGACTTGAGAAGTATGGTTTGGTGTGTAAGAACGTCCTCGAGGCTGGACCATCGTTTCCTAAAACGTTGTCTATGCTTTTGTCTCTGCGTCCAGGAGATCGTAGGACGAACTTAGGTGTACTTTCCGTTACTAACGAAGTTGAACTTTCTGTGGTCTCTATCTCAAAAGCTTATGCTGCGTTTTATGTTGGAAGCATGCATTCTCGTTGGGGAGTTCGCGTGGGTTATACTTCTAGGAACGTTTTTTGTTTTCGGCTCAATTCATCAAAAAAGAAAAGTTATGTGTTAACTTAATTAAGAGAAGTTATCCTTCAAGTACTTTTTTGCGTTTGCGGTTATAATAGCGATTGCGGTTGCGATGTTGTTAATTTCTGCTTCATGGTTTCAATGTCCCTCTAGTTCATGTAACCTAAATAAACCATATTTGTAACTGCCTTGTTATCTGTGTGTAAGATGAAGTTGTGATCATATATGCTCAATGTCTTTAATTAAAAACTGCAAGAAAATTCTCGTTTCATATTTCTCTTTCCTCATAATTAAAGTCGTTCTCGCTAAAATGGCAAGACTCTAGCTTTCCATTTTTACCATTAAATTCAAAAGTTAGTTGGTTTTAATTTATCTCATCTATATACATCTTCTTCCATTAGTACATTTACAAGACAATGCTTTGTTCATCTCCCAAGTAATTCCACTTAGAATCTCAGCAAAAAGGCACAAGAAACATTTTAATTAAAACTAGATGATTCTGTGGATGCAATGAAGAGATCCTTTTCTCCTCATCTATTACTTGTTTATTTGGATAAACGACCACACAACAACAACATTTTCTTAACCCATAATGTTATTTTCACGGCTCAAATCCAAAACTTGTGCTAAATAAGAGAGAGAAAAAAGGATGTCGAAGGCAAAACAAAGCAAGACAAATCAGCAATGGTTCTTGATTTATTGTGGGGCCATTTATATATGAAGGATTAAAGGTCTTTCTTATTTTTCTGAAGCCCAACTTGTTTCGAAGTCTATAAACAATCACAAGAACATGTTTAATCATAGTGTTGTGTGGGGACTACTGGTCAGTGCCGAAGTAACGATCACCAATGTAACATCCCCACCCAACTCACAAAAATCACTTTAGAGCATGATCAATGGGGTTTCTTAAGTGAGTTTCTTAAGTTTTTTTTAATTAAAATTAAATCAAAATTATTGAAAAAACTAAGAACCGATCCTTAATTAAGATCTTTAAGAACCGATTCTTAAGTGACAGGTGTTTATTTTTTATTGATCTCTTTCTTTCTCTCTACCTTCTTCTCGCTCTCTCCGTCGATAGACCTCCACATTTGTTTTTCCTTCTACTGCGTCTCTTTGCGAGTGGTTTCGTCGATCCGAAGTGGTGAATGGTGTCGGAGAATGGTGTTGGAGGTGAAGAGCATGGCTACGAAGGCGGCGGAAATGGGGAAGGAGGAGGAGAAGAAGAGAGTTACCGAATAGTTCTTCCTCGCTCTCTCTCAAATTCGCTCATCCTCTCGATTAGTTCCTCCCAAGCAAGCACGCAGCTTCCTCCCAAAAAATTTCCAATCTTTCATCTTCTTCAACCCTCAAAACCCTAATTTCACCCCCTCGGCAATCTAATCCGTGATTTGGGTCTTGATCAGTAATCGGATCTAGGTCTAAAACCCGAATCAGAATCTGCGAAATCCCCAAAATTTGATTATGAGGAAGAGAGAGAGAGAGAAAACCCTTGTTCCGTTTGTGGGCATTATGATTAATCGTTTTTCAACACATCAATTACCCTAATGTGTAAACTACCGCAATCATAACGGTGTGTCGTTTTAGTACTTAGGGATCGAATCCACAGAGAGAAAGAACAGCACAATAAGAATACAAGAAACTACTTAAGCTAAACTAAACGAATTTTTTGGTTTTTGTTCTAAGAACTAATTACGATAAAACCTAAAAATAAAAGACAGAGAATAAAAACATACATGACAAATAAAATTATTGCAAGCTAGTTTTAAGAACACAGAATTAAAGAAAAAAAAGACACTAAACTCGGTTTTAAACAAGAAGATAAAGATATGGATCGTAGGGAACGGTATTCGATTAGGAGTATTCGATGATTCACTAATGATGTTTCTAATCACTCAATGAGCTTATTCTATGGCAAGTGGAAAGTCACCAGATCAACACGTCTTCACTAAATCGGGCATAACTCTTGAACCACATATCGGAATGACTTGAAATCACTTCCATTGGAAAGATAACTCAAATATCTACAACTTTCATGAAGACCGCTGAAGCTAAATCCAACTTGAAACCGTACTTCGGAGTCGATCTTTAAAGCGCTTCGGATGGTTTCGGTCGCGGGTCTGGATCGGTCGATCGATCCCCCAAAAACATGAGATCGATCGATCTGGCTTGTTTCTCCACTCGCTCCTCTTGCTTGCCAGACTAGACCGTCGTCACGAAAATTGGCATAACCCTTGATCGCACCGTTGGAATGGCCTCAAACAACTTTCAAATGAAAGCTAATCCATTGATATAGCTTGTGTTAAAATATGAGCTCAATCCATCGGTGGAAAGTCTTTCATCCAATGCCAAACTTCTGACGTCTCAACCTGATCCTACATCTCTGTATTCCGCAATGGCCTTTTATATGGCTATTTTCACTCCTCCAACTCCTCTTACTCCAAGAACACCTGAAAATGGCTCAAACAAGCCAAAAAGAATGCAAAGACAACCTAGGACATCTAAAATGCAATGAGACTCAATTTGGATATAAATGCATTGTAAATACAATGAAAACAACATGAAACACATAGAAAACAAAGGAAAATATGAGACTCAAGATGGTAAAATACACGGTTATCAACTCCCCCGGACTTGCCTTTTGCTTGTCCTCAAGCGAATAAAGCAAAGTAAGCTAAGAAGAGAGGTTTGAAGGTGGGGACTCATATCCAAAAGGAAACACATGAAACTTTCAACTCAATGTCCTTAGGTAAAAATGTCATAATGCTAAAATCGCTTCTACTCTTGCGAACTTCTCCATACCTATCACAACTTGAATCTTTTGCTCTAGTGCCTAAGACTTAAGAATCCACAAGCATTCATATCAACCAACTCTTTAACATTCATTAATCTCGGTATAAGCGCGGTCTCGCAAAGGGAATCTCAATCATTCTCAATCGGTTTGGTGGGAAAAGCTTGAAAGCATAATGTATGAGGAGGTTACAGTTTTCGGGTAACTTACTCTCATGAAAACGTAATGCATGACAATACGAAAAAGCGAGGAAGGAATGGAACAAAGATGCATCAAAGAATACCTTCCATCCTAGCCTAGCTTTCTAATCTCTCGTCTTAAGCTCATTGCCTTGCATCTCTTGTCCCATAAGTAAACCCAAAGCCCTTTTGGCTAAATATATACATTGTACACAACCTCTTTTCTTTTCCCTTCTTTTGACACTCTAGGTAGATTTCTTCTCTTAATCTAAACTCTTATTCCCTTTTTTTTTTTTTTATTAGTCCAGAATTTAGACACTTTGAATTCTTGGTTCTTTCCTAGAG
>PKMM01023380.1:174946-249677 GCA_002933915.1 Eutrema heterophyllum | reverse complement strand
TGCAACTACTGCTCGTTCATGTTTGGAAAATTTTGTCGAAGGAATAATAAATTTGTTCGGCGATGAGTACCTAAGAAGACCCACACCGGAGGATCTTCAACGACTACTTGATATTGGAGAGCAACGCGGATTTCCCGGGATGGTAGGAAGCATCGATTGTATGCATTGGGAGTGGAAGAATTGCCTCACCGCTTGGAAAGGGCAATATTCACGTGGTTCTGGAAAATCCACAATCGTTTTAGAGGCAGTAGCTTCATACGATCTCTGGATATGGCACGCGTTTTTTGGACCTCCAGGTACCTTAAACGATATCAATGTTCTTGATCGCTCACCCGTTTTTGATGATATAATAAAAGGTCAAGCTCCGCAAGTGAATTTCTCTGTCAACGGAACGGAGTATCATTTGGCTTACTATCTCACATATGGTATTTATCCGAAATGGGCTACGTTTATCCAATCTATTCCAATTCCCTAGGGCCCAAAAACATCATTATTTGCTCTACATCAAGAAGCTACCCGAAAAGATGTCGAGCGTGCTTTTGGAGTCTTGCAAGCTCGATTTGCCATTGTTAAAAACCCGGCTCTTTTTTGGGATAAAGCAAAAATAGGAAAGATTATGAGAGCATGTATCATACTCCATAATATGATAGTAGAAGATGAACGAGATGGATACACTCAATTTGATGTTTCAGAATTCCAACAAGGAGAAGGAAACGGAAGTGCACATGTGGATCTCACTTATTCTACAGATATGTCTACAAATCTCGCCAATATGTTGGGTGTTCGAACTAGAATTCGTGATAGACAACTGCATCAACAATTGAAATCTGATTTGGTTGAGCATATATGGCACAAATTTGGACGTGATCAAGATAATAATTGAGCTTTTTTTGCATTTTTTTTTCAAAATTTATGTTTAAAATGTTATATTTTTATGTCAACTATGTTTAATTAAAAAAAAAAAACTCTATTTAAAATAAAACAAAATTATTAATTTTTTTTTTTAAGAATCCCTAATGGGGTTCTACCATTGGAGCAGAAAAAAACAGAAGTTTCTTAACAGGGATTCTTAACTTAAATTTTATAATTAAATATTAGTTAAGAAAACCATTTGAGTTTCTTCCATCGAGCATGCTCTTACACCACTCACCACCACATTTCCACTAAACCTAAAAGCAACTCCTAATCATGACCATGTGTGTCCCTACAAGCTCACTAATTGTCTACAAAAACATTATAACCACACAAAGCAAGAAGAGAAAAATGTTAACAAGAATAATTTTATTTCATCGAAGGTATTTTTGCTTTACATCGAGGGTCTCATATTTATAGAGAGCTAAAGCTACATAATTACAATTTCTTCCTAACGGCTAGAAATCTACAATTAATACAAATATCTACAATAATTAAACAATTCCAAATATGATGAATCTTCAACACTCCCCCTCAAGTTGGTGCATCCAAATTTTGCATGCCCAACTTGCAAATCATTTGATGAAACGTTTTGCTACATACCGCCTTAGTAAGAATATATGCGGTTTGGTCTCCGGACTTCACAAAGGGTAACCAAATTATCCTTTTATCGATATTATCCCGTATGAAATTTCGATCTAACTCCACATGCTTAATACGATCGTGTTGCACTGGATTATGAGCTATGTCTATAGCTGCTTTGTTATCACAAAACAACGCCATTTCCTTTGTTGGAGCAAACCCTATTCCCGTCAAGAGATTTTTCAGCCACATTAGTTCACATATTCCTTTTTGCATTGCTCTGAACTATGCTTCTGCGCTTGAAAGGGCCACCACTTTTTGTTTTTTACTTCTCCAGCTCACAAGATTTCCACCCAAAAACATAAAGTAGCCTGATGCTGACTTTCTATCGGTGATGTCTCCTGCCTAATCAGCATCTGTGTAGCCATCTATTTCGAGGTGTCCGTGTTTAGAGAACAATAATCCTTTCTCCGGTGAAGACTTTAGATAACAAAGTATTCTCATAACCGCATCCATATGATCTTCACTCGGTTGATGCATGAATTTGCTCACTACACTAACTGCAAAAGCTATATCGGGCGTGTGAGCCAAATATATTAACTTTCCAACTAACTTTTGGTACCTTGCTTTATCGGTTGGTGTTTGGTCAGGATCAACTTTGAGCTTCAAGTTTTGTATGGGTGTATCAGCTGGTTTGCAATCTAGCATTCCTGTTTCAGCAAGCAAATCCAAGACATATTTTCGTTGTGATATAAATATACCTTGCTTTGATCTTGCCACTTCTATGCCCAAAAAATATTTCAAACCTCCAAGGTTTTTCATGTCAAATTCATTTTCAAGATCATTCTGAAGCTTCAAGATCTCCTCGGTGTCATCACCTGAGATAATCATATCATAACATAAATAAGCAAGAGAGTTCGTTTACCTTGGTTGCATTTAAAGAATGGCGTAGGATCCCGATTGCTTTGTTGATAGCCAAATTTTTTCATAGCACTTGCAAACCTTCCAAACCACGCTCGTGGTGATTGTTTCAAACCATAAATAGCTTTCTTCAACTTGCATACAGTTGACGCTTTCGAGTTAGTCATGTAACCTGGTGGAATATCCATG
Organism: Eutrema heterophyllum; assembly: GCA_002933915.1. Lineage (NCBI taxonomy): Eukaryota > Viridiplantae > Streptophyta > Magnoliopsida > Brassicales > Brassicaceae > Eutrema > Eutrema heterophyllum. The sequence continues at coordinate 247,073 of PKMM01023380.1, read as the reverse complement.
TAGACTTCTTCTTCTAATTAATTCTCCGTGTAAGAATGCGTTTTTTACATCGAACTGGTGCAGTGGCCAATCCAAATTGGCAGCCAAGGATAACAGTACGCGTACGGTGCCCAACTTTGCTACCGGTGAAAACGTCTCATCATAGTCAATCCCATACTTTTGAGTATATCCTTTGGCTACTAACCTCGCTTTGTATCTCTCCACTGATCCGTCAGCTTTATATTTGATTGTAAATACCCATCTGCAACCCACTGTTTTCTTTCCATCTGGTAATTCTTCAAGAGACCATGTGTTATTCTTAAACATCGCCTCCATTTCTTCTTGTATAGCCGCCCTCCACTTAGGATCTAACAAGGCCTCATTCACGTCCTTAGGAATGTGGTGGATTGAAAGATTTCTTTCAGAAGGAACTTAGTGGTTCTTGCAGTTCACTAGAAACATAGTTCACAATAGGATATTTTGATTTTTTCTTATCCATGTCAGGTGAGTATCGAATTGGTGCTTTTCCTCTTGTGGACCTGTTTGGCAATACAAAACCAGAATTTAGATTCTCAGAAGTAATTTCACGAGAAGATATATGTACCTGATTTTGATCTTGGTCAAAAACGTTGGAAACTACGGCTTCAACGACCCTTAGCTCATCGGCATTCAGATTAGGCTCCTCTTGATTTTTGTTTTGAAGTTCTGCTACACTTGATTCTGTATGTCTTCTTGCTGTGTCATCTTTAACATGTTGCTGTCCACCTTGATCTTGGTCAATATCTATGGACTCATGATGATGTTGTTCATCTCTATTTTCTTAATTTACATCTGATTGTACAACCCCATGTTCATGATTAACACCATATCGTTCAGCTACATGAACTTGATCCAAACCTGATTGTTCAGCTCCACGTTCTGGTTGTTCAACTCCAAGAGCTTGATCCAAACTTGATTGTTCAGCTCCACGTTCTGATTGTTCAACTCCATGAACTTGATCCAAACCTGAATTTTTTTCACTTTCTTCATATCCTGGCCAATCATAAGATATCAAACATGACTCTTCATATTGAGTCTCCCCCTGAAGAGGAGAGTTGGGAGAATAGTAATACATCTCTGTCTCAACAAATGTGACATCCATCGAGGTGTATAGGCGCCGGGTTTTAGGGTCGAAACACCGATATTCTTTCTGATGTATTCCATAGCCAACGAAAACGCATCGAATGGCGCATGGCTCAAGTTTATCTCTCGAATGCTTCTGAATATGAAGAAAAACAACACAACCAAAAACTTTTGGTTGAACCATTAATATTGATGGAAGAGAATAGTATGATGACAAACACGATAAAGGAGATTTAAATTGGAGTACCCGTGATGGCAATCTATTTATTAGATAAACCGATGTGGTAACCGCCTCAGCCCAAAAGGATGAAGGCATGTGAGCTCCAAGCATTAAGGACCGAGTTATCTCCAATATCTGGCGGTTCTTACGCTCCGCGACTCCGTTTTGTTATGGAGTATGAGGACACATCATTTCATGTATGATTCCCTCTTTTGAGCAATAATCCTGGAATAGTTTACTAAGAAATTCTCCACCATTATCATATCTAAAGACTTTGATAGAGGTATCAAATTGATTTTTAACCATGGCATGAAATTGTTTAAAAGTATAAAAAACATCAGATTTACGTTTTAAAACATAAAGCCATGTCATGCGAGTGCAATCATCAATAAAAGTGACAAACCATCGGTATCCCGAGGAGCAGGGCCCCACACATCTGAATGAACAATAGAAAAGGGAGATTTCGTCTTAGTCAAGCTTGGTGGATAGTGAGTGCTGTGATGTTTTGCAAACATGCAAGTCTGACATTTGAGAGTTTCTACGTTTAAGTTATGAAACAGTCCAGAAAATAAATGTTTCATATAAGGTATAGAAGGGTGTCATAACCGTTGGTGCCATAGCCAGATTTGTTGTTCAGGTGATCTATGAGGTAAGTGACCACGTCCAGCTTTAAGATCGTCGACATAGTATAATCCATCTCTTTCTGTACCACGCCCGATAATCTCTTTGGAGTGAATATCCTGGAGAAACCAAAAATCAGGATATATGGTGGCAAAACAATTCAAATCTTTTGTAATCTGACTAACTGAAATTAATTTATGACTTAAGGAAGGTACGAGAAGAGTATTATAGAGTTTCATAGATGGTGAGATGTTCACAGTTCCTGCGCCCGTAACCTGGGATAAACCACCATTAGCATTAGGAATAAAATTTCGTCGAGCTTTGGTAAATTCAGACAAATCTGTTGTTTCAAACGTCATATGATCAGTAGCTCCAGAATCAAAAATCCATGAATTAACAGAACATGTATTTTTTCGATAAAACAATCGTTGTTTACCGTTTTTCCTGGACACTTCCTCTCATGATTACCTGGATTGTGGATCTGTTTCATATGGGCATGGGCTTCTCTTTCATAGATTCTTCTATCGCTTTGAGAGATCAACTCGTCGGGATGAGAAATCGATTGCATAGCGCTATCGAAGAGGAGATTTTCTTCTCCAAATTTCTGTCAATAAGGGAACCACAAATCTTTGGTGGCTCCACTGAAAAATTGTTTGCAGGAATTCGTCACGATTCTTTGTGATTGCTTGCTCAGTTTTTGATTTGGTTTTTTTTTTTTTGTCGTAAAAAAAAAAACAAATCAAGAAAAAACAGAACACAAGATTTCGTGCTCCGAAGAAAATCAATAAAAAACAAAATTATAAATGAGGAAAAATTCAGGATATTTCCTGCTCTGATACCATGTTAACAAGAATAATTATATTTCATCGAAGGTATTTTTGCTTTACATCGAGGGTCTCATATTTATAGAGAGCTAAAGCTACATAATTACAATTTCTTCCTAACGGCTAGAAATCTACAATTAATACAAATATCTACAATAATTAAACAATTCCAAATATGATGAATCTTCAACAAAAAAGAGAGAAAAGAGATCGAGTGTTTACCGTAATGGAGGTCGCCGTCGCGGTTGAACCCGGAGCAGTCGCCGCTGAACTCATCTTTGCTGCAGCCGAGCCTCGTGAGGCCAGCGGAATTAAGCACCCGAAGACAGGGTCATCGTGCCAAACCTGTGCCGCCGCGTGAGCCGTCCTCACCGGAAAGATCCACCTCGCCGAGCCGCCTACTTTGTCGTTCCGATCGCCGTGTAGCAGTCCCACCGAGATTTCGTTGGTGAAAAAGATTGAGATTACTATTGAACCAGATTCCACTTCCGCGCGATTTAAGCCGTGAATTCAGAACCGATTTGCTAGGGTGAGGGACAAGTTCGTGTTTTCCCGATATACACGTATATCTCCGAGTAACATCTAGTTTAAGATTAAGGGTGCTTGGAAAGGACTTTGGCTGTGGCTTTTAGAAAATGACTTTTGGCTGTGGCTTTTAGAAAATGACTGGATTTAAAAAACTTTAACTTAAAAAAATTAACTGTGACTTTAAAATAATAAAAGTCAGATTTTGTAAACTTTTTAAAAAAACTGTCGAACATAAGTAAAAAAGAATGAAAATGGATGTCAGAGTTTTTAGGAGGAATTTTAGAACTTTTAAAACTTTTAAATCAATAAAGTTTGCTTGGCTAAATTATGACTTAATTTTTTTTTAAGTCTTCAAAGTCTTAAAAATCAATTTGCCAAACACCCCCTAAGCTAAGTATACCTATATGTTATACACTTTATAAGTAACATATAATTGCGAGTTGATTGTATATGATACTTATACGTACATATATACAGATATATAACTATGTCTAATAAGAACTGGTATGAAAAGATGAGAATAGAAAATGAATGTGTTGTTCAATGATATTTTTTTTTTGTTAAGTATGTGAATTATCATTTAAAAATAAACGATTACAAGTTGTACTTGCGTACAAAAGATGCTACTAAAGCCGTAAGACAGACCTTGCACAAAAAAAAGAAATAAAAAAAGACAAGGAAAGTTTAGAACTCCCTCAAACAGAAGATCTAATGATTTGGCAAGCCAAAACATTAGAAATTATATCGGTACTGTCGACACCGAAGCTCTGAAACAACATGTATCGAGTAGCGATTTAAACTTTGAACACCCGCGGGATAAATGAGACCGAGATATGGTCGAAAGGAGAATTGCAATAGAAAGGACCGCGAAACGTTCATCTTGCATATCAGAAGATGATTCATCCGGTAGCCCGAAAAAAAAAGCTTTTCACCTAAGAAGGCGGAGGAGGCCCGAAGCAAGACAGTCCTCAAACTTGGTCCGAGGCTCAACTAACAAACAAAGATCTGGTTCTAAGACGGGACTACACTAATTGTCAAAACCTAGAAGCGCTAGTTCACTCTACCAAGATCCTTCCCCGATGTCAACATCACAGAACCGAGCAACCTCAAATCTCAATAGCCTTACTACTTCCTCCGAGAACAAGAAATACGAGACACAATCCGAACTATAATAAATCTCCAACAAACCAAATCAAGGAAAAACTTACACTCGGCCGAGAGTAACAAGCACACAAAACACATTAACAACAAGACAAGGAGCCACCGGAGACAAATACCTGAGGAAATCCGAGCAATCACCACGCCGCAAACATCGCACAAAGAGACTTACTGATTTGGCGAGATCCCATACTCCCACGAATCGATTCGGCGAGATCCCATACTCCCGCGAAACGAGTCTTCCTCTGAACTCTGAACACCGCATAGAGAGACTAACTGATTCGGCGAGATCCCATACTCCCGCGAATCGAGTCTTCCTCTGAACTCACCAGAAGCTCGCTCAGCTCCACCAAGAAGAGTCACCGCCTTGATAAACGTCACCACCGGAGCTAACCCCCACCTGACGGAGCTCTGAACACCGCCAAGTCACCAAGCCGAGGGGGACCGCCGCACGAACAGTCAAAGACAGAGAAACTAGAACCCCAGCATCTTCGATCCGAGAACGAAACAGAGAACTAGGCCAGAGATCCTTCACCCAGACTATCGACGACATCGAACCCAACCACCACCTGAAGGTCCTGAACCGATCCAAGCTAGCCACACCGAGGAGCGAACCACGAAACCACTGATATGATGTCGTGATATGATGATATGATATGATATGATGTCGTGAAATGCATGTTATTGAATGTTGGGAAATAAAAATGTGTTAGCGATAGAAAGTGTTGGGGCACTTAAAGGCGGGAGAACCGCGTTAGGTCTTGCAGGAAATGAGACTTCCATGGGTGATGGTCGGATGGTTTGTTCCTGGCCACGCATGGATAGCACTCACCTGTAGTTATGTGGTGATCTATGGATGCGTACGGGCTCCATAGGTCAGGATGGCTGACGAGCCACAAGATTTCCATGGGTGATGGTCGGATGGTTGGTTCCTGGCCACGCATGGATACCCAGGAAGAAGTGCTTAGGCACGAGGGATCCGAGAGGCACAAAGGATCGACGTGGAAAGGCACGTGGTGATCCATTCCGTGTTCGGGCGGATAAGTTTATGAGACGGAGTTCCACTTGTGTGTTGTGTGTGTGTCATGGACTCGTGATTGTCTGCTTGTCTTAGTTTTAGACTTCATGTTTTTCGAAGATCTATTTGTGTATGGCTTACCCTCGCTGAGAAATCTTTGATTACTCACCCTCTCTCTCTTGCAGGTGAACATGATGACTAACTATTGGGGCTTGTCTGATTGATGGTGGAGTTGAGGCCCACAAGATCTTATTTCGTTTCCATTGTTGTTGGATTTTTACTGAATTGGTTGTTCGCAACGTAGAGATGGATTGATTGAAAGACAATTTAAATTGAGATAATGGATTAACTTGGTTATTTCGGGTTAAGTATCGGTTACTTATGTCATAAGTTATCTCATGATATGCCGTCTTGAGGAAGTAAGGGACGGGTGTTACAACCAAACTCGCCCAAGCCCGGTATAACACAGAACTCTTGGTTCAGACACTGGTCCGGGAAACGTTTGCAGACACAATGGATTCCCTCCAGCACCTGTCAGATAGCAAGGTTATGAGAGAGAGAGAGCTTTAGCTTCTACACTCATTGATATAAGGTTAAGGAGTATAATGTGAGATTCAGGACTCCTTTCTGTATGAGTAATTCAATGGCCTAATTGGCAGAGTTACCTTCAAGAACAAGCAATAATCATGGAGATAGATTGTATAGAAACAGAAAATCCATCAAAGACTAAAATAGAATATGCAACCTAAAGACACATAATACCTGTAGCTAAGACAGAGATCCGCCTCCTCATTCTTGTGATCCCGCCCATGCTTTCTTCGCAAGCAAATTGAAGCATAACATGATTGCTCCAGCAAGCAACGCACCGCAAACTCTAGCCAAGAGGCAGTGTCCGAGTTGTAGCTCTTAGACTACTTCTCTTCACCCGTAGCCACATACACTAGCTTGCCTTTCATCATGTACAAGAATGCCATGGTATCAATGGTATTAACGGCAAACCTGCGACTTTTATCACACCACCACAGAGGCGAATCCAGAAATATATTTGACTGGGGGCATAATTTAATAGTCAGATTTTTTTTATAGATAAATAACATTTTCTAACAATATTTTATTATAACCTAAAATATATAATCAATATTTTCTGCAAAAATATAATAATTATATCAAAAAAATTGTTATGCATTTTTTTGTTAAAGAAAATTGTTATGCATTAGGAGATATAATTAATTTTTTTTATCAATTAAGCCTATTTAAAACCCTTTTTTAGTTTAAAACGGTTTTTGTACTTTTAACTGGTTTAATTAATATTATTATTAGTTTTAAAAGACTAAATTGGTTTTAGTTTTAAACTAAAAAAGTTTTAATTTTAAACCGTTTAACAAAACTAAAAAGGGTTTAATGAAAAAAGAAGAAGCATTTATTTAGATAAACCAAGTAATAGAAGTTTTTAAAAAAACAATTATGTTTTCCATATTACGTTTGACTTTAGATATTAAAAAGTCGGAAACAAAACTTTAATTATTAGGTAAAGGAATGGGGCAAAACAAGATTTTATTATGGGTGCAATAATTTAATGTTTAAAAAAATTACATTAATTACCAAATTTTTATTGGGTGCAAGTGCACCCACCTTACCTTAACTGGATTCGCCCTTGCCACCACTTCAAGTAGTTGTGGATCCGGTGTGATAACATCCTCGGAATCAACTCTGTCATCCGTTCAACCTCACCCTCATTGTCCTTAACCATTCTCCCAGGTCCTAGAAAGAGCCTAACAAGACCAAATCCTAAAAAGAGGAGTGTCTTGTTGATATTTTTCTTCAATCCCGTGTCTATAAAACTGAGCAAAAATCCTCTTCCATGTGTAGCAAATCCTAACTGACTAGCTCATGCACCCACCAACACATACTCTCCTCCGAATCAACATGAACAACATAATTGATTGAACTGTCAATGTATATTCATCTCGAGCAGTGAAGAAAACTAACATGTCAAAGGTCATCTCGAGCTGTCAATGTATATTCATCTCGAGCTTAGATTGTCTAAATCCATCGATAATGTATTCATCTCACAAAACTTATGAAACTTATCTGAGCGAGCAGTTAAGGAAACTAACTGGTTATAAGGCAGATGTTCCAACATTTGATCCATTCACACTGACACTGAATTTGGTGAAGTCAGTTGGTTTCATGGAAACATCCTCTGACTTCTTGAACAAAACTCAATCATGGATCTAGTTCGAATTCTGTATTTTCTCATCCTTTATTTGAATAACAATTATAATAATAATAAATAATAAGCTTACTCTACTCTGTCCGTTGAAGTTGCTTCCTATTTTTTTTTTTTTTTTTTTGGTCGAAAGTAGATATATATACATATATGCTCTTCTCCTATATCATGTTGGTTGTTCTTGTTCATAGCTCAAAAACTAAGATTTTCATCTTTTGGAAAATCCTTTTTGAGTTGGGGGAATATGCTCGTTTAATTCCCCAAATATTTGCAATTGGCAGATTTATTCATCAACTATTAAGTGCACAATTTAAATCTTCAAGTTAACGTTAATTTTATAAATTTAGGTATGAGAAAAGTCGACGTTAACTAAGAAAACGGAGACGTTAACGTTAATTTTTTATGAGTCTAATTTTGCGAAGTCAACATAAATTTGAGGAATTAATTTGTTAAAAGTTGTAGAATTAATATGCAAAATTGCAAAACTTGAAGATTTAAATGATCATTTCCAAAATATAGTATGCTTTTGAATAAAAAATTAGTGTTCATTTAAAAAAATATACACATAATATTACGTTTTACTCATAATAATTTGCAAAATTGTCTTGTAACATTTAAACCTATTTAATTTGATAAAAATAAAATTAACTATATATAGCTATATAATAACTTAACCGATAACTTTTTATAGTTACAATTTTTTTTTTTTTGTATTTACGTTATTAATAAAGTAATCTTAGTTGATTCTCCATTGTTCATGCATGAAGGCCTAAATTAATTGGATCTTGCCACCATATGTTTATAGATGTATATAGTCAAGTCTAATCCGTAGGGAAGACGTGATAGACCATCGCCTAGGACCACCGATTTGTTTTTATTTTTTATGGGCCACATTTTTATTTTAGATTAATAGTTTTTAGACCACAAAATTTAAAATTCATGTTTTTCTTTAAAGTTTTTTTTCCTCAATATTAGGGGTGGCCAATCTAAGCAATCCAACACAATCCAATCCAAAAAACTTCAATTAGTTTGGATATGTGTTTCTATAAAAACCTATTTGGATCTAATAATTTTTACTAATTTGGGTTTGGATTATTTGGATTGGTCTTTGGATAAATAAAAACCCCAAATAAAATCCAATCTTGTTTTTACATATATTATTTATATAGTATATACATTAATAAACACAACTGTAAAATTAACAAAACTAAAACTAGTAATTTACTATAAAATTTAAAAATATATGTAAAATTAACTAATTTGACTAATAAACCTAATAGACATCGTGACTTTAAGTCTTTAACCTTAGTATAAAATAAATCTTATATCGATAGAAATTTTATCTTATAGGATAATGGTTTTGTTTTATTTCTAGATTTTATCAATTATTTTATTTATTACAATTGGTGTTAAGAATTTATTTTAGATGTTATTGTAATTTTTAATTTTTATAAAAATCAAACCTAATACAAGATCTAAACAACCCAAATAAAATTAGATATATGTTTATTTTGGTCAAATTATTTACGATCCAAACAACTTGAACATGATTTAAAACCTAAAAAAATTTGATCCAATTTTTTTGTAAATCGAATTTGGTCAAATAATTCTCAAACCAAATAACCCAAACCCAACTTAAAACCTAAAAAATTCAACCCAAAATTTGAATTGGCCACCTCTGCTCAATATGATGTTGCTGAGGTTGAAACGGGTGACTCCGAAGAAGTAATTTTTAAAGAACGCCGGTGTTATGGATGACAACCACCAAAATCAGCGACAGATTGGGTGATCTTTATCAAACTCTTAGAAATTATAATATTAATCATTTCGAATTATAATTTAAGTCAGAAAAGTCTTTTTACATATACAAAAGTGTAGTTTTCAAAACAAAATTAAAACAGTGTATTTTTCAAAATCAAAATCCTAAATAGTGTATTTTGCTAATTATCCCTAAACTTTTACAATTATGTGTATATTTTAAAAATTAAGATCATTTAATTCCTTAAGTTTTACAATTTTGCAAATTAATTATCTAACTTTTAGGTTGGCAAATTAATATGTTGACTTCGCAAAATTGGACTCATAAAAAATCAACGCTAACGTCTATGTTTTCTTAGTTAACATTGGCTTTTCTAATACATAAATTCACGAAGTCAACATTAGCTTGAGGATTTAAATTGCGCACTCAATAGTTGGTGAATAAATCTGCCAATTACAAATACTTGGGAAATTAAATGAGCATTTCCCGTTTGAGTTGGTGTCATAGCAAGTTACTACAATCTTGATGTTAAAGATCATATCTCACCCATACTTGAAGTGACTCACTTTTCAGGCTCTTAATCGTTTCTTATATATAACCTTTTTGTTGGGAACCTTCTAATACATTTGATCATTTGAGCATGGTTGTAATTAAGAACCAAGTTGGAATGTAATTATATCGATTCATAATGAATTCGTATGGATATAGAAGAAAAGGTTCTCTATTCAATTTCTCCAAGGCTCTTTAGTTTCTGTCTGTCTGTTTCATCCTCTGTGCTTTTGGCTTGGGCCATATCTCGGTATGCCACTGCATCCTCTTGAATGGTTTCCTCTTGTGCGCCTACTTTGGTCACCAACGTATTTGACTTCATATTCTCACACTTCAGGTCTTAATATAATATAATGACCTTATCACTTGAAACCAATTTTCCACTCTCAATATCAACTTTAGAATGTCTGTACATAGCCCTTGTTGAAGAGCTTGCTCCAGAATTTGAAGAATGAACTTTTTTGAAGAGCTTGCTCCAGATTTAGAATGCTCCAATTTTTTTCTTACAAAATTTTAAAAAGTAGAAACTTAGAAAATAAAAGATAACTAAATTAATATATCGTATTATTTGAGTAAGCAAGAAGAGCTTGTTAAATCATAAGAGAGGAAATAATATCAAAAGCACAAGAAGCTTGTGTAGGTTGTTTAGAACAAAGACATACAACTCCATCTAGTGTCTAGTCATAAATTTAGGCTGTTACGGCAACCGGTCACAGTGTTGAGTGGTCACTACTGATTTTACTCGTCAGTACCAAAGTAACGATCACCAAATTCGCCCAAGCCCGGTATAACACGGAACTCTTGGTTCAGACACTGGTCTATCTCAGACGTCACTATCTTCAGTGCCGGAAAACGTTTGCAGACACAATGGATTCCCTCCGGCGCCTGTCAGAAAGCAAGGTTATGATTTGCACAGAGAGAGAGAGAAGCAAAGACTAAAACAGAGAGAGAGAGAGAGAGAAACAGAGAGAGCTTGAGCTTCTACACTCACCGAGATAAGGTTAAGGAATATAATGTGAGATTCAGGAACTCCTTTCTGTATGAGTAGTTCAATGGCTTGATTAGCAGAGTTACCTTCAAGAACATGCAACAATAATGAAGATAGGGTTTAAAGAAACAGAAATCAATCATTTAAATAGAATATGCAACATAAAGAAACCGAGTACCTGTAGCTAAGACAGGGTCCAGAAGCAGGACATGGCGTTCAGAGATGTCGTGAGGAAGCTTTTCATATATAAGCTGATTCACATGAGAAGAGGCTAAATTTCTTGTTTATTATAAAAAAGAGATGATACTTGATATTTTAAAAAGAGCAAATAGCAGACCTGTTTTCCATTGTCACCATCACGATGGATAAGAATCTTCCCTATTTTAATTCCTTTGCAGCAAGCGCGTAATGCATTTTCCATGCTTTCACCACTAAGAAAACATACAAAACAGAAAACTTTTAGGCAAGATCAATTAATCGTAAACAAGTTATATATGCTTCCAATATGTAATACAGTTGGAAGAATGAACATCTTATCACATAAAACTTGACCATTACAATACCTTTCAAGGCTCACCTTCGAATAATTGAGACCCCGCAAAGTTTCTTGCAGAAATCAACACCGGTATACACAGCTCCTGGTGTGGAAAAGATAAGAAATGTAAAACCAATTGAATAAGCTAACTCTAACAAATCTGTGTGGTATCGATATAGGCGGCACTAATTGTCTCATGGGGCGTGAGGTTAACATTTAGATTCGACAAGGTACAAACAGTTTTGTCTAGATCCATGTGACAGAGACAGACATCTGATGACCTAGGTGGTTGCATATTTTAGACATCATGGCTTTATCTAAGAAAGTGTATAAAGTATTGTTACAGCTCACGCATCCTCCTCTCATACCTGTTGGAGTAACTACTTGTTTCTCAGTGAATGGCAAATGACCAAGACCATGCTCCACGACCTAAAAAAAAAAACCGATAATAGATAAAATATGAAAGCCTGAAAGCTGAGTGACGTCTAAAGAGAAGACATGAGGCAGAGACGTACCAGACGAATGAGTCGATCTGAATAAAACACAAAGTCATGCTTTGATATGTCCTTCTCCCGAATAAGTGTATGCATGCCTCTTATCTGCAATCATGATCTTATAGTGAGACCATTGATACAAACACTTACCATCTAAATAAAGCATCAAAGAGAGTAAGAGAGAGAGAAAATACCTGAAATGTTGATTGGATGACGTAAACATTCGGGTAAATTTTGCAGAGATCATGCTGCCCAAGTTTTGTGTGGATATGTTGCGTAATCAAATCAACTGCAACGTGATTATCACCTCCTCGAGGAATGATCACGTCAGCATATTTCTTGGAGGGAAGCACAAAGTCATCAAATGCCGGCTTCACAAACTTTGCATACTGTAAATGAACATAACATCCTCAGATAAATAGTGTTTTGCAAATACAACAGCAGGAAGAAGAAACCAGAGTAAAGACGCAATGAGATGTTTGCGAAAGTATAATTGCCATGTGTTGTTCGTTCCAGATCTCGTACTCACAGACATTATCAAGCCACCTAACTGGGATAGTTGAACCAATGCTAACCAACCTACACCGGTCCATAAATTGAAAGGACTAACCTGTTCGAGCACAGAATTGACATCTCTGCCCCTCTCAACTGTGTCACGCCTGATTCTGCGAGCAAGCCTCACATCAGCATCTGAAACCATACAATACCTTTATATGAGAGTTAGAGAGATGTGAAATAGATTCCTATTTGGTTAATTATAAATGGAAAAAGTGAGAAAATCCATCAAGGCATCAGCTACAGAACAAGAGATGGACAAATTTTATCAAAATATCATTTGCAAAGAGTGAAAAACGATGAGTAGCACAAGACATACGCATGCTTTGGGGAGATGGAAAAGACATTGCGGATGATAATACTGAAGGTAAGGTTGGTTATTACCTGTGTCAACGAAGATCTTCATATTCATCAGATTCCGAACTCGTGAGTCATGGAAAACTAGAATCCCTTCCAAAATTATAACATCAGAAGCATTGACCTGACAGAGGGCCCCAACTGATATTAAATTTAATAAATCAACACAAATCTCATCAACTGCAAGCCAGAAATCAACTCATCTAAAGCCACTCTTACGAGGATTCAAATCAAATGAGCACAATAAATGGTCTTGGAAAGAAGAGTATGCACCTGGCGGAAAGTATCAGATCTACGTTGATGAGTCTTAAAGTCGTATATTGGAACTTGATACGGTTGCCCGCTCTTGAGAGCCTCAGCACAATGCAAAAGCTGTTCGGTGTCAAAGGCATCTGCAAAAGAAACAAACACAGAAGATGATAGATTGACCAAACACAGCCTTGATTGTAATTCAAGGAAAATCCATTAAGATAGTTTACCTGGATGATCAAAGTTGTACTCTTGCACACGCTGCAATTCTTCAGATGTCAAACCACGGTAAAAGGAATCCTAATCAACAAAGAACATCAATTAAAAACGCTATATGATGTGAATCTCAGCCAATCAATACAGTGGAAAGTGAGAACTGAGAACAGGTTCGAGCAATAGAATCAAACCTGATTAACTAGAACAACACGATGATCATGAAGTTGCTGGATTATCATGTCGCAGACCGTTGTCTTACCAGAAGCCGTACCACCAGAAACCCCTATACACAATCAAGCAATCAAAGCGCAAAATCAAACAAATTGCAAAACCAAACAAAACGAAACGCAGACAAAAGACGAAACTGATACACATGCAGAGTTTTATCACCCATTCCCTAGGATAAAACGAAAACAATGCAGCAGAATCTCAAAATCAAGAGACGAAACCCAATTATCCAAATTTGATCAAACCCAAGCATGAGAAAAACAATTAAGAAACGAAAAGGGGAATTGAGAATCACCGATAACGAAGGGCTGTTTAGGAGCTTCGGGATCGGAAAAATCAGGAGAAGAAGAGGAAGTAACAGCCGATCGGAGGTGAGAAGGAGAAGAGACGGAGGAATTGGGTGGGGAAGAAGAGAGAAGGCCGTCGAAGCGAAGACCGGAGAAGTGAGGCCCCGATGCCTTCTCCATCGCGTAGTCTATCGACGAAGAATCCTCCGGCATCGAATTCCGATGAATCGGTGACTGCAAAATTTGATTTTTGTGATTTCCCGGCGAAGAATCAAGCGTCGTCGAATCGGAAGTGAACTGACGAGTGACAACGATTCTGTTCAGCGCAAAGTACACCCCTTTGTCTCACTCCCTTTGGTTCTTTTCATTTGTTTTAAATTAGTTTTTTTTAATACATGCCAAATATTAAATTGATATTATATTTTGATAAAATCTGGCTATAGTTATGGACCTTACGGTTAAATAAATTAATTTTGGATTTATAAATTAAGTTTAGACTTGTTAATAATTTGATGCGTACTCCACCAAAAATTTATGATGATAATGAATTAATCAAGTAAGAAATGAAACAAAAGAGATTTACATTAAGATTTAATTGGCATATGAAATTAATGAGAGACTTGTTAATAATTTGATGCGTACTCCACCAAAAATTTATGATGATAATGAATTAATCAAGTAAGAAATGAAACAAAAGAGATTTACATTAAGATTTAATTGGCATATGAAATTAATGAGAGAGAAAACGGGGTTTCATCTCTTTTACCACTATGAAGAAAAAAAAAACCATAACTAGCCTAACTTAATTTCAATATCTTTCTCTCTTTAATGAGTGTGTAAAATGACAAATTTACCATTTTCAATTCCCTATCTCGTTTCTTCCTGTTTCTATTGGCAAAAAGAAAAGAAAAGAAAAAAAAAACAAAAAAAATACAAGAAAACGGAAAACTCGACGCGGGAAGGGGAAATCCATCCAGCTCCGACGTCGGCGCCGTCACGTCTCCGGCCAGCAGTCATTGCCTCCGTCGCGAGTCCGTCGATCTCCATTGAGCTCCATTGAGCTTCATTGGGTTTAGGGATTGGATTGGTAGATTTAATTGATGAGTTTGTTGTTTAGCCAATGATTCAGGGTCGATTGGGACTTTAAATTGAATAGAAATGCATTTTAGAGGTAGAGTCGTTGTGGATTGTATGCAGATTGGAACCCATAATCGAATAAAATTTGTGTTCCTACGCGAGGAGAACTAGGGACAACTAGTAGAACTGGCGAACGTAGTATAACTAGTAAAACTGGTATCACTGAGAATAATCATTTATTAATTAAAAATGGTGCAACTAGTATAACTGAAGACAACTGCATATAACTGTGGACAACTAAAGTATACATGTGAACAACTAGTGTAAAACTGGGTACAACTATAAGTATATATTGAGTTGTTTGGTGTTGTTTTCACAGGATAGAATGAGCAACATCGTCTGCATCTATTATAAATGTCAGGGGCGCATTTATAGTGTAGTGTTGAAAGAGGAGATAACTTTGGAGAAGGTAGAAGGTAGGCTATACAAGAAGCATGCGTTAGATGAAAGTAATGTTAGATTGGAATTGAGTTACTTTCCTATGGTGGTTGGATGTGAAGAACATTTGAGTATTTCTGATGATGAAGATCTTGCTGGTTATGTAATGACCGTTGATAAAGAGAACCGTAGACCTGTTTTGAATGTGGAGGTCATGAGTAGACCGGAGTTGCCCTCGCAATAGTCGAGAGCGGGGAAAAGCTCGTATGGTATGAACTATGACCATCGAAGTGATGATGAAATAGGACATAATGCCTTGACGTTGTACGTAGACAACGGACAAGCAAATGAAGAAGAGGAGGTGAGAGAGGATGTTGATGATGTATTGGAGAATAACAGTATGGATACATTGGGTATGCGTGATGAATATTATGAGGAAGCACCCGTTGTTGAAGGTAGTCAGTTTGTAGCTCCATGGGAAGACGGTTTTGGTGTGAGTGTGCGTCAAGAATTCCGAGATAAGAAGGCGGTTATAGAGTTGGTCCAGAAATTGTCATTTCTTAACTCTTTTGAATATGTTATAAAACATTCTGATAAAACGCGGTGGGTGGTTAAATGTTCTATACGAAGATGTAGTTGGGGTCTACGAGCAGCAAGGATTGATAACACGGATATGTTCTCGATTAGAACCTACACGAAGATGCACACATGCAACCGGGCTGATCAGAGTGCAAGCGTTGATAAGAGGAGAGGCTCATCACATCTAGTTTCATCTTTTTTGAGTGAGAAATATCCCGGGAAACTCGAAACTCCAAGGCCTAAGGTCATCAGGGAACTAGTTCATCAAGAATATGGTGTAGAAATATCATACTCGACGGCGTTGAGAGGGAAAAATCAAGCAGTTTGTGATTTGCGTGGTAGTCCGGAAGATGGGTACAAGATGTTGTATAGTTATTTGTACGTGTTAGAGGAGGTCAATCCTGGAACGATAACTAGTGTGGAACTGGATGAGGCGGGAAAATTCAAGTATCTATTCATAGCTTTGGGAGCTAGCATTGAAGGGTTTGCATGCATGAGGAAAGTGATAATTGTGGATGCAACTTTCTTGAAGAACGGATATGGTGGAGTACTAGTTTTCGCCATTGCTCAAGATCCTAATCGTCACATTTATCCCATAGCGTTCGGTGTACTCGACGGTGAGAACAATGCAAGTTGGACATGGTTTTTCGAGATGTTGAAAAGCGTTTTAGGCAACCTAGGGGACTCCTCTGAATTGGTATTTGTGAGTGATAGAAATCCAAGCCTCATCAACGCAATAGCAAACGTGTTCCCACAAGCTCGGCATGGGTATTGTTTATGGCATTTGGCCCAAAACGTGAAAGGTAATGCTTCTAATGCAAACAAATCCGTAGTGGCTTTCAGATTCCAGGAGTGCGGTTGGGCTCACACAGAGGCTGAGTTCTACAGTCGTTACAACATGTTTAAGAGGAGATTTCCTTCCGCGGCGAAGTATGTGGAGGAAAGCACCGTGAAGGAAAAATGGTCAAGATGTTTTTTTCCCGGTGCCCGATACAACCTAGACACGAGCAATTCTGCGGAATCTCTGAACAACACTTTTAACAACGCGAGGAAGTACTCCTTAATACCCATGCTGGATACTATCATTGCAAAGTTTTCTGATTGGTTTAACGAGCATAGGAAAGAGGCCGTGTCAGGACATGTTGATAACAAACTGGTGCCTTTGGTTGAGAACTTCTTGCATGATAACTGGGCTACTGCTAAGAAATTAACCGTGAGGGAGGTAAACAGTTACGAGCTCGAATACGAAGTCGTTGATATTGATACTAAGGTTTATTTGGTGAACTTGGAAAGGAAGAGTTGCTCTTGTAGGTTCTTCGATATTCAGAAGTATACTTGTCTCCACGCACTAGCAGCATACATCTCATTCAGAAAAAATGGTGGTGGAGTTAGTTGTCGTGATACCCAAATAGAAGTCCATGAGTTGTGTTCGAAATATTATTGGACGGAGTTGTGGGCATTGGCTTATCACAGGTCCATTTATGTTGTCCCGGATATGTCTGCATGGATTGTCCCCGATTACATCAAAGAGAAGCAAATCCTACCTCCGGATCGCAAGATAAAAAAGGGTAGGAGGAGAGTGACGAGGTTTCCATCAGCAGGAGAAAGGCGTCGTCGAAGGACACCGAATAAAAGGCGTCGAAGAACACTACCCTGGATTTTATTTGGAGATAAGAACTTGTGATTTTTGTTAGCTTTTGTTCTGTAAAACAACTCAGTACAACTGGTATTTCATTATGTAAAACTACTTATGTCCTGAAAATTGATTATGTTCTGTTAGAAACAACTAGGTATAACTCGGTATCACTATACTTTATCTACAAGGTGCACGTAATTATTCAACCGGCTTTTTTGTATGCATAAAATATTTGAAATGATATTTGGTGTCGAATAAAATGTTATAACATCAAGAGAGTAGCATTAAAAAGGGAAAATATTAAATTCCCATCTTTTTATGAGTTGTTGTGGAAACAATTACACAACATTGTCCTTGTAGTTTTAAAAGCATTTACATAGTAATAGCCAGTTTAGGAAGACCTACTAACCTAAATACTGATTTGACGCAAATGACTGCATAAAACAATCAGAACTATATGTCTAAACACTTATCTATTCTGTAAAACTAGTAAAACATATCTTAAGGGCAAGTAATACTAGATAAACATAAAACCAGCAAAAGTACAACTATGACCAACTATGACCCAAACTCGTACAACTAGTATACTCTGGACAACTATGACCAAATTTTTAGAGGGAAATTTGAAATTCATTTGGCGCCGAAAATTTCAAAATAAAAAATCTAAATTTTTTGCAAAGCTTTCTTTTGTTTTGTCTCCTCCAAACAACCTTTTCCAATTATCCTCCCATTTAGCAACTCTCTATCCTCTCTCTCTCTATCTCTCTCTCTTCTCTCTCTCTCCTTTTCTCTTCCTTCCTTCACGAGAATCTGAAATCGAAATGGAGGAAAGTAGCTATCACTGGACGGACAACTTCTGCGTTGAACCATACGAGGAGGAGAGGAGGCGCAGTAAGGAGATGAAGCGGATGAAGGAGCATTTCGACATGCTTGGCTTCATCGCCGACGCCCAATATGGGATTCCAACCAAATGCCCATGTGGTGGACAAATCAAGCAAGATGTCTCCACACAGCCAAAGTTTCGGAATGATTTCGACACCTTACCGGGCAGTAGGTACTTCACCTGCAACGAATTTAAGGTAAAATTTCATTTCTAGGTTTTTTCTGGGTAATACTAGTTAAACTAGGTAAAACTATGTGAATGTTCTTCGATGGATAACTAGTAAAACTAGGTAAAACTATTTGAATGTTCATTGCTAGGATGATGGACTCCACTTTCGCCAGCCGTGGGTTTTTGGTGTCGAGCAAGAGATTTCGAAGCTGATTCAAAAGGTTGAAGAGCAGAGCGAGAAGATTGAAGAAATGCAAAAGAAGATTGAAGAAATGCAAAAGGAGATTTAAGTAGTTGTTTAAGACATTTTATCTAAAATGTTGTTGTATAAGACATATTATGTAAAACTTCCTTTCAATTTTCTTTAAGACTAATGCACCTGTTTGCTCAGCTAATCTTATCAATGACTTTGTTTCTTATCTTGTATGTTTCTTATCTTGTATGTTTCTTATCTTATCAACGGGTTTGTACGTAGTTGTACGTAGTTATACCAACATATTTTTACCAAGTATTACCAACATAGTTTTACAAAGTTTTCCTATTTTTACCAATTATTACTAATATATCTGAATTCGAATGCAAAGTCATACCAAATCCCTAACGAATATCAACATAAGTTCTACAAACCACCACAAAAGTTTAAACCAACAAATATGTCCAAACAAACCCAACAAATAACCGAGAAATAAGTTCAACAAACAACCAAAAGGGAGAGAAACAACCAACATCTATCCATTCCTCGCTCTCTCCTCTTCCAGCGCAGCCAATCTTGCATCAAATCCATTCACCTTCTCCTGAATCTCTTTTATGCTCTTCAAGATCTCGGCCATTTAGGTTAGAGGTGTTTGCACCGGTGGAGCCTCTATTCGTTCCATCTCCTTATCCTTTTTGGCACGCGCAGCAACGTCTTGATCAAACAGGTCTTCAAAGAAGATAGTGTAACCTTTGGCCAGACGCTTGGTCCAACTATCAACCACGGGATCATCTTCATCATGATCGTCGTCTTCCTCTAAGATTTGAGCCAATATATTCTTTTCCTCTTTCATACTGATTAAAACGAGGCTGTCAATGTCCTGCTGTGACAGAATCAAAGAAATGTTACCAACTTAAAAAAACCACAACATAAAACCATTTACCAAGTTTAGATGCAAGGTACAACTTACCTGAGTTGTACCAAGTTCTTCATTGATTGCCTCAATCGGAAAGCCTTTCATATCTCCTTTCTTGAACTTCGACTTGCACATCCTCGGACACATCAAGTCTGCTCCTGGGACACTCTCCCTAAATCGCTTTCCCAATTGAGGAATTGCCTCAAACGCTAGTAGCTACAAAACAATTCTGAGTTGTAAGACTTACTTTCAATTAAAGAAACATCAACATTCTCATAATCATTGTACTTACCTCCAAAGGAATACAGAATCCAGGAATGGGCCACTGTGTCCCTGCCTTCACCCCCCCTTTGGCTTGAAAATGTTCCACCGTGTGCATGATCTCCTTCACCATGAAGTCGTAAGAAAATCTCCCCCAAGGAAATGTCCTACAATAGTCAAGATCATCCACAGCCCTTTTAAACACTTCCAAAACGTCGGGTGCACCATCTCCAGTCTTCGTTTGTGCACAAACTATACTCGAAAGGAAGAACAACACAGCCATCTTCAATCTGTCATTATCAGCTCCCATTTCTTCAAGCTTTGCTTTCACATCTTCCTGCCTCACCGTTCCCATACCGAAATGACGCGTGATGAAATCCATATTACCCCTTTCCTTATATCCAAGAGGATAGTTTCGGCAGTTCAAACCCGAGATCAACGCGTGTTCCCTGAGGCCATAACGCACAGGAACTCCATTTACAACGAACCAAACTTCCTTCCTCTTCAGAATCTCGGCTGTTCGCAACACGAGCATCCACATGCCCTGAACCTTGTGGTTAAGGTCCTTAGGCATGTGGAACATGTGTTTGAACTGAGGATGTGAGACAAACCATTCCATCTCAGCATCGGTCATGGGCGGGTTTAGGCCGTCAAGCGTTTTGAACACGTCTTTGAGATAGCACCGTGTCCCTACCTTCACAGGATTCTGATAGCTGCTAGTAGGGAGGTACAAACTCTTTGGTTTTAGTGCCATGAACCTCTGCTCAATCTGCAAAATAACAATCAACTTCACTCAATTATACAAGAATTTTGCCATACAACAATTTTCCTAGTTGTGCTACTACAGTTTTACCAAGTTCTACAGCTACAGTTTTACCAAGTTTTCCAAAGTTATACTACTATAGTTTTACTAAGTATTCCCCAGTTATCCTATTTATCACAAGTATCACAAATATACCAAGTAGAGTTACCAAGTATTCCCTAGTTGTCCTATTCCTCCCAGTATTACTAGTTTTCCCTACACATTATTCCCTATTTCTACTAGTTTTCCCTATTGCTTCTTACCTCACTCTCCGATTCATATTCGGATTCGGTTGCTTCAGTTGATTCTCCACTCGAGTCATTGGCTATCTCCTTGCCCTTGGCTGCTGCCTCTCCTTCTTCTTCGTCTCCTTCACCGCTCTCTTCTTCTTCTTCTTCTTCAGACTCCTTCGTACCACCACTCGTAACAGCCACCAGAGGAAGCGAAGATGAATCATTCACCACCGGAGGAACCGAAGGAACCACCGGAGTAGAAGCTTCGACCACCGTCTCCGGAACCGAAGATGAACCTTCCACCGCCATCGGAACCACCGTCTCCGCCGCCTGCAAATCCCCTACTTCTTTTGGGCCGATCTTCATCTTCTTCGTCGCCCTCTTTTCTTCATCGGGATTCTTCTTCTTCTTCGCACAAACCTTCACTTTCGCCGGATTCTCGTCCTTCTTCGGATTCTCTGTCACTTTCGCCTCCTTTGCGCCGCTATTAGGGTTTCTACTCTTGTACCGTCGTGTTTGAGCCACCATTGTCGACTGAAGGAGGGGAATGCGGGGAGGGGAATTTGGGGAGAATTCCTCAGTTTTCCCGAGTTTTGCGGTTTTGGGAAATAATGGGGAAACGGATTCGATTTCAGAATTTTGAAAACAAAAAAAACCGAGATTCTCGGGTGTAATCGGGTCAAACCCGCGTCTCTCGGGTGGATGGGTCACACACCAGGTAGAGTCTGTAAATATGATGATTTTGGTCTGGTTTTTTTGTAACTTACTCATTTTTCTATATAAAAATAATGTTAAATAATTTTACAGATATATCTGGGAGATTTTAGATTAAAATCTCAGCATAGTGCTATCTGAGAAGAAAATCCGATACGACTCTTCTTTTGCATCTCGTGTCTCTCTGTCTCAGAGAGTGTTTGTCGCCGGCGGTTTCCTCAGGAAAATTTCTCAGAGTAACATACATATCACGAAACTGATTGTACACATCGGCCGACTAATGGGCCATTTCGTGGAAACTGATTTTCAAGGAGATGGTGCGCATCAAGTCGACTATGTTCGTGTTAAACTTCTCTGGAACATTGATCATCCCCTTCGTTTCCAAAAGGTTATTCCAATTCGGTGAAGAGACCCGAGTGCTGAAGAGAATTCCGATGATATTGTTCGGGATATAGCGGCTCAAATCGGCTATGATTTCGTTAAGTGTGTGTTGCTTTTGGGCATTGGTGGTGGTTTAGCATGCAATGGAAAAAGTCTGTTTCAGTTTTTTTTTATTCTGTTGATGAAATACTCTTTGATTGTAAGATAAATAATAAAAAAGGCTCTTTCTATTTCTCTTGCATTTACGATCATCCTGTGAGGAAAAAGAGACATATTATGTGGGAAAAGCTTGAGAGGATTGCAGTAAATAGAACAGGCCCTTGGTTAATGAGTGGCGATTTTAATGAGATACTCAATGTTTTGTTTTCGTTTTGATCCACGATGCTGTGAAAACCCAGAATTTCAAACAATCATTCAACAGGGGTGGAATCAGGGGTGGAATCCTGCAATCGTTGATCCCTCCATGACTATTACCCATCGCATGCTATATCGGAATGGAAAAGGCAGACTAATCTAAACTCTTCAAATTAAATCAAAGATTTGATAAAGAGAATAGACGAAGCCAATACTGATATTTCTGTTTCGCCTGAGGGAATCAGAGAATTACGACGTCAATTGAGTACAGTGTATAAAGAAGAAGAAACGTATTGGCAATTGAAAAGTCGAAATCAGTGGCTTAAGAAAGGTGATCGCAATACTAGATTCTATCATGCTTCTACAAAAAATCGAACGGTTCGGAACAGAATTGTTTCAGTTCAAGAACAAACTGGTGAAGACATTTACGGTAATAGAGCAATCGCTCATGAAGCACAACGATACTTTATGGAATTATTTACTTCTTCCTTGAGACCTTAATAATGTTCTGAGGAATATAGACAATATGGTCACACCGGAGATCAATGAACGATTGATAAAAGAAATCACAACATATGAGGTCCAGTCTGCTATTTTCGCAATTGGAGCAACGAGAGCACCGGGACCAGATGGATTCACAGCCGCCTTCTATCAGCGTTATTGGGAAATTGTTGGTCCCTCTATTGTTGAAGAAGTTAAACAATTTTTTTGCAACAAGAGATATGCAACATGGATTGAACCATACAAATCTTTGCCTGATTCCAAAGATTGAGACTCCGAAAACTATGAAAGATTTCAGGCCTATCGCTCTATGTAACGTTATGTATAAGGTTATTTCTAAAATACTGGTGGCTCGGCTAAAATCAGTTCTCTCCGACGTGGTATCAGAACATCAAGCTACTTTTATCCCGGGTTGTTATATCACCGATAATGCTCTCATCGCCCACGAAGCCCTACACTCTTTACGAGTACAACGCCGATGTGCTAATTCGTATATGGCTGTCAAAACGGACATAAGCAAAGCTTATGATCGTATTGAATGGAATTTCCTTGAAGATGTATTACGAAAGAAGGGCTTCTCAGAAATTTGGATAAATTGGGTCATGGCATGTGTTCGAACAATTTCTTTCTCTGTACTAATCAATGGAAGTCCATATGGTAATTTTGATGTAACGACCAGAGGTCTCCGACAAAGTGATCTTTTATCCTCATACCTATTCATACTATGTGCTGATGTGCTAAGTGCCTTAATGAAAAGTGCAACACGAGAAGGTCGTATACAACCCATTAGACTAAGTATTGGTGGCCCTCCGATATCTCATCTCTTATTTGCCGACGACTCGCTGTTCTTTATTAAAGCAGATCGTAAGAATAGCAGGAATATGTTCAAGATTTTTGAGACTTATGGGAAAGCATCAAGTCAACTGATAAACCTTGATAAATCGTCAATCACCTTTGGGGAGAGAGTCTACCAACATACTCGAGAGAGAATACAAAGCATCCTACAAATTCCAAATGTTGGTGAATGAGGTAAATACTTGGGGTTTCTGGACCAGTTCGGAAGAAAAAAGAAATGCTGAACTACATCAAGGAGAAAGTCCTACATAAGATTAATGGTTTGCAGACTAGATTCCTATCTCCAGCGGGTAAGGAAACCCTAATAAAATCGGTGGCTTTTGCGATGCCGGTATACTCGATGAACTGCTTTCAACTGCCAATTGAATTATGTTTGGAAATTGACAGTATGATAGCACGATTTTGGTGGGGAACTACACCAGAAAAACGAAAAATGTCATGGGTGTCATGGAAAAAGATGACGACATCGAAAAGAGATGGCGGATTGGGATTTAAAGATCTACATAAATTTAATGAAGCATTACTAGCTAACCAAGCTTGGAAACTCATTCGACGGCCACATTGCCTTCTATATCGAGTACTAAGAGGACGATACTTTCGAGATGGTAATTTGTTGAATGCAACTCGTGGTACATAGCCTTCATATGGTTGGCACTCAATGCTCTTTGGATGCGAATTATTAAGAGCTGGATCCTATGTAAGCATCGGAGATGGAACCTCAACTAGAGTCGGAATTAACCCATGGCTACCAACAATGCCTCCACGAACGCCTGTTTTAATGCCAAATGTAGATCCAGCAATAATGGTGAATAAATTAATTGAACATTCAACGTTACAATGGGATGAAAGAAAACTCATAGAGAAGGTTGAACAACAAGATCATCATCTTATAAAAAATATTTACCTACTGAATGTACCTACACATGACAGATTGATTTGGAGGCATACCAAAGATGGAACTTACACAGTCAAAACAGGACCCTGGAGAATCTTCCGGTGGACGACATTCCTCAAGCTCCTCTTGCAGAGCACCCAGACATCGCTAAAGACATATGGTCCTCTAACATTACTCCTAAGATTCAACACTTTCTATGGAGACTAACATCAAGAGTTTTAGCGGTCAATGAAAACCTCCGACATCGACGCATGAATGTAGACCGTTTCTGTGCTCGATGTTGTACATATACGGAAACCAATGACCATGTTTTCTTCTCCTGCCATTATGCCAAGGAAGTCTGGCGATTGAGTGGAATACCTACAAACATTCTTTGTCAAATGCATACATCAATTGAAGACAAAATGAGATACCTCTTTACAATGCATAAAGACGACATTCTATCTCAATACAATCGTTACCTCCCCTTTTGGTTGTTGTTGCGTCTTTGAAAATGTAGGAATGAGATCCTTTTCAGCCACAAATCCATTACGCCAGCTGAAGCTTTAGAATTTGCTTCGAGAAACGTTAAAGAATGGATAGACAGTCAATCTAATCAACAAGATGGTAATCAGCTGTCTTTAAGGAATCGAACATGTCATATACTGTGGAAGAAGCCACCTAGCGGTTGGGTTAAATGTAATTATGATGCATTTCATCATAATGGGGACCGGGCTTCTGGACTTGGCTGGATTATACGAAACAGAAATGGCCTCTTTCTTGATTGTGGAATGGGGAAATTCCAAGGACGGTATACACTAGAAGAATCAGAGTGTACATTCCTCATTTGGGCAATACAAGCAGCATAGTCTCTTGGATATCGTAAAGTAGAGTTTGTAGGAGAAAATTTCAATATCAATCATATTATCAACAACAGTGTTAAGAATCTCAAACTTCAACACTATTTGGAGGATATCAAGGAATGGAGTAATAAATTCGAGATGATCAAGTTTTCATATAGAAACCGTACGACAAACGCTTGTGCTGATTTGTTAGCTAGAAAAGCAATAATAAATCCATTACAATGGTCTCTGTATAATTCATGTCGTCAGTTTCTCTATATGGTTAAATAAGGATTATGATTTACAAAATTAATGAAATACTTGGTCGGAAAAAAAAAATGAAATTAACGAGCATATGAAAAAGAAGAATAAGGGATATTCCATTTTGTACCAATCAAGTAAGCCCTTTTACTTTTGGATTTTATTCATGTTTTCAGATATTTTTAAGTTTTTGATGAAGGATTTGTATAACTTTTTATTACTGAATATTCAAAAATGTTAGAATTCCTCTTTGTTGACGATTCACAAGACAAGTTATTGTTGTTTCTCTTGCGATACGTTTTTCATATAACAACTAGATTTTAACCCGTGCGTCCACGCATGAATTTTTTTTGTTTTTGTTTATGAAATTTTGTAATATAATTTGTGTTTATTTTTGTGTTTAGATATAATTTGTTTTTGTAGATTTAATTTTTGTAATATGAGACACATATTTATTTTTTGTTTAGATATAATTTGTTTTTATAGAAAATAGAAAACATAAAAACAAAAACAAAAAAAAATTGTTGCATGCCGGCCCTCATTGTGGATAAAAAACAATGATAATGTTTTGTTATATATATTTTCAGTTCTATATTTTATTTTGAATATATTTTTAATACCTAAATTATTCATGCGGATGTTTTATACAAAAAAAAAATGTATCAAAAATATATTGCTTCGTACACATCACCTATTAAATATATTTAAGTTCTATATTTTTTAATAGGTGCTGTGTGCGGGGCAATATATTTTGTATACATTATGAGTATTAAAATGGGTTAATCTGTCCTTTTAATATACCTCGAATTATCTCACTATTTTGTATGTTTTGACAAACCAACCCCCAAATAACAGAGATTATAAAAATATAATACTAACCCGTCCGTTCATATTACCATATAATATAAATATTTATTAACTTCAAATATTTGAAATTTTAGCCTAATTGATTATGATTAAAAAAATATACAATAACATATTTTGTTTATCATCTGCATTATTATGAGAATATTATTTAAATTTGAATATCTATATTAAATCTAAATTTATTATTTTGTAAAGATACAATAAAAATTGATTTTTGTATTTTTGATAAGTAATTTAACCTATATTTAAGGAAATCCAAACTAATTTGAATTAATATTTAATTTTTCAAAATTAAATATGACTAAAATAAAATACATTTTTATTAATATTTCATTAAATTGACTTGTTTGGCAACATGAATAATAGTTATCCAAGATAAAAATAGACTAATTTGAAGGTGTCACTGTTTGGTTACAAAATGTATACCCCTTTTAATAGTATAGATTCACTCCAGTTGGCGGGAGAGAAACGGAAGAAGACATGGCGATGTAATCGTAATTGTAAACTTTGTTATTATGTGCTAGATTACTACACAACCATTTTTTTATGAGTATTAAAATGGGTTATCTGTCCTTTTAATATACCTCGAATTATCTCACTATTTTGTATGTTTTGACAAACCAACCCGCAAATAACAGCGATTATAAAAATATAATACTAACCCGCCCGTTCATATTACCATATAATATAAATATTTATTAATTTCAAATATTTGAAATTTTAGCCTAATTGATTATGATTAAAAAATATATACAATAACATATTTTGTTTATCATCTGCATTATTATGAGAATATTATTTAAATTTGAATATCTATATTAAATCTAAATTTATTATTTTGTAAAGATACAATAAAAATTGATTTTTGTATTTTTGATAAGTAATTTAACCTATATTTAAGGAAATCCAAACTAATTTGAATTAATATTTAAATTTTCGAAATTAAATATAACTAAAATAAAATACATTTTTATTAATATTTCATTAAATTGACTTGTTTGGCAACATGAATAATAGTTATCCAAGATAAAAATAGACTAATTTGAAGGTGTCACTGTTTGGTTACAAAATGTATACCCCTTTTAATAGTATAGATTCACTCCAGTTGGCGGGAGAGAAACGGAAGAAGACATGGCGATGTAATCGTAATTGTAAACTTTGTTATTATGTGCTAGATTACTACACAACCATTTTTTTATGAGTATTAAAATGGGTTAATCTGTCCTTTTAATATACCTCGAATTATCTCACTATTTTGTATGTTTTGACAAACCAACCCGCAAATAACAGCGATTATAAAAATATAATACTAACCCGCCCGTTCATATTACCATATAATATAAATATTTATTAATTTCAAATATTTGAAATTTTAGCCTAATTGATTATGATTAAAAATATATACAATAACATATTTTGTTTATCATCTGCATTATTATGAGAATATTATTTAAATTTGAATATCTATATTAAATCTAAATTTATTATTTTGTAAAAGATACAATAAAAATTGATTTTTTTATTTTTGATAAGTAATTTAACCTATATTTAAGGAAATCAAACTAATTTAAATTTTCGAAATTAAATATAACTAAAATAAAATACATTTTTATTAATATTTCATTAAATTGACTTGTTTGGCAACATGAATAATAGTTATCCAAGATAAAAATAGACTAATTTGAAGGTGTCACTGTTTGGTTACAAAATGTATACCCTTTTAATAGTATAGATTCACTTCAGTTGGCGGGAGAGAAACGGAAGAAGACATGGCGATGTAATCGTAATTGTAAACTTTGTTATTATGTGCTAGATTACTACACAACCATTTTTTTATGAGTATTAAAATGGGTTATCTGTCCTTTTAATATACCTCGAATTATCTCACTATTTTGTATGTTTTGACAAACCAACCCGCAAATAACAGCGATTATAAAAATATAATACTAACCCGCCCGTTCATATTACCATATAATATAAATATTTATTAATTTCAAATATTTGAAATTTGAATACTTGAAATTAATATCGTTTTTGCTTCCTCCAGAGCTGAAATTAATATCGACCCCCCCCTTCATTCTCCTCAACTCACAAGACGCATAGACAAACAAATTAGCAACATATTGTCGTTGATTCGAAGCATGGGAGATGCTAGATACGCAAAGGGATTGAGTTTTGGTTTACTACTCGATGAAAATTTTATATACTCTCTTCTAGTTTTAAATTAACTATAGAAAACCTTCAAAGCTTGATGCATTCTTTGTAAAATTTTACATTTTTTTTTTTTTTTAAATTAACATTATAATCGCACTTATATATAAAATTTCTTTTGAATTCTGATTAGAATTGACAAGTGACATTAATATAAACAAAGAGCCTTTAACCAATACTAATGTATGAAATCAGAATTATGTTAGATTCTTCAAATTTCACCAGCAAATGATCCAAAAACTAACAATTGATAAATCATACAAAAGCTTATCATCCTCTAAATCATTATCATGTGTTATTCATCATAGAAAATCATCAAAATAACCTGTAAAATTACCAGAGCTGAAAGTTTTCATATTTTGATTAAAAAAGATCCAAACTTTCAATCTCATTTCACATGAATTTTCTTCTTCTTCTTTTTTCTCTTCTCCATTAAACTTCCTTTAAAATATGATAATCTAGGAAGACACCGATGATGGTTATAATTCAAAGATTTAAGATCATTCTTCTCTTTTTCTGAATCTTCAATGACCTTGAGCTCACCAGACTTATCACCAGATGATTTTTTATTCTCTTCACTTTGATTTTCTGACGACTCTTCCAAAATTTCCTCTCGTTTTTCTCTTATACTGTCTCTAAAAAGCTCGGCTAGTTTCTTCCTCCGCGGTGCTGGAGGAAGCAAAAACGATACTCGAGGCTTCTCTTCTTCGAATAAAGGGTTGTGAAAACGAGGAAGCTTATCTGAGAAACTGCATTTTGGAGTGTTTCCACGTGATGGAGTGAACTCTGCACAATCAAGAACTCAATCTTGAGTTTACATAAACTTATTAACTAAAGTTATCACGCTTTCTGTTACACAAATCTTGATTTGTTGTCTTGACATTTTTCAAATGAATTAGAAAAGAAAAAAGAAACATTATTGCGCTTTT
The DNA here is from genome assembly GCA_002933915.1 of Eutrema heterophyllum. Taxonomy (NCBI): domain Eukaryota; kingdom Viridiplantae; phylum Streptophyta; class Magnoliopsida; order Brassicales; family Brassicaceae; genus Eutrema; species Eutrema heterophyllum. The sequence continues at coordinate 217,181 of PKMM01023380.1, read as the reverse complement.
ATAAAACAAAACTAACTTTGGAATTCTTATAGATTTTACATTTTTGTTAGTTTTAATTAGAGACAAATGAGATATGTCTTTACCCATTTACAAACGACATAACAAAACTATGGTTTTGTGAAATGGAGATAGTATTACTTAACAATTTAGGAGGTGTAAGTGTAACATACCTCCATTGACACTGTAGAAATCATCTTCCGAATCTGATTGTGGCCATTGATGTGAATCAAAGAAGGTTTCATCTCTACTACTTCCTGTTTCATTAGAACAATTTTACACATTCAAGACTTTAGGAAGAAAAAAAAAAGCAACAATTCAAGTGTAAGAAATCACTCTTTAAAGCTCTCACCTTGAGACACAAATCTTACATCACTAAAACTTCTCCAATTTCTCGAACAAAAAAAATGGAATATGTCGGAAGACTCAGAACCCATCAAATTACAATTGGAAACAATGATGATACCCAGATTATATATATATATATATATATATATATATAAAGTGGAAAAAAAAATCAATGTTTTTGAGAATTTGAAAATCACTATTTAAGCAGCCATTAGTGGAAGAAATCTCTCTATTTTGACGGGAACAAAAGCCAATGATTGGACAAATCCATTTAAGAACATGATCTGATCATGATTTTAAAACTAAACAAAATTCTGGACAAAAAAAATCTATTAATGGAAAACAAAATCACTTCACGGCTAATTTTTCGAAATTTCATGATATTGTCTTACTAGAAACAGCTCAACTATGATATTTTCATACTATCAATTAACTGTATCAAATTGATACTATCAATTCAAAGATGCAAGAGATAATTTTAATAATCATCAGAGAATGACAATATCAAACTAATATTTAAAAGGAATTCTGAAAACAAGTACCGAAGCTTCTCTTAGAAGAGGAAACCGACCAACGAGATTTCACTTGAGCTACACCGTTATCCGCCGTGGTTGTCGGAGTAGCCGCCGGAGCCAAATTCTCCTTTATCGGCGATTCTGAGGTTATTATATGAATCAACACATACGTTTTATACGAAATACTGTACATACATATTATAAATACACATAGTTACACCAAAGAAAAAACATATAATTTGCATGCATGAATTGCATGGATGAATTCTAAACAATTAAAAAACTAATAATTTTTTTTTCTTTTTGCTAAATGGTTTACTTGAAAAAGAAAAACTAATAATTCTTTGAAAGGAACAAAAAAATGGAAACAACTTTACGTAGAGATTCATCAGACAGAGAAAATTAATACCGGAGATTCTCTTAGTAGAGGGAGACGTAAAACTAGGTTTCTCCGGAACACCACCGTACTCCTTCTCCGTCTCCGGCGAATTAACCACCGTGATTGAGTTATTATCTTTCCCAGGAGATTTGGAGATTACCATAGTTGGCGTTTTCACGAGCTTCTTCGATGGACCATTCGAAGTCATCGATTAAAAACGCAAATATCTTAGAAAATATTTGATTTTGCGAATTGATGTTTGATATTGTATTGCTTCGCACGTAGTCGGAAAATTTTGGCCGGCCGATTATTCTAGCTTTCGGACAGGCGTTATGGGTCCCACAACAACGTGTCGTTTTAATCCACTTCACGTTGATATCATGCGCTGCGACTAGTATATTGATGGGCCCCCTTCGGAATGACGTGGCGGTGATATACCATAACGTTGGCTATTTAGTAATCTTCTTTAATGAAACTTTGTGGTAAGATTTTCCTAATTATTACTTTGTTTATTTTGATTTTTATTCTGATGTGGATTTTTTTTCTGTAAAATGCGTTTCTTCTTTTTATTTTCACTTGAGAATAATTTCAAAACCGGTAATTTTTTTCGAATGAGAAGAGAAACATTAAAAAAATTGTTAATAAAAAATGATGATAATAATATCTTAAAAAGAGCAAAATATTTATTAGCCGAACATTTATACATGATACCTATATTAATCAATAAGAAAGAAACTTTGTCTATCATACTATTAGCATACCAATCTATAAATCACAACAAGGATGAGAATCATCTCTAATATGTGTGTGAAGACTCAAAAACAATTTCCGTTAAGGATAACACAAGAGTTCCTAAGAGAAAAATCATTTTCGTTAAGGTTAACACAATTTTAAAAAAAAATATATATAGATTCATTCAGAAACACTTCTTCTATTTGCCTTTGCTATGCATTACCTTCAAAACTCTTCTTTTCATTTGTCTTGCACTGCCTTCATCATTTCTTCAAACCTCTTCTTCATATATCCCATGTCTTCTTCATGTTTGGTTCTCATCCACTTCTCCAATTCTTCCATGCTTCTTTTTCATGCTTCTTTCTCAAACTCTTCTCCATTTATTTCATATTTTCATCATGTTTCTCTCTCAACCTATTTTCCATGTCCTCAATAGATTTCATGGTTTCTCCAGTAGCCGCTACTTGAACTGCCTCAAGCCTCTCCTCAAAATGGATATACGTTTGCTTTCTCTTGTGATCATTCCATGATTTCTTCGCAATCAGTTTAACTCATAAGATGTTCAAAATTAGTGCACTACAAAAAAATATTCTTGATTCTAGCCTTTTAAATCTCTTGATCGGTTCTATCGACGGAACTGTGAGTAGTCCCCGAAATCTGACCTAAATATCCAGAACAACAAGACATCCCTCTTCGAGATCCATCATACTTGACATTTTTACTAAAGTCGACCCTAAACTTGTTGTTAGTCCTTTTTCGGGTTCACTCTCTTCAAATTGTGCAGGATATGAACCCATAGCCATGTCTATAGAGTAGAAATCATATAGTAGATGTTGTGGTTTTTTCAGACAAGCATATTCCCCATTTTTCTTCCTTGCGCCTCCAACTACCATAAGCATGACTTCGGGCGAGACATGGATGTATCCTCCATTAGTTGTGTATTCACCATTGCTCAATTTGCATTTGATTACTATCATGCCTTGAAATTTTATGCAGTCTATCATCAGCACTTCATGTTCACCAACGTAGTTAGCACCTTCCTTAGGGCCAGTGTAGACTCCACGGTTTTCCCAACCATCAAAACAAATCAAAGTTGCAGCAACAGGATATTGTCTTACTAGAAACAGCTAAACTATGATATTTTCATACTATCAATTAACTGTATCAAATTGATACTATCAATTCAAAGAGGCAAGAGATAATTTTAATAATCATCAGAGAAAAAACAATAAATTGTTCTGTATTAGTCATATCAAACTAATTTTTTTGTGTGTTAAAAGATCAAACTAATATTTAAAAGGAAACTATACAAAATTCTGAAAACAAGTACGGAAGCTTCTCTTAGAAGAGAAACCCGACCAACGAGATCTCACTTGAGCTACACCGTTATCCGCCGTCGTCGTTGGAGTAGCCGCCGGAGCCAAATTCTCCTTAATCTGCGATTCTGAGGGTATTATATGAATCAACACATACGTTTTAAACGAAATTCTGTATATACATATTATAAATACACATTCTTAAACCAAAGAAAAAAACATATTTTTCACTACAAGAAAACATACCGATTCCCGACGGGATTTCTGACGGAAAAAAATCGGTCGGAAATTCCCGACCGATTCCCGATGAAATACCGAAGAAAAAAATTCCGTCTTGAATTGGTCGGGAATTCCCGGCCACTTTTTAGCCGTCAGAAATCGGTCGGGAATTCCGACCGATTTCTGACGATATAGAGACCAATCATATATGGTCGGAAATTCCGATTTAATATTTTTTACAAACAGAAAATAAATGTGTTGTTATAAATTTAAAACATGTGTTCTCACCCCGTCGGTAATCGGTCGGGAATTCCCGACGAATTCCCGACTATTTGTGGTTTCAAAACCTCAAATGGTAAAAATTTGATTACGCTTATGATTGCTAAGGGTAGATATGATATATTGAAAGAATTCAATGTTAAAATATCTTAATAATCATTCCTTTTGAGCTTTTAATCAAAACCCAACAAGAAACCGATAAGTGTGAGTATAAGTTATATGTATCGTTATGAAAGGTTACATTCATTCTCGAATCGATTAATATAAATCGTCATATGATCCATTTTATGTTTACCTATTAAGTTAGTTGTTAGTAAATAAGATTAGTAGATGTTTCTTAAACCCTATATGGTTTTTAAATTTAGTATTTCATACCCTAAACCCTATATGTTCGGAAATTGGTCGGAAATCATGACTAATTTCCGACGGGATTTATAAATGATATTTTTACACTTAGCATTTTTCGGAAAATCTTCATATATGGTCTGAAATTGGTCGGAAATCCCGACCAATTTCCGACGGGATTTATAAATGATATTTTTACACTTATCATTTTTAGGAAAATATTCATATACGGTCGGAATTTGGTCGGAAATCCTGACCATTTTCCGACGGGATTTAGCATTTTTCGGAAAATCTTCATATACGGTCGGAATTTGGTTGGAAATCCCGACCAATTTCCAACGGGATTTATAAAACGAGTCAGACGAAAGCCTTTCCGATGGATTTAGCTTGGAAGCTCCTGATGAAAGTCATGCGAAATTGAGTTAACTTTCCAACTCGAGTAGATTCATGTCATTCCGATCATCGGTTCACGAGATACAAGCGATTTATTGAAGATATGTCACTGTCGGAAAATGCAGAGCCAATCCGAAGCAGCTTAAAGATCATGTCGGATGGAAACCTTCATGTGCCCAGTTTAATCTCAAATCGTGCAGGCAGATTGGAAATTGAGTTATCTTTCCAATGAGAGTGATTTCATCTCATTCCTAGTAGTATAGATATCGCCGATTTAGTGGACACACATCAGCATTTTTCGGAAAATCTTCATATATGGTCGGAAATTGGTTGGAAATCCCGACCAATTTCCGACCATTTGGAGTTTCGAAACCTCAAACGGCAAAAATTTGATTATGTTATGTTTGTTAGGGTTATATATGATATTTTGTAAGAATTCAATGTTCAACTATCTTAAGAATCACTATTTTTGAGCATCTAATCAAAACCCTACAAGAAACCGAAAAGTGTAAGTATAAGATCTATGTTTCATTAAGAAAGGTTAAACTCGCTCTCCTATCGATTCATAAAAATCGTCATATACTTTATTTTATGTTTACCTTGCCAGATAGTTGTTAGACATAAGATGTTTAGATGTTTATTAAACCTTGTACGGTATAAAATTTTATGATTTCATTCCATAAACTCTATATGGTCGGAAATNGACCAATTTCCGACGGATCTAAAAAAATAATATGGGAAATAGACCGCCAAACGAAATATTTTGACTTGGTTTATTAAAAATATCCGACCGTTTTCCGACCGAATGGGAAATTAAAAAAATACATAAACTATACTTTTCAAATTAGGCACAGAGAAATTATTTTTAAAAAACTTTATGAATTACATTTCGAATAAATATTTGGACATAAGTATCTTTATATATTCATAATAATAAATATAATTATATAATATCGAAGGAGATTCCATATTTGACTTACAATATTATAAAACAATATGACACATAATTCATGGAATAGGGATAAGAGTTAATGTAAAATTGTATCATAATTTTTGCACGTATAGACTTTTTCTTCTTCTTCTTTTTTCGTAGACAATACATATTTTTTGTTGTTATTATATCAGTTTTATATGTGATAGTACAATTAGAAAAATTGTTTTGAAAACAATATAGGAAAAGATCGATTTTTTTTTGTTGACGAAATATTGATTTATACTGTTCTATGATAAGAAAACTAGTAGGATTGGCTCTATGCATCAAGTCGATATATTCTTTTCGATTTGTCGATACTAATTGTTCATACTCGGATTGATTATAAAAATTGATCAATAAAACATCTTTTTGGCTCTATGCTTCAAGGTAATACCAGTTGAACTTGGCTCTACACATCAAGTCGATTTATTCTTTTCGATTTGTCGATACTAATTGTTCATAGTCGGATTGATTAAAAAAGTTGATCAATAAAACGTCAATATTTTTTTGGCTTAGACATCTAATTAATCGGGTTAAATGTCCGATTACTCGATTTTGGGGTATGATTAATATATTTATGATTATGTAATTTTTATTTTGATAAAAAAACACTAACAATGAAAAGAAATACCAAAATATACTTAAACATCCTATTCAGTTTTATATTTATTAAATATCTAAAACAATAATATAAAAACAAATATCTGATTATTCACTCGTTAATCTCCGATTAATTGACTAGATTTTGTGTCACTTCCGAATGTCCAATAAGTGTTTAATGATTTTTTGAACATTTCCATTTGTTTTTTTATTTTTTATTATAGTTATCTATAAATTTTAGGGGTTGGAAAAGTAGAATACGTTGTGGCAAAAATAGTGAGGTATCTAAAGATTCTGAACTTATAGATGTTTAACTAAAGTAATATGTAATTTAGTCTATATTATTTACAGAAAGTTATCAATTCCGTTGTAGTCTAGCTGGTTAGGATACTCGGCTCTCACCCGAGAGACCCGGTTTCGAGTCCCGGCAACGGAGTTGCTTTTTGCCAATCAATTCTCTTATGGCGGGAAAATTGTCATCTGTTGAATATTAGGGTTCTCTACGAATCTCTCTCTCTCTCCCCCCGTTCTGATTTTTGGGTAAAGATTTCAATCTCTTGTTCTCACCTTTTGTGGATTGCGAAAGGGAAGATGTCGAAAGAGACGAAGGGTAATACTAGCAGAGTGATTAATAGCTATGGTGGTGGCTTGGAAGCAAACACATTGGCCATGCTTGATTCGACCGGCGCTAAGGACAATCGCGACGCTAACGAAGATCGTTCGTTTCCTCAATTCATTCTTCGTTTTTCTTCTTCCGATCAATTCCGTTATTTTCTGATTATATGGATCCGTATTCCGTTGAATTGAAAAACCCTAGGTTTGCAGTATCTGGAAGCTGTTCGTGCCGCTTCACTTGTACCCGAAAACGGAATTCCTCCAACCAAGTAGAGAAACTAAAAGAAAATCGATTTTTTTGTTTTTTCCTTGAAAAAAGTCGCGATTTTGATATTGGTTTTTCTTGTTTTGAAGCAAAATGTACCAAGCGATTTTCCGGATATTGAGATTCGGAAGAACATTGGAACTCATAACAGCAAGTTTCCAGCTTTTGACGCAGTTACATCAGGTTCTCGATGGGGATTTGGTAGTTTTGTGTCAAACTTTGTGTTAAGTTTCATTGTTTTGCTTATGCTTTTTTGTTTCTTCTTCTCATGTTCTTGGAAGTATAGCGGTTTCCTTGGGTCTATATATCTGATTCAGCTGCTAGTGGGAAACATCAGTTGGAAACCGTTGACGAGGTAATCGTTAAAATGTTGTGATGTGTTTTTGTTCATTCTTAGTTATGGTGGGGTTATTGTTTTTTGGCAGGCTTGGTCGCCGTTTAATTTTGGGTCTGATGTTGATTCTGATGAAAAGGAAACATCAGTGACAAGCTCATGTAAGGACGTTGTCTCCTCTTTTGAGATAGCTTTTTGTTGGTTCTTGTTTATTATTGATTGGTTGTTTTGTGATTTCAGGGTTTCAAGAGCTGATTAAAAACATGAACAAAGGTGTTAATGAGTCACAGGAATCGGATTTAAAGGTCGGTTCATGTGTTTTGTGTTTCTACTAACCCTTTTTTTGCAAATTTAATTTGTTCTGCTGCAGATAAGTTTAAGAAGTTTGCAGACATTCACACAAATTGTTTCTCTTGCTCTTTTGTTTCGGTTCTTCCAGATCCTGGGAAACATGTTCCTGTTCGAGTATCTTGTTCGTGTTCTTAAGTTAGATTTCACGCCCCGAAATCAAGTGTATGAAGGTACAAAATGGTGTCTTCATAGTCTCAGGATTTCTCTTCATCATGTATAGTTTGGGAAAAAAATTCAGAAGCTTTGTGTCCTTTTGTGTTCCAGAAACCATGAAGTGGAGTCTTTTAAAGAAATCCTCACTGAATCTACTTCTGGTACATCTCGTAATCAATGGGTCGGAAACTAGTATATCTCCTTAATATAGTCACTTAATTTATCTGTTGATTTAATGTTATATTGTTCTGCTTGTAGGCTTCAAGAAGAGTGAACTTTAAATTTCTAATGAAAGATTGTCTATCAACAATGTGTGCGCTCTTTGATGCTGATGAAAAATCTATCAGTTCAGTAGAATTGCACAAGGGGCGCACTTAATGCTATGAAGGAACTTCTAGTAATGGTAAGTCGTTGGTTATTAGTATTACCGAGTATAAAGTTACTATTTTTGGAGTCTTTACGCTCACATTCTCTGCCTTGTTTAGATCATGGAGCTTGATACATCAAAGAAGAAAGCTGACATGGAAGGAATTACCAGCAGAGGAGACGGCGTAAGGTATTCACATTTCTCTCTCTCTCTCTCTCCCTTAATTTGTGTTTCTGCTATGTTCGTGATCCATTTTGATGCAGAACTCCTGCAATGGAGATAATTCTTGACGAGCTGACATATGATGGATACTTATTGTCGAATTTTCTTCAGAAAAGGGACAAACCACTTCTAAAACTTTTTTGTGTTGTCTGGATTCTTCTCTTTGTGGTTCTTGAGTGAAAATCTCTCAAGCAGGTTTTCGACGATCCAAAATGGAAGCTAGAGATTGTTCTCCAATACCTCACCAAATACATTCCTAAGGTTTGTAGTTAGTCCTCTGATTTCTCTCTGTTCATTTTCACAAATGGTGTTCAATCTGGAGAAATTTCTTTCTGGTTGCAGCCTTCTGTTCGTACCCGACGATCGAACGATCCTCAGAGGATTCGAAAACGCTAAATGGGATCTTGAAGACCTTTTCAAGTGGCACAAATGCAAAGAACATCTCTAAAAAGATAGGACCTGACGTTGTTCAGATCCTCATTGGACATGCCTTTCTGGTGGTAATAATGATATCTTTGTTTCTCCTTTTACATTCTCATAGCTCTTTTTGCCTCCTCGTCCCTAATTTGATTAATCTGTCTTCAGGCTCGGCTCACATTCTCTTACACTAATGAAGGCGACTCTATAACAGAGATATGCGATAGCATCATCGCTGCATTTACTAATCTAAAGCGAGTAGATCAGTAAGTTGCATTTTCCTTGCTCTTAATTATATTTCTTTGTATAACCAATATATAGTTTTCCGTTGTCCAATCAAAATTTTTGATGGTTCTTACAGGAAAATCGAGATTTTACTATTTGGGAAAGAAGTGTTGTTTACTGCAGAAATGGTACTCAAGGGAAAAGCTTAAGGCATCTAGGAATCAAGAATATAGTAAATCTAGAGATTTGCATTGGATTAAAAGCAGAAAAAAAATGATACAAATAAGATACAAATAAGATAGTCGCTAAGTAGTCATAAAACTTTGCGACTAACTTGTGACTACATGATGCTTTGAAAGATTATTGTGCCAAAGATGATCGTTTTAAAGGAGTCACAAATTTTAACAACTAATTTGCAACTCTTTTTGGTCACCACAGAGGAGTTTAAAATTAGTCGCAATAAAAAAAAAGAGACTATTTAGCGACTACATTTACCGGACTAATAAGAGTCCAACATTTGTGGTCTTAAAATGTTTGCGACTACAGTGTAAGTCGCAAATTAGTCACTAATTTACGACCGGTAACTTAGTTACATTTTAGTCGCTTTTTTGTAACTAATTTGCAACATAACGTAGTATAGTCGCATATCCATTTTTGCGAATCTATTGCGACTATTCTTGTTGTCCCAAAATTGATGTTTTCTTGCAGTGACACCCACAACATGATGAATAAATATGAAACTTACAATCCATTTTTTTTTTTTTTTTTGGTTTTAAAATCTTAAGTGTAATGGCTCGGATGATGAATCAGTCGGATCAAAAGTAAATGATTTGGACATTTTCAAGTTTTGATAGGTACTCCTTTTCTCTGTGTTCTCTTTGATCTCATAGGTACGAGTGAAGCTTATTAGACTCTGCAAACAAGCTCTAGGGTAGGCCCTGTGGCCTTTGAACACACCTTTTATGCAATTCCAGGGTAGAGATCGATCAAAATATTTCTTCTGCATGTGAAGTATGTAGCAGCAACTTATTTTTTGGAGTCAAAACTAGGAAATCAGAGTATTAGATCCACAATCGTGTTTGGGTAACTTAATTTAGTATTTTTTATTTTCCGTTTTGCGTCAGGAGTGATGATGAGTATGACGAATATGGTGTATACCAGACTGATATTGAGACTAGTCATTCTCCTCAAGCTAATGAATATTATGGTCCAATGGAATATGATGAGATGAGCATATGTGATGGCCCCTGTAAGCATCTTAGTGGAGAAACCGCTGACCAGAAAAGTTTAAGCGGCTCTCCACTCATTCATCAATGTCTTGAATCTCTGATTGGGGAAGGATCAGAGCAGTTCCAGAAGAAAGATGAGCATGATGGTCGTGACGAATGTGAAGCTCCTTCTCCACCAGATATTTCAGATGATCAAGTGGCAGAACCGGTGGATTTTGAGAACAATGGACTTTTGTGGGTTCCACCTGATCCAGAAAATGAAGAAGATGAGAGAGAAAGTCCGTTGTTTGATGAGGAAGATAATGAGGGCGATGCCTCAGGTGAGTGGGGATACTTACGACCTTCTACTAGCTTTGGAAGTGGAGAGTACCGTAGCGAGGATCGAACAAGTGAAGAACACAAGAAGGCTATGAAGAATGTGGTTGATGGGCACTTTAGGGCTTTGCTTGCACAACTGTTGCAAGTTGAGAACATCCCTGTGAGTGATGAAGAGGGCAAAGAGAGCTGGTTAGAGATTATCACCTCTCTTTCTTGGGAGGCTGCTAACTTATTGAAGCCTGATATGAGCAAAAGTGGAGGAATGGATCCTGGTGGCTATGTCAAAGTAAAGTGCTTAGCTTCCGGGTTCCGACATGATAGGTAATAGAAGCAACCAAAATTAATCCCAAAACACTGGTGTCGAGTCCATAGTGCTTCATTTTATGCACTGTAATGTTCATCATGTTATCTGGATTCTTGTGAAGTTTCATTTTGTAGTAATCCATCTCGTGTATTACTTTACAGCATGGTGGTAAAGGGAGTTGTTTGCAAGAAAAATGTGGCTCATAGGAGAATGAGAGCGAAGATTGAGAAAGCTCGACTATTGATTCTAGGCGGTGGGCTTGAGTATTAAAGGGTTTCGAACCAGTTATCGAGTTTTATAGTATCCGTCGTCTCCAATGATAAAAGCTGTGTGGTAATGAGCAGTCTTGGTGAGTTCATCTCCGTATTCATTTCCGTTGTCTAAATCGAAAACCACAGCGACTTTCTCTTCCTCGTCAATGAAGAAGCTCCCATATTTCTCGTCAAACCAAACGTCATGATCACCAATTAGTGGTCTCATATCCACGTTCATAAACTTGCTCCAGGTCACAGCATTGGGCTCAATCTTAGTCGTAATCCAAATCTCTAATGTCTCAATTGTTCTCTTGCCTATCTGATGTAGCAGGGCGAGCTTTTCGTCTCTAACAGATGAGACGGTCATAGTATTTTCATTCCAAGAGGGAATCGGAAGACGCAGACGCTGTCAAAATCTCTCTGTTGTAAAATCAAAACAGAGTAAGAAATCATCATAATCAAAGTCAAGCCCTCTCTCATGAGCCCAAAAATAAGTATTTCCCTTCAAAGACACGCCGCGGTGACCGGAATCTACCTTCCAGTCGGGTCTGACCTCAAGAACCCTCCATGAATTAGAGGGTAAGTCGTAGATTTCAAAAGCGAAAAAACTTGTAGGTTCGAAAACAGAGCCATTATCCACAAACCTCAAGATTTTGTGGTTACGGCTCATGTCGTACCCGATAGCATAATTTTCGAGTGAGCGGAAATATGTTTTGGGACGGATCCACCTTGTTTGCCCCAAATAAGGGTTCCACACCACGTACCTCGAACGGTCCTTGGCGACGCATAACAATAACCCGTCGCAGTGAAAAACTCTATCAATCTCGACTTGATTAAGTAAATCTACCTGATTTATAGGTAGATCAGGATCAACCAAGTCTTCTTCTTCTTCCTTGCGGCGGAGATGGAATCTCAATGAACAAACCTTGAAATCCTTCGTCATGAACCCCACAAACTGATGCTGCCTTGCTGCTGCTTTACCCAAAATCCAATCTTTGGTTAAACCGTCCCATAATTTGCAAGTGGATCGCACTTGTCTCAGAGATGTTATCGGAACCTTGCCTAGTATCTTGTCCCCTACCAGATCCGGTGGAAGATCGCATATCCTCTTCGTCATTCTTCCAAGCTTTCAACACAATAATAGATATAAGGATCTAGGGCTTTCTCTTTATTATATAGACCATTATGATATTATTAATTGGAAAAAAAAAACGACTCGAAATTGTTAAATATGGATGATTATCCATTTTTATTATAATTAATATTTTTTTCATATATCTATATAAATAGATAAACACAGAAGATTATGTGAATCTCCATAAGAATGGAAACACTCAAGATGGTTAAAATGCAACTATGATGGCTCGGTTTATGATGTTAATAATCCAGGAAAAGTTGGTTGGATCATACGGTATTCAAGAGGTTCGTACTATGGTTCGGGTCAAGCTAGAGGCCATGTTGTTCAAAATGCTCTTGAAGGAGAATTACAAGCACTTACCATAGCCATGCAAAGTTGTTGGAGTAAAGGATATCGAAAGGTTGAATTCGAGGGTGATAATAAAATCGTTGTCGCATTGATGCAAGGTACGAAGCAAATTTTTGGAATATGTAATTGGATCAGAGAAGCAAGATAGTGGCGAAACATATTTGAGGAGACAAGATTCAACTGGGTCAATCGAAGCTATTTCATGTTTTGCCAGGAGGGAATCGTGCTTCTCAGCTAATAGTCTATGCTCTACTATAGATCTAGGAATATCTCTTTCCTTGCCATTGTAGATCTTGTCTCTTTCTCTCATCCATAATCCATTAATAATTAAAATAAGAACAAATTGTTAAGTGTTCGGTTATGTTCTTACTTCTTGTTCTTTTTTCTTGAATCTTTATTTATAAGGCCTTTTCCTGTTGAGATTAAACGTTTTTGTGCTGTAGAGTTTGTTGATTTTGACTTTTGTTTTTGCTGCTCTTCTTAAGAGTCTTCGGATGATTTGGAGACCAAAGTGAATCTAGAGAGTCCGAATAAAGAATCTGAGGAGATGCCTAATTAAGGAGGTGGAGAGTTCTGAGTCGTCAGATTCTTATGATTCTGAGGAAGAGGGGACCTTCATTTATGTATGTACCTTGTCCTTATTTCTCTCTTATTGTAGTTGCTATCTTTCTTTCTGGCTCGTTATGTTTGAAGTTGAAATTTTTGTAAATCATGATTTGACTTTCAGCCACAAGACCTACTACTACTAGAGGATCAAGCAAGGTAAGGGACAAACCACTTCTAAAACTTTTGTGATGTCTGGATTGGTTCTTGAGTGAAAATTTCTCAAGCAGGTTTTCGACGATCCAAAATGGAAGCTAGAGATTGTTCTCCAATACCTCACCAAATACATTCCCAAGCTTTGTAGTTAATCCTCTGATTTCTGTATTCATTTTCTCCAACAAATGGTGTTCAATCTGACGAAATTTCTTTCTGGTTGCAGCCTTCTGTTCGTACCCGAAGATCGAACGTTCCTCAAGCAGAGGATTCGAAAACGCTACATGGGATCTTAAAGACCTATTCAAATGGCACAAATGCAAAGAACATCACTAAAAAGATAGAACCTGCCGTTGTTCAGATCCTCATTGGACATGCCTTTATGGTAATAATGATATCTTTGTTTCTCCTTTCACATTCTCATAGCTCTTTTTGCCACCTCGTCCCTAATTTGATTAATCTATCTTCAGGCTCTGCTCACATTCTCTAACCCTAATGAAAGCGACTCTATAACAGAGATATGCGATAGTGTCATCTCTGCATTTACTAATCTAAAGCGAGTAGATCAGTAAGCTGCATTTTCTTTACTCTTAAATTCTATTTCTTTGTACACCCAATATATATAGCTTTCCGTTGTCCAATCAAAAGTTTTGATGGTTCTTACAGGAAAATCGAGATTTTACCATTTGGGAAAGAAGTGTTGTTTACTGCAGAAATGGTGCTCAAGGCAAAAGCTTAAGGCATCTAGGAATCAAGAATATAGCAAATCTAGAGATTTGCATTGGATTAAAAGCAGAAAAGTTAAATGTAGGACTTAACAGTTACATCCCAATGTACTATGAATGTTTCACATGAATATATATATTCTATAATTTCAGCCAATAGATGATGGGTGGTGTTTATGATTCTGCTGATGCCTTTTGTCTCATTTCTGAAACAAATCAAGTCTTTTAGTAACAAAACAATGCCTAAAAAGTTAATGCAAAACATCTTTGCTTACTTGGAGGATTGGGATGAGTCGAGCTGCATCGTGACTGGACCGTCGTTTATAAGACTGACCTGATTTAGTATAAGCAAGAGAACTCGTTTTAATCACACAAGATAACGAATTACACTTGGCTATTGAATGAAAGGACTTATCTCTTACCTTCATCATAGCTCCAAACACACCATCTGTTATAAAGAGTAAAACCAATTCAGTCAAGAATACTGGAGAAAAAATGTGAAGTTTTGATCAAGAAAGATCAATTAGAGCTTTATAATGAATGTGTTTTATACCTTTTACTGAATCAGGATTATATGCTTTCTGGAATTTCTCGACTAAAGAAGCGTAAAACGGTTTTGCTTTCTCAGGCGGCATGGCGACATGAAAATCGGGTTTGTTACCTTTCAAGAATCCGTACAATGTAAACTGACTAACTGTATTAACACATGACCCAAAGATCAGTACATTTACAAGAAGCTGAAGCTTTCTCTAATCAAAGGTAAACCATAATAAACAGATACAAGAATGATACATTACCAAGTAAAACTCCATAATTCTTCTGCATTACCTGCAAAAACAGCTCCCATTAGAAAATCTTGAAAAACGAATTCATTGAAACGAAATTGTTGACAGAACTTACATTTTGGTCCCATCCTCTGCCAGTGGTTTCATTAGGGAACAATCTCATGTTTAAAACTTTTCGACATCTATAAAATATTCAAATATCACAATCTGCAAACTTTATAGTGAAGTTTTAGACGGAAGATTTCAGATAAAAATTGTCTGTAAACATCATATATATACATGTATTCGGCGTCAGAATCGGTATCTGATTCATGGATTCCGATTAAAACCAAGAGACCAGGCCCAATCTCCGACACGATTCGACCATCCACCTGTTGATATCTCCCAGATCAAATAAGGACCTTTTGCGGAATACATCGACGAGAGAGAGAGCATAACAAAAAACTGACCGTAACGGAGGAAGATGAGACTCTCTGGATTACAGCTCTCATTGCTCTGAAATGAGAATTGCGACGGCGAAGTCGTAGACTTTGGTGGGTGTGATTCCGGCGGAAGAGAAAAGGTGAGAGCTTGTTGCGGAGTGAAGTGGTGTGGGAAGAAGGAAACGCAGAAGAAGCAAGACAATACATTTTCCTTTTTTTCCTTTTTTCTTTTTAATGTTAAAATATATTTCTAGGAAAGGAAAACCAAACTTAACCGAACAAAATTGAAATTGAACCAAAACCAATCTTGACAATCGAATCGCAATATTTTTGATTAACCGAACCGAAACCAATTGCCTAAGTTCAGAAGGTTTGAGGTGTAAATCGCCGGTAACCGTATCGCCGCCGCTGAGAATTCCTCCGCCTTGGAACAATCAAAGACATAAAAGTGGGAAAAGCCTTTAGATTATATACTGAAACAACCGAAGAAGGCAAAGGTCTTTGGGCGGATAAAAGATGGCGTTTTGGAAACCAGGGACCGAGAAACCTCGTTTCCTCGAGGATGAAGAAGGAGGCATAGTGTTGATGTCGAACAATCTCGCATCCTCTTCTTCTTCTAGGTATGATTGCCATTTATCTCTCTATTGCTTCTGATAATACTCGTACTTGTTCTGCGGATGATTGTGTACTTATGGTCGAGATTGTAGTTATGGGTATGCGAATATAGAGAAGCAAAGGCAGAGGTTACCAGTTTACAAGTACAGGACGGAGATTCTGTATTTGGTGGAGAATCACGCTACCACCATTATCGTTGGCGAGACGGGCAGTGGAAAAACTACTCAGATTCCTCAGGTTTCTTCTTTCTTCTTTGTTCTTCCCGATTTTGTTTTGGGAACATACACGGCTTTGGTAATTTCTGTGTTCTTAAACCAATAGGCAGATTTTGATAGGAGGGAAAGGTTGTGAATTTGGATTTGCATTGAAGCCTGACAATAGTTGCAATGTAGCTAAGAGAGTCATAAAACTTACTCAGTCTTGCAAAAGCCTGCAATGTTTAAGCTCAGTAGCTGTTGGGAAAGCTGGAGAATCTTCTTGTTTCTTACCCGCAAGTTTATTTCTCTAAGCTTTGTCTATACTATTTTGCAGTACCTTAAAGAAGCTGGATGGGCTGAGGGAGGCCGACTTATTGCTTGCACACAGCCAAGACGTTTAGCTGTCCAGGTTTGTTTTCTCTCCCTCCACCAAACCTTACAGCTCAAGTTTGAAGATTGATGTCTCAGGCTCAAGTTTGGAAATTCGTGCCTGATCACATATACTCTTATTTTTTTATGATTTGCTTAGGCGGTTTCTGCGAGAGTGGCTGAAGAGATGGGAGTGAATCTTGGGGATGAAGTTGGCTACACAATTCGATTTGAAGATCATACAACTTCCGTGAGACTCTTTCCTTAACACTCTTGTACTCTTTTCTTATCGTATGCAGTATTCTGATGATGCCTGAAAAGATCTTTTGCTTTGTTACAACAGGGTGTGACTAGTGTGAAATTTCTCACAGATGGGGTACTAATCCGAGAGATGATGGAGGATCCTCTCTTGACAAAGTATAGGTAATGGTTCTGTTGCACAGCATAGTTTCGTTCGAACTATGATCTAGGTTAGTAAATAGTGTTGGTAAAACCTTCTCTTATTTGTTATTGTGTAGTGTTATTATGGTAGATGAAGCTCACGAGAGATCTATTTCAACCGACATTTTACTCGGTCTCTTAAAAAAGGTATAGCATTAAGACATAGATTTCATTAGATTTTTAAACTCTTTTAGTTTACAGTTTGCTTTCCTCAATTCCTACAAATTTTTAATGGCAGATACAACGTCGTCGTCCTGAGCTGCGCCTGATTATCTCGTCAGCCACAATCGAAGCAAAAGCAATGTTCAATTTCTTCAATTCCAGGTTCTGATCTTACCCAATGGTTATAATTTTTTTCTCCTGAAGTATCGGGCTCTTGAAATCACAAGTACGATGTATTCTTATACATTATGTGAAATTAAATAGCAAAAAACGCCAGGCGCCAGAAGGTAGTACCCATGGACCAAAGTTGGAACCTGCAATCTTATCTGTCGAGGTATATTGTAACTCTTATCTTACTTAAGATCATTCTCTCTTAACCCTTGTTTCTATGTGATATTTAGAGATTTTTGTTTTGTTGGTGAAATGTTCTTAGGGCAGAGGCTTCAGTGTCAAAATTCACTATGTTGAGGAGCCAGTTTCAGATTATATCAGATCAGTTGTTTCAACGATATTGTTGATTAATGAGCGGGTACTTTGATTTGATGTTTTATAACCATCTAGTAACTATTGTAATATATTGTTTTCCTTGGGCTGTGATCTTTAAATTGTCTCTTCTTATGTTCAGGAGCCACCTGGGGATGTTCTTGTATTTCTTACTGGTCAAGATGATATTGAAACTGCTATTAAACTTCTTGCGGAAGAAGCTCATAGCAATCAAAAGAATTCGTCAGGTATAATAAATGTTTATATATCTATAAATAAGATGGTGTCAATCTGTTTTAGCATTTGCCATTAGTTATTACGCATCATAATATAATTCGGATCTATTTCAGGACTGCTGCCTCTGCCATTATATTCAGGACTTTCTCGAGCAGAACAGGTTGATTTTTGTTGCGGGGTCCTCGACAAGCTAAACCACACATATGAGAGTAACTGAAAAACTGAAACTGCTTTTCTCATTTCTTGATATTAGGAATTGATCTTTACGCCAACTCCCAGAGGAAAGAGAAAGGTTATACTCTCAACAAATATTGCAGAAACGTCATTGACTCTGGAGGCACGTACTCTTCTTTACTGTCTTTTTGTTGCAAATTTTTGAAAATCTCATGGAATAAACGGATGGTTTTTCTCATATAAATATTGCTGAAACATCATTGAGCATAACTTCCTGTGTCATTTTTTATTCAGGGTGTTGTCTATGTGATTGATAGTGGTTTCTCCAAGCAGAAATTCTATAACCCAGTAAGTCCATCTCCATTTCTTTTGTTTATATCTTTTATTTCGTCTTTTGTAACATATTGGACATTTCTAAAACATCATACATTTCTTACCCTCACAGATTTCAGATATTGAAAGTCTTGTGGTGGCACCAATATCCAAAGCATCTGCTAGACAAAGGTCTGGTAGGGCTGGGCGAGTTCGGCCTGGAAAGTGTTACAGGTAATTTTATATTCTTGTATAAAAGTGATATTTATGTCTGATTTTTGGCGTCACTTGAAGTTGTAATGATTGTGGTATATATCAATCATCTTTGTGGTAACTAGGCTTTACACCGAATATTATTTTCTCAACCAAATGCCTGGAGAAGGCATACCAGAGATGCAGAGGTCGAATCTTGTTTCTACTGTGATACAGGTACAAAAGATGCTCAGCTCTTGTCATATACTTTTTCTTTTTTGGTTTAGAACTCGCAATTTGGGATGCCTTACATAAAACCGCAAAATTTGTTTATCGTTTCAAGCTTTTCGGCTTTTCCAAAGTAATTCCCAGATGAGAGGAAGCTCTTTCTTCTAGAATGTTCAAACTTTGTTGATTTTTTTTTCAGTTAAAAGCTTTGGGCATAGATAATATCTTGGGTTTCGATTGGCCTGCACCTCCATCCCCACAAGCAATGATACGGGCACTTGAAGTACTTTATTCACTTCAAATCCTCGATGATGATGCAAAACTCACTTCACCAACAGGATTCCAAGTTGCCGAACTTCCATTGGTACTTTTTCTTACTAACCTTGAGTTACTTATTATCCACTGCTCATGTAAAATATTAGGTTCATTTGCATTTTCTACTGCATTATTACAAGTCTCATTTTCGTCAATTTTGCTAGGACCCAATGATATCGAAAATGATTTTAGCTTCAAGTGAGCTTGGTTGTTCAGATGAGATCATTACAATAGCTGCAGTTCTCTCTATCCAAGTAAAAGCTCTTTACCCCTTTTCCTCTGCTAAAAGTTTCTTCTCTTTAAATGCATAAGGAAGATATTGCAAAAATTGTAATGATTTCTTTCTACCTGAACTACGGGATTTGAAACTAAACTGTTGCAATCTTGAATATATTTATATATGCAGTCCGTTTGGGTCATTGCCAGGGGAGTACAGAAAGAACAAGATGAAGCAAAACTGAGATTTGCAGCCGCCGAGGTATATATTGCTATATAATATTTGGCTAACTATATCTCTGAAACACTTTTTTGACCGAGTAAAATCACCATTCTTGTCTATTCAGGGTGACCATGTCACATTCCTGAATGTATACAAAGGGTTTCTTGAGTCGAAAAAGTCTTCACAGTGGTGTTACAAGAATTTCCTCAACTACCAATCCATGGTGCGTATAATAAAGAACTGGAAACTAGACCTTATTTTCCGTTCCCTAATCTTAATTTTTTTTGTTTCCTTTCACAGAAAAAAGTGGTTGAAATCAGGGATCAACTCAAACGGATTGCTCGAAGATTAGGCATCACCCTGAAATCATGCGACAGAGACATGGAGGTAAGAAACTGTACCACCTTGGCTTCAACTGAAAAAGAAAAAAGAAAAAGTTGCAGGTTTTTAATGTTACATTATATACTATGTTTCAGGCTGTGAGAAAAGCAGTGACTGCAGGGTTTTTCGCCAATGCATGCCGCTTAGAAGTAAGCAACTGATTTTACCTTTTCGGTTTTATAGAGAAATCAAATTTTCATCCTTTTTTCTTAATGATGTTTTAGCCACACAGCAATGGGGTATACAAGACCATTAGAGGCTCTGAAGAAGTTTATATTCACCCCTCATCCGTATTGTTCAGGTTAGTTATTGATTTAGGGAAAAACTCAATAACATCAAAAGTTTGAAGATTTTTCTTTTCAATGTGAAAGCTTATTTGGCATATATTTTTCATACAATCTTCAGGGTTAATCCGAAATGGGTGGTTTACCAATCCATTGTCTCAACAGAGCGTCAATACATGCGGAATGTCGTCACCATCAATCCTTCTTGGCTGACAGAAGTTGCTCCACACTTTTACCAGAACTGGCAAAATGCTATGGCCTCCTAATCAGCAAGCTAGCACCAACGATTCAAGACAGTAATAACAGTTGGTCCTGACAATGTTTGGTGATAGTTTTTTTAGCCTAAATCAATGCAAGAATGTTTGCAGATGCAATGAAACAGAGTTCAATCAACTTAATGAAGAAAAGCATAGACTGTTTGTTTGAACAACTGTATTCAATCAACTTAATGGAGAAAGCATAGACTCTATATTCAATCACATTTGCCTGTTTATTGTTTCTGGTTCTTCTCACCGTTTACAGAGTAGGAAAAGTTAAGAAAATGATCACAGAATTGAATCTCCTATTCAGCTGAAAACCTCGGCGAACTTCTCGGAAACCAGAACTCCTGAATCAATAGATTCCAGTGGATCTTTCCTGAGACGGTGCCTTAAGCAGTTAGGGATAACGGTTGCAACATCATCTGCAGTTACTCGATCTTTTCCTTTGAGAGCTGCAAGTGCTTTGGCTGCTCTGTTAGTCACTATGTCTCCTCTCAACCCATCGACATTGAGCTCTGAACATACCCTAGAGATCTTCACCTTCAATTCCCGATCAATCTGAACCGAGGAAAGATTGCTTCTCGCAGTTGAAATCTGGTCTTGAAGCTTATCCTGCTCGGTTTTGTAAGTTTCACGGAAATCTTTTGGGTTGCTATCGAAACGAGCTCTCTCTTCGACAATCTTGACTCGTAAATCAGCATCTCTAACCGTCCCTACTTGTGCGTGCATACCAAACCGATCAAGAAGCTGTGGCCTAAGCTCTCCTTCTTCCGGATTTCCTGAACCAATTAAGATAAACCTCGCTGGATGAGAAATCGAAATTCCTTCTCTCTCAACCGTATTCCAACCAGAAGCAGCAGAATCCAAAAGAACATCAACCAAATGATCATCCAAGAGGTTAACTTCATCAACATAGAGAATCCCTCTATTGGCTTTAGCCAACAAACCAGGCTCAAAGGCTTTTACACCTTCTGTTAAAGCCTTCTCGATATCGATTGTTCCACATACTCTATCTTCCGTTGCACCCAATGGAAGATCAACCATGTTGATCTTAGTCGCAACAACCGGAACTTTCTCTCCTCTTTCGACTCTCTCCCTCACCTCAACACCCATGAACTCAGGATCTAACGGATCCGAGTTATAGGGGTCACCTGCAACTACCTCAATCTCGGGTAACAGATCGACTAACGACCTAACCGTTGTAGATTTCCCGGTTCCTCTATCACCCATTATCATCACACCACCGATCTTCGGATCAATCACATTCAGCAAGAGACATAGCTTCATCTCATCTTGCCCTACTATAGCTGCAAACGGGTAAACAGGCCTCGCACTCTTCTTTGCATCAAACTTCCCTACCTAAAAACCAACAACAATCATATGTTCCTAACTCTTTGTAAATCAAGAAAAGTCTGAAACTTTCTGTAACAATCATCAAAATGCATATAGCTCAAGGAAAACTAACTCGTACTTGCTCAGTAGAGTTGATTTCTGTGGCTACATTCATAACCGAGACATGGTGACGAGACTTGTTCTTCTTTGGCCTTATTTGGATTCCTGCATTTAACTTCCCTCCACAGATTTTCCCTAAACATAAGAATTTGCTTTTAAAATTTCACCAAAATTTCGAACTGAGAAAACAGTAGGTTTCGAGGGATAGACAGACTACCTGGTCTGAAGCAAATGGGGGATATCGAAGGTGTTGAGGAAGAAGAAGAGAGAGAAGGAGAAGCCCAGATTGCGGAAGAAGAAGTTCCCAGAAGAGACGCCATTTTTGTGTGAGGTTCGCTTCACTAGCTTATGATTGGCTTTTTCTCCTTGAGAAATTTTGTTTCCATTGGTTATGTTTGGTTCTTGTGGTCAGGATAAGGAGATAGATTTCCTTCTCTATCTTCGTCCTTTTTTAATGTTTTAAACTTCTTTTTTTTGGGTTTTTTCCCTTCTTAAAAAAAAAAAAATCAACACAAGAGCTTCGGATACATAAAAAAAAAAAAAATTCTCAAATTGTTCTTCCTATTTATCTTATTAAAAAAATATATTTTATGTGGACGAGGAGGAATCAACAAAAAATGATATAGTTCTTGTAAAAGGAAATTAAAAATCTCTCCTTTTTTCTGAAAACGATTAATAAATTAAATCTCTCTATAAATTAGATAAACAAAATTAAGAGAGTTTGGGAAAAACAAAAAAAAAAATATAGGAAAAGCGGCGGGGAAAAAAAGAGTAGGAAAAGGCCCAAGTCTCTACGAAATCAAATAACCTCTTTAACTTGACAATAAGGTCCATTACCAAATTGTTCGGGAGCCCAGAGATTTCAAATCTTCCCCCCCTGAACGCCGTCGGCGATTGTCTCTCCGGTGCCGTCGTCTCCTTCCCGTTGAGCGTTTACCGTTAGCGCTTACTACGGAATCAACTGAAAAACGATTTAATCGGTAAGAAATTGCTTCGTTGCTCGTCGTTCGAGTAGAATCTCACTCTCATGCCTTGTTCTGGCTTCGGTTTGTTGAGCTTCGACGATTGACGATCGTAATCGGTGAACTTTAATCTGTTGGAGGTAGCGATTATGCGTAGATTTGCGTAAGAATGTTCGATCAATGTGAAGACTATGTTTGATTTTTCCATTTGACTCTCTTTCTCCAAAACTTAGTTTCGCACTGCTCATTATACCTGAAAATTGTCTCGAGTGGCGTCTCCTTGCCTGTAATCTACGAATCGCCTGGGTTTTTGCTAAATTGGTGTTGAATCTCATGATTTAACTACTGCTAGTTTTCTGATTTTCTTAGATTGCTTCTCGGATTGTCACATTGTTTGATCTGTTATGTTCCTCAGTCTCGCCGATAGTCAGACCTACGGTATGCGTCATATCTCCTTAAAGATAGCTTCTCTCTTAGTAGCTAATCCTATAGGTTTTAGAAGAATGTTAATGGAGTTTATGATTTGTGTAATATCATTCTTCCTTCTATGCTACTTTGTGACATAACTTGATTTTTGGTTATTGGTTGCTTTGTGTTCATCAAAACATAACAGATAAGTATTTTCGTGAGTGAGTGCTAGAAAGATTATGATGGTAGCTCTTTTTCTTTGCAGTAAATAGTCAAGAGTAATACTGAAGAGATTTTGCCATGTCTGCACCTGCTAAAAAAAGTTCTACAGAAGCTCAGGAGAAAGATCTAATGCTCGGTAAGGTTTAAGTGTTTCAGAGTTGGTTTCAATTATCTGAACGTTATTGAATCCAAATTTTATTACAAGTATGATTCATAATTAACACGGCATTACTAGAAGCCACCTGCAGGAAAAAAATTCCATTTAAGTGAAGGAATCGTCAAGTAGACTTTCTTGACAACTTGATGTTCATAGATTTACATCAGAAATATCATGCACGCTATCTTTCATTCTTCTTTATCTGCCTCAGCGTTCTATTTTTGGCCAGCTGTGGATTTTTTTTTGACATAGATTGAAATCTTAACAATGTTGTTCCCATTGTTAAAACGGATTTGTCCATAGTCTCTAAATTCCCATGGATTACCCTGCAGACAAAGACATGGAAAAGGATACATGGAACTTCAAGTCAATGACAGATGATGATCCAATGGATTTTGGCTTTGAGACACCAGCAAATAGGAAGAAGAATGCCTTCAAGCTGTGAGTGTAACCTATATGATATGCTTCTTAATCCATTTGCGCCTAAGCCAATGTTGTTCAATAATGGAATTTTTCACCTCTATGATGGATTACTTCTGTAAGATGCTATTGCTTGACAACAAGGCCTAGTCTCTCATATAGGTACTGTCTGTTGTCTCCTTTTCAGGGATATGGGTTTTGATCTGGATGGAGATTTTGGAAATTTATCATCATTCAAAATGGACATGCCAGACTTTGATTTCTCAAGCCCAACCAAGAAAACCACAAAAACAAAAGAAAGCTCTGATGATAAATCTAGTGGAAATTTAAAACAGAGAAAGAAACCGTTTGCCTTCTCTTATGATTTTGATGCGTATGAATCCGTTAAAACAATTTCCTTTTAGAAATCCGACTATGTCAATTTGAAATTACTTAGCACCATGCTTTTTCTGCAAGCAGGTTAGACGACTTCGATCTTGATTCAAGCCCACCGAAGAAGGGAAGCGAGACAGCGGCCAAGACCATGGATTGCGAAGAAATGTCTGCTAGGAGAAAAATTGATAAGTCAGATTCTTTGGACTTTGGTCCAGACTTACCGACAACTAGACAAGCTGCTGCCTCCATGGAAAATACAGATGTCAAAGCAAAAACGTCAGCTGAAAAAGAGAACCTACTTTCAAAGACTACAGATCCTATGGTTGTTGATAGTAGCACACACTCAAAGCAAGATACACAAGAGAGCATGGAAAATTCTGAGGCAGTGGAATCACCTCAAAGTCTAAGGAAAAAAACCTCACGTACTCATACAATGTGTCTGCAACCTCAATCCGTAAAAACTTCACCATTGAAGACATCATGTGCAATGGTTGAAGATATAGATGATCCATGTCTTTCAAATGAGACCGCAGTACCCTCGCCAGTACATGCTTCTGAGACTGCACATACTGCAGCAAACAGAGAAACCAGTCCAGATATCCATGAAATCTGCAGGTCTAACACAAAAGAAGATTGTCCTAGAGATCCAGAACAGAATGCCAACAATGAAATGATTTCCACCATGAACTCAAGATATGAAAAGACTGAACAGACTAAATCAAACATCTCATCTCAGTTATGTTTGGAAAAGATAGAACATCAACAGGAAGAAATGAGTACAGGCACTCGGGCAGAAATACAGGATCACACTAGGAGAACATTATGTGATCCAGATGCTGGACAGTCTCAAACAACTCTCTCAGGAAAAATATCACCAGGCACTCGTCTAAGCCAAACTTCCCAGGTGCAAGATTCGAGTGCAAAGCTACCACTGGATCCATCCCACAGGTTAGAAAAAACAAAACTACTTTACGGGTACTTTATCATTCTGCCAGTAAACTTGGAAACTGAAATAAATGTCTAACTGCTCGTATCTGAAAACTGAGTGCAGCGTGCCAGGGCTCAATAATTCAAAGGCCGTGCAAAACAAAGACTCAGGACTTATCAGATCCAAATTTTTTAAGAAGGCAGAAAAACCACAATCCCATGTGTTGGAGTCCTCTGCAGTTCAAACAGAGATTCAGCCGGTTACCCGAGAAAGGATTGGGTTGAATTTGAACCCTACAAATGATAGAAGGTAATATTTCTTTTCTTCATCGTTAGACTAACTATCTTCTCACTATTTTTTCCTCTCCAACATGCAGACATGAAAATAAAGATGCGCTACCTGGTTCCAAAACTAGGACATGTCCAGTTGAGCTTGTCAAAACGGATTCCGAAACAGCAAATGTCAATACTAGCAGGTAATGTTCTGGGTTTCTATGCTCAAACATAGGAATAAGCTTCTCTCTTTCTTTCAAGATGATATATATAAGTTAACAAATCCAATTATTTTGCCAGCAGTTCTCATGAAAAGATAATCCACAAGGACCACTCAAATGCCAAGACTGCAGAAAATGTGGCTGGACTGATGGATCATTTAAAGCTGCAAGCTAAAAATACAACTAGGGAGAAGTCCATCTTGCAGATCAATATAAGGTGAGATAAACTCATTTTAAATTTACTTCTTTCCTATCTCTTGCCATGCTCTTGATTGTGTATAAACTAGTAGCCATTAGATTTTATCACTAGGAAATGTTATGCATTAAGCTTTCCTGGTTTTGGATTTTTTCACAGCTCAAAACTCGATGCTTCTAGCTTGACTCAGAAGTTAAGCAAACATTTGAGTTCTGTAGCGGAATCTTTGCAGAAGTCCAAGACCGTATCTCTTGAAAGGCCTAAACTTGGAAATTTCATGTCTGATCTGCGTGCAGCAAAAACTCAAAGGTACAAAGAACACTCAACAGTTTCTGGTATGGAATCTCACGGTAATACGTCAATTCAAATTCCATAATCTCTTCCACTATAGGACCATTGGAGTAAATAAAGACCAACCCAGTTCTGCAGTGCAACCAGAAGTTAGCTCTTCCATAAGCAAGGAGAGAAATACCGAAGCACCAGTTAAAAAGAGCTCTGAGATTCATCATTTTGCTCCCAAAGACAAAAAACAAATCCTGCACTGTCCATCTTCTTTAAAGCGGAAAGCTCTTGATGAGGTTTATGCTTCAACTCACATTTTTTATCTTCTTACTTCACGAACATATCTGGAGCTCGTCTAAAAGTTTTTGTTTTTCAGCAGGAGGCAGATAGATCATTGAAGCCACAACTTAAACGTTTTTCCATGTCTCCAAGAGAAAACAGGTTTCTAATTTTGGTTATCTAAACAGTATCGATAAATTTGCTTCATTAGTTGTTACTTCTTATATATGATACGGCTGAGATTGCACAGGAACGTTGAGGAGCTCACACATAGAGTTGCACAAGGAAAGGTTAGATTCACCAACTACTCTTTGATTATTATTAGTAGGATAACCTTTCTGTGTTAACACAATTGATCTTCCAGTTCTCAAGCCAAGAGAGTAGAATAGATAATAATACATCCAAGGAGCTTGTGAGGGAAAGTCCACAGACTAAGTCTCATCACCAGATCATAAACATGGCAAATCTGGAGATCCCAATCACGGAGAATGCTGACAACATTGACAAAGCTGAAGCATATACGAAAGAACTCGACAATGTAAGTTTCTATAAATATAAACAAAGCCCTCCTCTCGATCATTGTACAACATTTCTAAACTGTTTGATTGTGTCTTTTTGTTCCATTTGCAGATCTGTAACATTCTGAAGAAAAAACATGAGGAAGCGAAAGAGTTACTTGTCCGTGCTGTAGTTAACAACAATAAGCTACTGATGCTCAACCATCCTTTATATGAAGACAAGATATCCTTTTTATAGCTTTTTGTAATGCCATTGTTAGATTTTGTCTATTTATAGCGATATATATATATAACTCTTGTGTGTGTGTTTTCCCTTAATAATCAGAAACATTCGGATGATCCAGAAGTTCGCAGCAAAGTTGACTTTAAGGGACACTCAAACCACTCTTGCTTAAGAGGTAAGAATCTTGACCTTTTCTTTTCTCAGAAACTATCTCAATGGATTTTATCTAAAGACTCAAGCATCCTCCGATTATTCATTTCTTGACCTGGTGGCATCGTCCCATTGGCCAGGTTCAGTGGACTTTCCACTACACGTTATCTTCAAAAGTCCAAAAATGTTGACGTCAAATTAGTCCAAGGTACTTCGATCGTCTTTTTCATTTTGCTGGTTAATAAAGAAAAAACGTAAAATTTGGAACATAATAAACCTTGATGCTAAATTGATAATAAAGAATTATGCTTTTATCATTTTGAAAAGGAACCAATTCGTTCTCTCTGACAACTCCAACCGTGTGATCTGGAAACGTCCCGAGTTAATCGGCAAAAAAAAAAACAATATGCAAAAAATCGGGAGAGAAAAATGAAAAAAAAAAAATAACCACCACTATAATTGAAGAAATCATGATCCGGGTGAATTAGAAACGGTTTAAATCGGTTTTGTCAATTGTGTTTTGTTTCAAAACACGTGAAAGGGAAAGCTCGAAGATATATATAGCCCAATAATAATTAGTCTTGCTGGGCCCAAATTGATAAATGGTTTTCTGTTTTTGAAAGAAAAAAAACCCCTTCTTGGCGCACATCCTAAGTCAAATGGCGCGTAAAGACCTACTTTGTCTGGTAGAATTATGAAATGATTTGAGATCTGTAAAAGTCAATACTTCTTTTAGTAAAAACAAAACCAAAATAGAAACAGAGAATCTTTTAGTTTTTCCACCCACGAGTTCCCTCCATAACACAGAGCCATTTTTCAAGTTTCAGAAATTTTAGAACCATTCTCAAAACCAAAAAATCCCTCCACAAAAAACTTCAAAAACAAATCTCAGATCCATCACTTCCAAATCTGGTTCTATTCACACACTTCATATACATTTCCTCAGTTCCTCCTCCTATCCTCAAATCCATCTCTCTCTGTCTTCTGAGACTCGTCTCTTTCTCTCTCGAGTTTTACATCAATGGCTGCTCTCGGTTTAAAACCTGAAAACGACAACAAAGAGAACCTCTCACCTTCAAAGATGGTCACTATTTCTGCCAAGCCTCTGGATTCTCCATCCATTGATAAAGACAAGACCCAAATCAGATTAAGAAGAAAAAGATCTAGAAGACAGCCTCTTCAAGACATCACCAATCTCTTTGTCTCATCATCTCCATTTTCCTCTTCGTTTCTGATTCGTCACTTCCCCTCTTCGCCATATCTATCGGTTGATCCCAAATGCATGAAGAGAAGATCTGGTGTTGGTCTCAAGGCTGCTGCTGCTGCTTCTTCTACCTTCTCCAGTAGAAACTTCAGATGATTTTCTTCTTTTTAATCCTCTAGAGAATGGGTTCTTTTCCATCTTTGATTTTTGTATCACTTTTTAAAAGTATTAATCAAATACCTTGTCCCATTATAGACATTCATGTACCCAACACACAAGATATGTTTCCATGAATATATACTGGTTTCTCAATAGTTACGATTATTGCAGAATTTTTGTCCAGCATCAGTATAATTCTGTTCCTGATTTCAACAGATCATGGAACTGTATACATGTGAATTGTGATCTTGGTGATTGCAATTCAACCCAACTGAGAGAAGTGGACCGATATTGTCCTTCTGCTAAGTAAATAACTATGTCATTGGATTATAAGACTGATAAGTGATAACTGTGTCATCAAGTTTTTTAGTAGATAAAAGACATATTTATATAAATTAATTAATTAATTAACTATTATTCTTCAATAGTTTTTTGTATAAGTTATTTTACTTATTTCCCGTTCACTATATGATCAATCTAATAATAGATGTTACAAAAAAAGTTGTTTTACTAATTTTTAGCCTTTTTTGTCAACGCTTATTTTCTAGCCTTTTAAAGAATAATATTCTTATTTTCAAATCTAATCTTTCAGAAAAAAAAAAACCATGAAATCTGGATTTGGATAAGAAATGCTTCAGTTAAAAATGTAATTACAATATAAGAAAAGGTTGACGATATATTTCTCCATAGAACTTTCATATAATAACACACCTACACAAAGTTTAACTTTAGTGCTATTTCCCCATCATTTAAAAATTCGAAACATATTTTCCCACAAAATCAAAATTCAAAACTTATTTGAAAATTCGAAACCTTTTCTTATACTGTAATTCAGTTAAAAACGTAATTACAGTATAAGAAAAGGTTGACGATATATTTCCCCATAGAACTTCCATATAATAACACACCTACACAAAGTTTAACTTTAGTGTTCTTTCCCCATCATTTGAAAGTTCGATTAATTCCTCAAAAAAAAAAAACCATGAACATGAATTTTCTCAAGATTACAATTAGACTGGTTCGGCCAGATAGCATATCGATTCAAATTTAAAGCATTTAATGAAACCAGGGGATGCTGTCAACCAAAAAAAAAAATGAAACCAGGGGAATAAAACACAGTAGTTTTTGGAAGAAAAAAAATGTTCTATTTGGGAAGATAAATTCATTTGTCAAAATATGCCCTTTTTTTTTTGTTGGAAAAATCGCATTTTAAATTTTGAGGGATAAAAAAAGTAGCACTTTAAATTTGGAGAGATTTATAGTAGCACTTTAAACTTTTAAGGTAACGAAACTAACACGTTAAACCTTCAATGTGGCAACTTTGTTCGCGCCGCCAAAAATGTGATTGAGACTGTTCAGTCACCGGTAAAAAGATGGTGACGTATCAATTTTTTTTTTTTTTGTTAACAGCTTAAATACCTAAAACGGTTCAGAAATCCAAACCAGAGGTACCGAGTTTACAATATCCACTAGGTAGACACGAGCACTCCTTGCTAACTTGTCTGTCATTGTGTTGTTTGCGCGTGGAATGAGTGAGTTGAGAAAAAAGAAAACACCTCCTTATCCTTCACGAATTCTTCCAAGCGTAATGCAAAAACCGGCCAATAATTTTAATTTTAATTAAAAACTAAAAAAATACAAAAAACAAAAAAAAGGATTTAAAAAAAAAAGGATTCGAAAATTCGATTTTTTTTTTTTTTTTTTTTTTTTGATCACGTTTTTTCTTTCGAATTTTTGAATCTTTTTTATTTTAAAAATCCTTTTTTTTTTTAATTAAAATTAAAATTATTGGCCGACTTTTGCATTACACTTAGAAGAATTCGTGAAGAATAAGGAGGTGTTTTTTTTTTTCTTAATCTCACTCATTCCACGCACAAACAACACAATGACAGACAAGTTAGTAAGGAGTGTTCGTGTCTATCCAGTGGATATTACTTTTGTAAACTCGGTACCTCTGGTTTGGATTTTTGAACTATTCTAGGTCTTTAAGCTGTTGACAAAAAAAAAAAAAAATTGACACGTCACCATTTTTTTATCGGTAACTGAAGAGTCTCAATCACATTTTTGGCAGCGCGAACAAAGTTGCCGCATTGAAGGTTTAATGTGTTAGTTTCGTTACCTTGAAGGTTTAAAGTGCCAGTGCAAATCTCTCAAAGTTTAAAGTGCTACATTTTCATCCCTCAAGGTTTAAAATGCGATTTTTTTTTTTTTTTTCAAGAGAAACATTTAAGTCACCCAATGTTCAAAATTGCGCTAGGCGCTAGTCAGGCGGTCGGATTGGGCCTAGCGCCTAGCAAAAAAATCGGAGATTAATCGGGAATTAATCGGATACTACTTTTTGGACTTTTATTGACTTTTTAACGTATTAATTCATAAATTTATGACTTTTAATAACTTTTTTATGATTTTTAATGACTTTTTGAATTTTTAATGACTTACTAACATTATAGTAAAACCAAATTAAAATTTTTCAAAATATTTATTAAGCAATAAATTTAAAAAATAAAATAAAAAAAAACTAGGCCATGAGTAATCGGAGCTAGGCGGAAATTTTTAGAACATGGAAATCAACAGTATGAAATAGAGTATCTTCTTTGGTCAGACAGTAAGTCTCTTTCATCGGTTAAATCTGTCACTAAAAAGTCTAAAATGCTCTAGTGCTTTACTGATGTGTCGCATAATATTTTGGTCAAACAATTTGCTGCACCATTTATGTTGAAATCTGGATTTGGATAAGAAATGCTTCAGTTAAAAACGTAATTACAGTATAAGAAATGCTTCAGTTAACAAGTGTGATTAGTTAAAAACTTATCCTTTAACTAAATCACTAACCTCACCTTAGTGGAATCTTAATCTACACTACCACCTCCTGACAAATGTAATAAAGATTATAATGCCTTTTCTCGATTTTTTTTTTTTTTTTTTTTGGTTGAAACTTTTTTGAATATTCTTCTCGTAATAAAATATCCTGATGAATCAAATGTGTGAATAGAAATATAGTTATAAATTTCCAACTCACCAATCCAAAATCAACACAAACCCATAAGTGCTCTTGGCCTTTGACTTTGATTTTCATACTTTCATTTTCATATTTTACTCCTTTCCTTTTCTATCTCATTGGATTTTCATGAATCACTCTCCTCGTCCATTATCATTACCTCGTAATATTAACTCTCTCTCTCTCTCACACACACACATATATATATATATATATAGTATTTGTATGTGCGCATGCATATATTATATATACTGTCATTGGATAGGGACGGCCGAGATAGAGATGGTGTAGTTTTGGTACTAAAGATTTGTGCTTTGTCGACATATATAGATATTTATTATAATTAGCACTCGAAGCCGTCTCTTATCGCTCTTTTTTTTGGTTCTTATCGCTCTTTTTTTTTTTTTTGGTTCTTATCGCTCTTTTTGATAGACCAATGTAGTAAGTATGTAACTATGTATAAAATTCATGAGACTCATATCTTACTTACTTTGATGATGTAGTTTCGGAAAACGATCGTATAGATGGATAAAACTTTATCTTCCAGCTACTATCTTATTTGAATAATCCATATTTCATTAATTAAGGGTTTAGTCTTATTTACTGTTAATAGTGCAATTCAATGTTTTAAAAATCGTTAGGCACTAGTCCACCGCTCAACTAGTGCCTAGCGCCTATAGATGGAGTAGGCGGAGATTAGTCGGCGACTAGGCGGTAGAAATATTTAGTGGAAATTTTATGTTTTTATAAATATTAAGGTTATATACTAGTACAATTGACAATTAAGGGTTTAGTCTTATGTACTATTAATACTGCAATTACATGTTTTGATATTAGTAGATTTTATTTCATATACCTAACAAATCAGCGAGTGCTTAAAATGGATGATCGCATGCATGAGTGATGACTCAATAAGGGTTTGACAAATATTGACACTCCGTGACAAGATATTTTGTCCGATTCGGAACTCGTATATATATGCTTAAAATAATTTCAGAGGTTTAGCTTTAAGATCATTTTATATTTGATTGCAAGTAATGACCACCGATTCTCGCTGAATGCAATTTAACAAATACGATATATTCACATAGTTGGTATGAGTATAAAATCCATCCTAGAGACAAGGCCACCTAGCAAATCGACGAGTGTTTGAAAGTGGATCGCACATGAGTCTATAAAGGCCTTGGCCAATCATTGGCCCTAACACAATATAAGTATACATTAAGATGTCGATCGTATTAAATATGTGTACTATACCGTAATGCGGAGATCTTTATCATTTTTTATACTATTCGAAGCACCAATTTGCATTTTGCAAGTCGCAAGAGTCACTTGCTAAGCTGGTTACACAGATTAAATATGATTATGATTATTATAGATGTTTTTTTGGGTAATGAAGAAAAATGAAGGCAACGAGAAAAACCGTCGTCGGTGACAACTCACGCTTGCACTTGCCATAAGCACTACCTAAACCCATCTCCACTACCACAACTAGAAACCCTTCAAATATAACTCTATAAGTAGAAACCCTGATATCTCTTCTTTCCTCATATACACTCATACACACCACGTGAACTACTTCACAGTTCCAATCTCTCTCTCTCTCTATCTTTCTTTTTCTACTGCCTTTCTATATATAGAAACTTATTGCAATATATTGTAATTGTTGTAATTGTAATGGCTAAGTTAAGCTTCACTTTATGCTTCTTGCTGATTCTTCTGCTAGCCTCAGTAGCTGCCGGAAGCCGCCCTCTTGAGCGGACACCGTTCGGGGTGAAGGTGAGAGAACTAAGCCCTTCGATCGAGGCTACAAGACCGTCTGCAGCGGATGATCAAGCGGCGGGTAGCATCGGCGGCCACGGGAAATCTCCAGAGCGGTTAAGCCCTGGAGGACCCGACCCGCAACATCATTAGTTATTTAGGGTTTCCTTTATAATTAAGAGTTGTTCTCAATTTCTTAGAGATGTGTATTTTTTTCTTATCAATAATTTGGTTGCAATGAGTCTGTCTTTTTTTTCTTTTGTAATGAAATTGTGAATTTTCGTTTGTAAGATTATTACAAAAGTATAACAGTTTTACTGATACACCAGTCTACGTTTTGTTAACGTACGTACGATATTTTATAAATTTCGTTAACTTACGTATGATATTCTAAATTTCGTTATGTTCTGACTGAAACAAGGACCTCATCATTATTATCCACCTTTTAGAAACCGTTTTCTTTTTACTTCTATTATTTTGTGCCTTGACAATATATATAGCGCAACGCAGGCTGATTTAGATGGTCTTGCATATCTATTTGATTATGTCTTATGATTATGTCGATTGTGACTAGTATGTAAAATGCAAAATTAAACTAACAAATACGTTTTTTTTTTAACCGAAAAAACAGTAGAATGGAAGGAAAGTACAATTTAGACGTGGTCGATTTAGATGGTGCCCTTGCATATGTAGGATGTCTTCCCATAATTAAGTCGTGTTTTTTTTGTATATCAAATAAGGGATGAAACTGTTGAAAACAATATTGTTGGATGCGATCTTACACTCACCTCTGGTTCTTAACTGAAAGGGAATTTTTTTTTTTTTTTTTAATCTCTATTTATATAAAATTCAGGTTACATAAAATAGTAAAATACAAATCGATAAAACAACGAAACTGAATTTTGACGATTCTTTTCTCCGAGAAGATTTACTCGCTGAAAGAGTGTCCACGCTTCCCTTCCTCATATTCGCATTCGATCTGATGCAATTTTCATCTTTGGCTATTATCCATCATTTCTCATGTTGTATTACACTGACACATTCCCAAATAAGAAATATAAATATCCTTCGAATATGAATCCAATTTATTGATTCTTTCGATAGAAAAAAGATTTGAGATTGCCAATTTTCAACGACTATACGAATGTCGCCATTGATGAGGTCATCGACCCAGCAAACCAACACAAGGCAATCCCAATGACCGTAGTAGTCCCATCCGGCCCATTCGAAGCCGATAGAAGCTTTGTAAAAGCTGAACCGGAGAAACCGTACATCAGATCCACCGAGGGAAACCATTTATCTCGACCAACCAACCATCTTGACGATTTTGGTCATATCAAAACATCTCTTACTTGGCCCAAAACTGGAGTTACTCACTACAGCCCCTACAGGCCTTCCATTCAAGCATATGGGCCGAATCTTGCCAAGATCAAGCCCAATCACGAAGGCCTAAGCTCAGACCCAACCCGGTCCATGTTCTTGGCTCATCAAGGACTCACAATGAAGTGGACCCTGCCCAAGAACGGACCAGACCGAGCCATGACTCATCGGACAAGTCAACGGTCCCGGAATTTACCGTATTTGGAACTTTCATTATTTGAATGTCTCCAAACGTTTTATTGGCATCTCGGAGACTTTGTGCTACTTTTAGAAGTTCCCCACAACACTCTAGAGTGCACCAGCACGCCTTGGATCAGGCGGATTCATCCGTGTCATCAATTGAACCAACCGGAGTTGGTTATGAAGATTGCGAAGAACGGTCGGTTTAATCTATTACAAAACTGACTTTGGAGACCAGGAGAACTTTTGGATACTACCAATTCAAAAAGGGATTGTACTGAGCGTACGACAAGATTAGATCTTGTTCTATTGGCGACAACGATTCACTTTTATGAGTTTGGGACAGTAATTCCTAAAGTTACTTTACCTAGGGTAAATCGAGCAAATGACATGAAGGGTCAATTAACCCTTGAGGAAATTACTAGGGAATTTACAAAACATGCCAGGGGAGTTTTAGGAGCTAAAAAGATTTCAAATTCAGTCAAGGAACCAGCCTCCTTGAAATCGGCAAGCACCCATTCAACAAGTTCCTTGTTTTGCACCACCATCACAAAAGGAACTGGCGATCGGGTTGAGGATCGGTTTACAACCGATCTAGGTTCAGAGTCAAGCGATTTAAAGGAGCATATCGGTTGTCGAGATCAGTTGTCGAGATCGGTTTTCGAGATCGGTTGTCGAGATCGGTTGTCGAGATCGGTTTGCAACCGATCCAGATACCAGGATATGGTTCGGGGATCGGTTTAAAACCGATCCAGCGTTTATCACCAAGAACATCTCGTTTATTCATGCAGCCTCAATGATTGGGTTAGAAGATCGGTTTGAAACCGATCAAAATGCATATCAAAGCAAGGTCAAAGAGCCTTAAAAAACCGCTCCTCCCCACTTGACACAAAGAGCCATTCCACTCACACAAGGAAGGCTCTCCTCCTACCCCACAAGAGCCACTTTTTTATCTTTTTATGTTTCTCTGAATTTAAATTTGAATTGCAAGTGTTCGTGAGTTTTTAAACTTGTAAAAACGTGTGTGGTTGCTTATATAAGCACCAGCTCATTTCCTTTGTAAGATAACTTTGATCATTTGTGAATTAAGCAAAAAACGTGTGTTTTTCTTTCAAGAACCGGGTTCTTGTGTTTTCTTTTCTTTAGACTTAAGTGTGAGATTCACTTAGCTCTTTAGAGGCTGTGATACTAGTTTGTTTATGAGATTCAAGCGATCTATTTCGTTCATTGATTGAGAGAGTCAATCATTTCCCTTTCATCTCTACCTTCGTTCACTTCCGCATTGTCATAAGCTTGGAATCATTTTGATCATCAAGTGAACTTAAGATGGAGTGATTCCAATCTTACATCAGCCATACAACAAAGAGGTTGCATCTTCCGCTCCAAAACCTCGTTCCCTCCATGGCGGTTTCCATGGTGGTTGTTTCCATAGTCAAACCATTTTCAGCAGAGTAAAATCACGAAAAATACTGACTAAAATTCCAAATTCGCCGACCATCATCTTCGTTGACCCTAAACTCTCCAATCTCGAGATCGAAAATCCAAATTACATACCCAAACCATGAAATGTTGGGTAGTAAAATTCGTTGAGATCATCGCTTGAAACTTGGATCAAATTGGGTTATTTGATTCAAATAATTCCAAACGATCTCAGAGATAAATCGCCGGCAACACCACCATGATGGGCACCGAAAGGAAACTCCAAGGAGGAGAAGAAAGGTGATTACATCAATTGTGGGAATCGGCGAAGGGTCCTCCGAGGGAGAAGAAAAATTGTAACGAAAGTCACTTGACTTTTCAATATGTCACCCCCAAGTTGTTGCAATTTTATTATCAAACCAAAATTAAAGTAAATAGAAAAGTGAAGGTGTACGGCCGACGCCGGCCAGTGAATATTGCAGACGAAACCGACATATGAAGAAGATTGTTTGTAATTGGGTTTTTTGGGAGAAAATGGTTTCATTTGTTCACGAGGAGGAAATAAAAAAAAAATTAAAAGAATGGAGAGAACCGATCGACACCGAAAAAACCGACGCCAACAGGAAACTATGGAGAAAATGAGACAGATGGTTTGACTTTGGAGTCGCTTTTGGAATCGCCAAACGAGATGATGAGAAACAGTTTTTTTTACTAATGTAATCTGGATTTTTTGTTTTTTTGTAATTAAAACAGCTCCTTAATTCATTTTTTTTTACTTTCTTACATTCATTTAATAGTTAACCGTTTAATAAAAAAGAACATGTTGGATGCAAACCATGCGATCGATTTTGATGGTCCTTAAGCATATATGAAAATCAACTTTCTAGATTTTTAATCTATTGATTCCATCGTTTTTTACTTAAGTAAAACACAATTTAATTATGATCTAAGTTTTATAAAGATTAGTTGATTTTAACAAGTATTTGACCCCAAAAAACCAATATAAGAAATACGATGAAGTTCGTATATTTTAGGTAACTGAGATTTTTTATTTTTTTTAATTAAAAAAAATTAAAGACTTGGAATAAATAGTATAACTAATTTCCACTAGATACCAATAATAATAATATATATATAAAATAAAAACTGAAACTCGTTGCGGAGTGTTTTGACTTTTGAATATGCATGTATATAGTTTAATCACATTTTAAAAATAAGAAAGATATGAAATCAGAGCATACCATACAAAACCATGTTATTTTGTTGTTATAGTTAGATTTTCCGTTGGTAAAAGTTTTTAAAAATTGTAAGAAAATTGATGTATATAAAAAAAAATTCAAGAATAAACTCAAAAAATTTAAATTCATAATGTATATGTTATTTATAATCTAGATTAGCTATTTAAAATTTAAGCGTGGTCCATCAATTTATTCAAAGATAGATTTACAAATTAATAATTTATCGAAAGGTCTGTTTATCTTTGATTAATTATCATGCTTCACAGTAAACCAAATACTATGATCGCCCCCATGGATGATAGGTCATGAGTGAAAAAGACAGATTCCGATGAAAATCATATGCCTATCAAAAGAAAATTAATTAAGATTAACCGAACACTACACACGTGTAAAGATATAAATCTCTATTTTATAAATCATTAAAAAGATATGGAAAAAAAGCATTCGACCTAAAAGTTGACGAACGTGAAGACCAAAATGAGACGATGGCATCATATAAAAACATTTCTTTATCGACGAACAAAAGACGGCGAACGTGGAGCATTCTTATTTTGTTAAAAAGCAAATCGTATTTTTACGGGTAACGCCAAAAACTAATAACATATCACACGACCAAAATGGACCCCATTGTAAATTGTAGTAACCTTTTCTTTTCTGTTTAATATAGAATAATATCACCCAAAATTTGATGCATCGTGACCTTATCATATTGTAAACATACGCACGATTTGGATGATATATC
The DNA here is from genome assembly GCA_002933915.1 of Eutrema heterophyllum. NCBI lineage: Eukaryota > Viridiplantae > Streptophyta > Magnoliopsida > Brassicales > Brassicaceae > Eutrema > Eutrema heterophyllum. Next base: position 178,622 of record PKMM01023380.1, on the reverse strand, counting down.
AATCATAGGAAAATTTTATTGTTTAATATCATATATAAATGATAGTGTTGACATTATTTGGTATAGCTTTAGTTTTTAAATACAACTCAAATATATTACTAAGCACAAATATTAGTAGGCGCCTTTATAGTATATAGTTATATACTTTACAGGGCATAAACTTGTGTGTGTACTATCCTAAGAAAAATAATGCAAAACATATGAAATACGTAGTTTACGAATTTACATCTTTAGAAAGACGAAATGTTTTCACAGTATCATAAAACAGTACTATGATAATAATTTTGGTCTATTAACTATAATAAATACACCAAAAGATTTGGGTTTCGAATCCCAGAAAATACGATTTATTATCATTTATTCAGATTAATGGAGACAAACTTATATGAGATTTTCAACGTGGTGCAGGTGGAACCGTTTGGCGTAGATGCTCATAAGGCGGTAGAATTGTTCGTTGTAGAATCGTAGATGTAACAGTTTTCGTAATTTGTAATAGAATAATAATAAATAAGTGTTAAAAAAAAACTAGATACAAATTGGATTATTCAATAATCAACACATATTGACAGTGTCTTATTCGACAGTTAAGATGATTCAAACGTTAAGATGGAAAAGTATTAAACTTCAGTGATGAAAATATAATCATAAAAAAAGCCATAAACTAGAGGCACCAAATCGGTTCATTGTGACAAAGTGGGGACCGTATAATGTGCATTCTAATTTAAGAAAAAGAAGATGATTACCTAAATTGAAAATGTAATTAATTTTCTAAAACTAAAGGAAATTCCCTTGAAACATTTGATCATTTGAAACTAAATGTATAGCATATTGTATTATTGTATATCATTTTTCGTATGTTATATCATTATCAAATATATATTATTATAAATGATTTGATCTATCAATCCAATCTAACTAATTGCAGTATATGAAATCATGATAAACAGCCACAAACAACTATATAATAGATAACTCTCCTCACAACATATAAATTCTATACATAACAAACCTACAATAGATATTTTTTATCCGAACAAACAAGACCACAATGAACATCTACGACACATTAAAATCTGTAATAAGTTTCGCATCCATAATCTACAAAAGAATTAGTTTTATTTTTAATATCGAACCAGTACTGTAACAACATTACACCTATGTCAATCATTGGGCTTAGGCTTCCACATATTAACGTATTATATCATTAAGAAAATGTTTATTAAAGATTCAACTTAAGGGATTAATTAAATATTACATAGTGGATTCAAATTATTAGTAAACAAGATTCAACTTTATATTTTTTTTCTTTCATTTCTCAGTTTATTGGCACCTCGAGTGAATCTTGTATTTTTAGACGCAAATCATATACAATATAAAAATGGATTCATTCGAGCTTAAAAAGCAAGTTTGTCAATTGTCACTAAGGCCAATTAAAGAAAACCCATTAAAACTAGGTTCTAAGTTCTAACTTATAAATTTTCGACAAAAAAAAAAAAAAAAAGTTCTAACTTATAAACATTGAAAGAGAATTATGAATATTCTTCGTTTTTTATTGATTATGAATATAACAACATTACACCTATGTCAATCATTGGGCTTAGGCTTCCACATATCTTCTATCTTCTATATAACTATTTGTGTAGTATTTGCTGAGGTGTCGGCTGCTCATCGCGTTTCAGAGCATTTTTATGACGTGTCATTATTTAAAAGATTTGAGCAAAGTTACTTAAAACGAACCGTTCTAAATCGTCACCTCAGCAATATCAATATCGGTTTTTGATTGGTTTAATTTAGAAGCTTCTAACCGATTTTTTTTTCCATGATTTAATATGGAAATTCTTTTCAAACCGATTTTTTTCCATGATTATCGTATATGTTATATTGATATATTTTCTATATTTATCTCTACTGATTTTTATGAAAAAATGGAATTTTTGTTCAAAACTCTAGCGTCTTCGTGAGGCTATATATACCCATAGAATACCCGTCTCTTTTATACCAAATCCCCGAGAAGGTGAACTCGTACGATCCCATGCCCAATCACTTTTTTTCTTTGTCTTTCGTTATTTGTTCTTTGGCTTTCGTTTGATGCGTTTTTTTTAGTAACTTCGTTTGATGTTGTGTGTTTTATGTATTATGTTTTTATGTATCGTATTGATTGTTTATATTTTCGGTTTTGTTCTTCTTTGGTTAGTTTCGGTGTTCAACAACTTTAGATCTTTTTTATTTTTCTTTAGCTTTGTTGTTTGTTTGTAGCTTTTTGTGTTTTTATTTTTATTTTTTGTAACTTCATTTGGTTTCGTGTAATCTATGTATTCTATGTTTTATGATTGTTTATATTTTTGTAGGCATGATGATCGGTGCTGATCTTAACAAGCTCTGCTCATTTGCTTCTTTAACCCCCGATGAAGTCTACGGGTAAATATATAAGACATCATTCCTTTATTTGTATCTCTTTTAGTTTGTGATCATGTACGTTCTCTTTAATTTGCTTATTTACGTTTTACTATTGTTGGTAAAAGTGTTTATTTATTAGTTCTATATATTTTTAATTGTGTAGCTGGTGATCGTTCTCCTAACACTACACCTCATATTTTGCCATATCATCTCCCTCCGACTGAAACTATTTTTCCGATTGGTGATCGTTCGTCTGCGAGTGTTGGGGATGGAAAGTTTTTGTCTTGGATGCAGTGAGCTACAAGGAGCTTATGAGTTCTTTTAGACCAGTTGCGCATCGTTTTCTGATTGAGTTCAAGTTCGAGACTCGCTGTGTTGAAATTATTTCTAGAGGGCCCAATCAATATTTATCTTTTGTTGATTTTGAGGCAATTTTGTCGGGAAATCTGGATCCGGATATTTGTGTGGGTAAGTTTGTTATTTTTGGATATGTGTTCCGTGATTAGTTGTTATGACTTAGGTATAAATTCTAAAAATTGTGCATGTTTTAGATTTAATAGGTCGCGTTACAAATATTGGAAACTTTGTTCATCGTGAAGCATGTGTTCGACAAGCATGTGTTCGACGTTGCATCAGAACCGCAATATATTTTGATCTCGAAAATTGCCGGTATTTTATATTTTTGGTTTTCTTTGTGTTTTACTTACTTCATCCATCTTTATAATCATTATTTTATTTCCACTCAGGGGATGTCGTTTACCTTGCCGATTGTCGGGCGAGTATGCTACTAATTTTCTGTAATCGTTGGTCAGTTATAGAGAAAATGATGTTGTTTGTGTCATAAGATTTTCGAAAATCTGCTTACAACAAGGTGCTATAAAGTCGTATACCTTTGAGTTTTTAGTATATGTTGTTTGCTTCTGTACACGTTTATATTATTTTGTGTTTGTTTGTCTCTAGGTTATTGGATAGCTACGACGTTTTATGCATGCACGAGTGTTTTGGTGAATCCACCATTTCCTGAAGTCGATGCTTTCAAGAATTCAGTCTTCAACATGCAATCCTAATTTTTAGTTTTGAATATTTTGTCTTGGGTTTTTGGTTTCTTTTCTTACATTCAATTTTTCTCCTTTAGCTTGAAGTTCAATCTTATAATAGTTGTTTTGCCTTGAAATATTGGTTTATTTATATTTGCTATTTAAGTCTATTATTATACTTTTTTGAAACTTATCTGTATCCCTAAATCATATATATGCCTAAACATATCTCATCAATAATA